>VWZI01008852.1:1930408-1994913 GCA_013396835.1 Psilopogon haemacephalus | reverse complement strand
TTTTTTTTTTTTTTTTGGAGCAGGATGTTGCACTGTGCAGTAAAAGCACTTCAGGTTTTCTGCCTGTTTCTCTTGGGCAGATTTCAAGTTACCTGCTCATCTCCAGGGAGACTTTGCAGACTAGAGATATTAAAAACATCCAGTATCTTTCCTCTTTGTGTCTTTACTTTTAAATGTCAGGAGGTCTCTTTGTTTCCTGGAGGGCTGGATGCCCTCTAGATGGATGAATTAATAATGTTGCAGATACACCAGCACCAGGGGCATGGTAACTCTTCCTTTTGCCCTCATATAATGGTGTCTACCCTGTCATCATCAGGCACAGAAGTTAGAGGTGAGACCCTGAAATATTTAGTACCTAGCCTTATACCCACCTGTGCTGCTCAGCAGGCATGACTGGGTTATGTGTAGGTCACACACTCCTCCTTGCTCCAGGGACACAAACCAGTTTGGCTTCACCTGAGGTGGGAACAGCATGGCCAAGGGTTGAATGAATCAATTCTGAACTGCAGGATGAGATCTCCTGTACCTAGACCTTCACTTACTGCTTTGTCCGAGTTCAGCTCACTGAGCGTGGACCACAGGCAGCAGCTGCACGGAGGAGATCTTCACCTGGGATGGACACACCACCAGAGTTCTGAACAGCTGACTACAGAAACAGAAACTACAACCAAACTCTAAATTCGTCTGCTGTCTCAAGTCAAATTATGCATCAGGTGGCAGGAACTGGGAAGTTCAAACTAATCCTCCGGTGGCATTCAGGCAGCAGCTCCCCCCGGGGGTCAGAGTACAATCTGGTATTAGCTGCCCATCTAAACGGGAGCAGAGCTTTCACACACACACAGCTTCAGATTAAAGTCTGCCATTAGCATATGTTCTAAACAGCACTTAAATCCATCACCAGCGAGTGGGTGGAGGGGCAAGCTGTACCAAGTGGGCCTCAATAGGAGACCCAAGAAGAGAGAGCAACAATAGCAGAGCAATTGATTTTGATTTTCTAGAGACAGTTACAATTTCGACTTTATTATTCAAAACACAAATGGACAATGTGTAATAGCTACCCATAATGGAGCTGCAGAGTGGCTGGGAAAAGAAAAGCTTCGAAATGGATTTGATAGTCCTCGAAGGCTGGGTTGAAAGGCTTGGCTGGCAGAACAAAGCAAAGCAGTATGACACCCTAAGTCTGCCCTCCCCCAGCTGACAGCTATTGTCTAGTGACTCCACTGGGCTCTGGATCTCCAGCCTTGATTTAATTTCTTCTTCTTTTTTTTTTTTTTTTTTCCCCTCCTTGAAATCAATCAGATGCCACTGACAGCATATTCAGTTCTTGTCTGACAGCTGACTGCATCGTTTTTGTTGTGAGGTGAAGACCCAGCAGGTATCTGAGCTAGGCAGTCCCTACTTGCCCTCCAGTGCTGCAGCCCAGCTTGAGGACAAGGTCAGCAATCTGCTGCCCTTCAGATCTAACAGCCTCTGTGTGTGTGTGGGGGGTGACCAACCCCTTCTGAGGTTCTCTGGAGAAGGCATCTCCCTTTGATGTGGTAGACTCTTGGCTCCAGGAGCCTCTGAGAATTTAACACTCCTTAGTTTTCTTCTTTGGAGGTTCTTCACCCTTTGTGTGGGAGTACAGGACAGAAAAAAACCCCAAACCACCAAGGCAACCATGTTTCCTTAACAAAAAAATCATACTAAAAGAAGTGACTTAACAAGAAGCGGAAAGGACAAATGACTCTGTGTGGGTGATGGACATCCCAAGCACAAATGGAGCCTGGGCAGTGACTGGCTGGAGAGCAGCCCTGAGGAGAGGAATGTGGGGGTGCTGGTGGAGGAGAAGCTCAACATGAGCCAGCAGTGTGCACTTGCAGCCCAGAAAGCCAAGCAGAGCCTGGGCTGCAGCAGGAGCAGTGTGGCCAGCAGAGCCAGGGAGGTGATTCTCCCCCTCTACTGTGCTCTGCTGAGACCCCACCTGGAGTACTACATCCAGTTCTGGAGCCCCTGGGACAAGAGGGATGAGGACATGCTGGAGAGTGTCCAGAGAAGGGCCAGGAGGATGCTCAGAGGGCTGCAGCACCTCTGCTGTGAGGAGAGACTGAAAGAGTTGGGGCTGTGCAGGATGGAGAAGAGGAGGCTCCCAGGTGACCTTCTTGTGGCCTTCCAGGATCTGAAGGGGGCTACAAAATAGCTGGGGAGGGACTTTTTAGGCTTTCAGGGAGTGAGAGGACTGGGGAGAACGGAGCAAAGCTGGAGGTGGGGAGATTCAGATTGGATGTGAGAAGGAAGTTGTTGAGCATGAGAGTGGTGAGAGCCTGGAATGGGTTGCCCAGGGAGGTGTTTGGGGCCACATCTCTGGAGGTGTTTGCAGCCAGGCTGGCAGAGGCTGTGGGCAGCCTGATGTAGGGTAGGGTGTCCCTGGGCATGGCAGGGGAGTTGGAGCTGGCTGATCCTTGTGGTCCCTTCCAACCCTGACTGATTCTATGATTCTATGGCATAGAATAGTTACTGGGCACATTTATTTCTCAGTCTCTGACTGCAGCTTGCTCTTGGGTGTCCCAGCCAGCAGTCTGCCCGAGGAGATACAGAAGCACTAAATAAGGGCACTGCCAAGCTCAGGTGAGCCTGTACAAAAAACTGCATTTCAAACCACACTTCTGAGTTCACAGGGAGCCCTGCTGCCTTTGATGAACAAGTTCAAACCTCCTTCACCTTTCAGTTTTGAATCAGAGGCTCCTGTCTGCGAGTGCACTGTGGACTCGGGGCCAGAAACCTGAAACTCTGCCAGCAAATCTGTGCAATAGAGGCACTTACTTTGGAACCCTGGTGGAAGTGTCTGAGACCAGCAGGTGGGAAAGCCAGCAGGCGCTGCAGACATTCTCATTTGCACTTCATCTGTCATGAGCTCAGGAGGCAGAGCCTGAGACTTGGAGGCGTTTGACAAGGTGAGGAAAACTCGGGTAGCAGCTTAACTGTACATTTGCCTGGCTCTTTACTAATGGCATCCTGTGTAGGCTCCTCATCTCCCTTCCCTTTTAAGGGCCTCATTAACTTAAAGGCTTGACAGGTTTGCTGGGTTGACTCATATACAAAAGGGAGGAAGGAGCAAAGGGAGGCGAGATGCAAAAAGCGATGGTGAATTACACATTTCACAGAATCACAGAGTGGTTTAGGTTGGAAGGGACCCCAAAGCTCAGCCAGTTCCAACCCTCCTGTGCCATAGGCAGGGACACCTCCCACTAGAACAGGTTGCTCAAGGCCTCATCCAACCTGGCCTTCAACACCTCCAGGCAGGGAGCAGCCACAACCTCCCTGGGCAACCTGTGCCAGTGTCTCACCACCCTCATTGTAAAGAACTTCCTCCTAACATCCCATTTAAATCTCCCCTCTG
The DNA here is from genome assembly GCA_013396835.1 of Psilopogon haemacephalus. Lineage (NCBI taxonomy): Eukaryota > Metazoa > Chordata > Aves > Piciformes > Megalaimidae > Psilopogon > Psilopogon haemacephalus. Next base: position 1,991,534 of record VWZI01008852.1, on the reverse strand, counting down.
CCACTTTAAACCCATTCCTCCTCATCCTGTCATTACAAGACCTTGTCAATAGTCCCTCCCCAGCCTTCCTGCAGGTCCCTTTCGGGTACTGGAAGGCTACTCCAATGTCTCCTGGAAGCCTTCTCTTCTCCAGGCTGCAGAGCCCCAACTCTTGTAGGCTGTGCTCAGAGCAGAGTTGCTCCATCCTTCTGAGCATCTTTGTAGCCCTTCTCTGGACTTGCTTCAACAGTTTGATTTGCCTCAAAACTCACTCCCCTTGTGCAGTTCTGACCAAAGGAAGAGAGGTGGCAAAGCCAAAAGTCACACATGGTCATATAGGGAAGCTGAGAGCAGCTGTAGTATCCTTCCAAGCTCTACCTGGATTCAAGTCACCCTCCAGGTCCCTGATCTGGGGGGCTTAATGCAGTGGCAAACAGGTCTATGGGCAGCTGTTAACAGATGGCCCAGGTCAGAAAACCTGGGCTCTGGTGAAAACTCACACAGCTCAGCTAGGAAGGATCTCCATGCTCTGTCCCCATCATCTGCTGGGGGAGAAAAGCTGGCTAAGTTTCAGCAGCAGGTATCCTCCTGCATCACTCCTTGGTCTGACAGCTTTTCACCTTGGCCCTTTTACCACAGGGCATGTGCAGAGGCAGGTCCTGGCTGTGGGTACAGCTCTGCCCATGCAGCCCAGGGCACCCATGGAGGCAGAGGATGGAGGATGCTCAGGAAGGTTTCTGGACAGAAAAGAGCTCAGTCAAGCTCGCAGAGAGGATGTGGGCAAAAGCTGAGACTCAACAGGGGACAGGAGGGGTTGGAACACTCCATCACCCTGTATTTGCTGACAAATGGCAACAGAAGCAAACACCATCAGGAAAGGAGAGGTGGGGGCTTGGGAGGGGCCGACAGTCACTGAAGCATTTAATGGCTCTCGGCTAATTCAGTCAGAAGAGGTTATGAAATTATAATAATGGAAGCTGAAGAGCACACTCCAAAATAGCACTTCCCCAAGAGGGTTAAAGAGATCAAACACTAAATGACTGATAATCAGGCTTTTTAAGTTATTAGTTAAACCTGCCTGATCACCCAAGAGAATAGAAAGTGGCCAGCGTGACACCCCTTTGGAAATGGTCTCCAGGGGCAGTCCTGCTTGGTTTATATCTAACTTCCCTTCTAAGCAGCCTGAGAAGCAAGATCAATGTGCACAGGGTAATAAAAAAATGAGACTGACTGGAGGAGAAGTCTAAACACTTTGCTTCAGAGAAGAGATGTCTATGGATAAAGGAATCACAGGAACACAGAATCAGAGAAACCTGCAGGTTGGCAAAGCCCTTCAGGATCACCAAGTCCAACCTAGAACCCTGCTCCACAAGATTCACCTTAAGCCATAGCCCTAAGCACCACATCCAACACATCCAGGGTGGGTGACTCCACCACCTTCCTGGGCAGCTCATTCCAGTCCCTGACCACTCTCTCTGTGAAAAACTTTTTCCTAATGTCCAATCTAAACCTCCCCAGCCTCAGCTTGAGGCCATTCCCCCTTGTTCTGTCTCCAACTACCTGTAAGCAGAGCCCAGCAGCAGCCACTCCACAATGTCCCTTCAGATAGTTGTAAACAGCAGTGAGGTCTTCTCTTTTTCACACTAACCATCCCCAGCTCCCTCAGTTGCTCCTCATCAGATTTATTACCCAGGCCCTTGCCCAGCTTTGTTGCCCTCCTCTGAACCCGTTCCAGCACCTCCACGTCTCTCTTGTATTGCAGTGCCCCACAACACTGAGTGAACACAACACTCAAGGTGTGGCCTCACCATAGCCCAGTCCAAAGGGACAATCACCTCCCTGCTCCTGCTGGACACAGCATTTTTAATCCCAGCCAGGATGCCATGGGCCTTCTTGGCCACCTGGGCACACTGCTGGCTCATTTTCAGCTGTCTCTCTATTACAACCCCCAGATCCCTTTCTGCCAGGCAGCTCTCCAGCCACACTGCCCCAAGCCTGTAGTGTTGCTTGGAGTTGTTGAAAGAGAACCCCTACAGACAAGTTTGGGTCCCCAGCAATCTTTCAGCTATGTTTCTCCACAAAGGCTCTTGCAGAACATCAGCTGCTGTGGGACCATGGGTCCAGGGCAGCCCAGGAGCAGGCAAACCTGACCATAAGCAATTCTTTGTCTTAGAATGGTCAGCCTGCTTGCACAGGAGGCAAAGACATCTGTGGCAGGGCTCTAGGCTCAGAAATTCATCAGGGAAAGCACTGCTGCAGCAGAAGAGGAATGATTTAACTGCTCTGAAATGAAGAGGGCACTTTTCAGTATTCAGAACCCTCAGAGTTGCTGAGCAGTGCTGGGACTTTCTCAAAGGGTTGGTCTTCAGGTGCTGGAAAAATACCACAGTTTAGGCACGCAGGTCTGCAGCACCAAGCTCACACCTCTACACCTTTAGGTAAACAAACAGCTCAGGGACTTGAGGCTGTTATCTAAATGCAGCACTTGAGAAAATTGGAGCCTCCGAATCTCAGCTCCGAGAAGCTAAATAATAGCCTTGAGGAGTGATCTCTGGACCTGGGATCAAGCAAAGCACAGAGATTTCCAGAGCCTGAGATTTCTCTAACAACTGTGGTCAAGGAGGAAATTTTCCATTTCTCTCCTTGCTGGTACAGAACCCTAAGCAACCCAATGGACAAGAAATAAAGACCCAAGCTGCCCAGCTAGTGCATGGCTGTAGACAGCAGCCAGGCAGGCAAGGAATAAAGACTCAAGCTGCCCAGCTAGTGCATGGCTGTAGACTGCAGCCAGGCAGGCAAGGAATAAAGACTCAAGCTGCCCAGCTAGTGCATGGCTGTAGACAGCAGCCAGGCAGGCAAGGAATAAAGACTCAAGCTGCCCAGCTAGTGCATGGCTGTAGACAGCAGCCAGCCAGGCAAGGAATAAAGACTCAAGCTGCCCAGCTAGTGCATGGCTGCAGACTGCAGCCAGCCAGGCAAGGAATAAAGACTCAAGCTGCCCAGCTAGTGCATGGCTGTAGACTGCAGCCAGGCAGGCAAGGAATAAAGACTCAAGCTGCCCAGCTAGTGCATGGCTGTAGACTGCAGCCAGCCAGCACCCTCTGTGCAGGCTGCTCCTAGATTCAATTTGTGGTGTGTGGCAGGAGCAGCAGGTTGGATCTTGGCCATTGTCCCCCAAGGCTGTGGGACTCCTGCAGGGCTTGTTCCCCTCCCACACACCCACCCCCCCCAGCCAAGTAGGGAATGCTCTCCTGGCCACGGGCTTCAAATTAAGCTTCAAAATGTATTTTAAGCTCTCAGGTTTCCCCAACGGATTCAGGGGAGCTTTGTTCAGCTGTTCAGTACCTGTCAGGACAGATGAGAGGATGTTGGTCTTCTCTCAAGCTGAGGTACCTCTGGTACAAGGAGAAGTTTCAGGAATGCTGATTTCCTGCTTCTGCTCGGCTTTCTTGCTCGAGGGACTGATCTAAATCACAGTCCTCTGGGGTTCCTCCCTTTCCAGATGGGAAAGCAAACATTATGAAACCTTTTCTTGCTTTTGTAATGTTCTGTTAAGGAGAAGAGGCACCGACCTTGCTGTTGCTGCTGCTGCTCACAGCACAGCTCTTCCAGGAAACCACCCAAGACAGGGGTTAAAGGAGCCAGGTTTAGTGAGAGGATGCTCACAGGGAACTGCCAATTCGGATCACACAGCATCACACCCAGCCCATGCCCAAAGCCCTGGAATGACTAACAGGAGGCTGCCAAACATCTGATGTCAAAGAGAAGACCCAGAGATCGCAGAGCCTCCCAGCAAGGAGACAGAGAGACACAGAACGAAATGCCTCTGCTGAAGGCTTTTCCCAGGAGGAAACAGGGCGCAGGATTTCAAAGCCTTTGGTCAGCTTAATGCCATCCCCCTTGGCGCCAGGGCCTCTGGGAAGCCTGCCGGGATTGTCTGTGCCTCAGCCTCCCTGGCAGCCCTGCTCTTGTCAGCGATGCTTAATTACACTGAGTGATGGGTTAATGCCTGTATTTGGGGCTTCTCCAACCTGGATCTCAGGACCTATCATTTTTCTTCCAGCTTTTTTTTTTTTTTCCTTCTTTATTTTCCCCCCCTGCCTTAGCTGCTATCTCCATTAGCAACCTTCAGCTGGAAGACATCCTTCCTGCTTCTCTCCTTCTAGACAAAGGCACTGGGGTCGAGTGCCCGCGGGGATCAGGTGGACATCTCTCAAACGTGGCTTCTTTTCTCAGCGGCTGCAAGAGCTCCTGGGACCTAAATGCACATTAAGGTTCTGTGTTTTCTGTTTGGCTGATTAGCTTGGCAAGCACCGAGGCCAAGCCTTTCCCAGAGGCGGATGAATGGCTGCAGAGGAGGAATACCAGGAACCTCTTTGTTAGCTTAAGAATATGAACTCTCAACGCTGAAGAGACAGGCAGTGCCTTTTTGTACTGAAAAACCTATTGCCAAGTGCCAGGCCCGCCGAGCAATTTCCCCCTTTCTGTTTGCTTAATTCGTGCTAATCAACAGGGTCTAATCAAAACGGAAAGGGACAGTGCAGGTCACTTGCCCTGGTCCCCAACGCGGAGGGACAGCTGGCTGAGCCCCTAAATCCTTCTGTGATGGGAGCAGTCGTTTGTTGTCGGTGTTGGAGACCTTCTATGAGAGCAAAGATACACTGCAGGGCTGGCACCGCCTGCTGCTTTTGGCAGGCTAAGCCCTTCCTTTCTAACTCAGGAAACGACAATTTTTGTTCAGCCTGGAGAAGGAGGAGAAGGTGCAGAAATGGTTGCTACAGTTGCATGGGAGCTGTGAATGCAGATGTGACAGGCTGATATCCTGCTTTGCCTGCAGGTGAGGTGATGAGCACCCTGGTCTGGTGGAAGATGTCCCTGCTTGTGGCAGGGGGGTTGGGACTAGATGATCAGACCCCACCTGGAGCACTGTGTGCAGGTCTGGAGCCCCCAGCACAAGCAGGACATGGAACTGTTGGAGAGAGTCCAGAGGAGGGCACAAAGATGCTCAGAGGGCTGCAGCAGCTCTGCTATGAGGACAGGCTGAGAGAGTTGGGGCTCTGCAGCCTGGAGAAGAGAAGGCTTCCAGGACACCTTGGAGTAGCCTTCCAGTATCTGATGAGGGCTACAGGAAGGCTGGGGAGGGACTATTGACAAGCTCTTGTTATGACAGGAGGGGGAGAAATGGGTTTAAACTGGCAGAGTGGAGACTGAAACTGGATGTTAGGAGGAAGTTGTTTGCAGTGAGGGTGGTGAGACACTGGCACAGGTTGCCCAGGGAGGGTTGTGGCTGCTCCCTGCCTGGAGGTGTTCAAGGCCAGGTTGGATGAGGCCTTGAGTGACCTGTTCTAGTGGGAGGTGTCCCTGCCTGTGGCACAGGGGGTTGGAACTGGCTGAGCTTTGAGCTCCCTTCCAACCTAAACCATTCTATGATTCTATGATCTTTAAGGTCCTTTCCAACCCAAACCATTCTGTGAAGCTGTGATCAGCTGCCAGCTTCCCCTTGGGCTAGAGCTGGTTGTCAGCAAAGATTTGTCCATTCTAGGGATAGGATTCAAGGCAGCTGTACCTCGGTGTCCCTGCCTCTCCTTTTGCCTTTGCTTTGAAGTATGAGAGATCTCCTATCACGGGCTGCATCAGAACACTCCCTTTTCTGCAGGGCTCAGCAATTTATACTAATCTGAGCTCTCTGACAAACACCAAATGTTAAAACGAACCAGAAGACACAGGGCAGCTCTTCACAGACTGTGAAATTGCTTTGAGAGTCTTCTTGAATGCTTAGGGAGCTTATTACTGGGATAGAAAAAGAGATTTCCTAGCAATGGCTCTAGGACTAGCCTGGGGATTTGTCTCACTAGGGCGCCAGAAAAACACCAGCCCAGCTCTTGCACTCTTCTGCCTCGAAGCTGTGTAGCACTGTCCATTGCTTCCCAAATCAGGAAAGACAGAAGCAAGCATTCTTGAAAACTGGATGGAAGTGCATGAGAAGATTGCAAGGTGAATTAAACAGGTGTTGGTGATGCTGACCTCTTGAACAGATAGGACACAGGAGAGGAAGAGGAACCTTTGTTGCTGACGGGATGCGATGCTCCTTCAGCCCTTCCCTTCCAGCTGGTTTGCTTCATGCCCTTTAACATAGCCCACTCCCCACGTTGTTATTTTTCCATGTCTGAGCTTTGCTTTTAACACTCTCTTAGCATTAAAAACTGCACATACTGATGGCCATAGCCTCCAAAATACAGTAGTTAAAAATAAGTCCTGAACCGATAGGACAAAGGAGAGGAAGAGGAACCTTTGTTGCTGACGGGATGCGATGCTCCTTCAGTCCTTCTCTTCCACCTTGTTTGCTTCATGCCCTTTAACAACACGGGGAGTGGGCTATGTTATTTTTCCCTGTCTGAGTTTTGCTTTTGACACTCTCCTAGCATTAAAAATTGCACAGACAGATGACCACAACCTCCGAAAAACAGTAGTTAAAAAAAAAAATCCCCAAAACCAATTAAAAAAATGAAGATAGCTGCAGATGACCTAATCTGAGGATTCATCAAGCTGCTTTTCAAGACTGCAGCCCAAATTGTTTTCTTTAAAGGGTGCCAGGAAGCAGGCTATTTCCAGAGAATGTAATTGTCTTTTGGGGCTGCAGGCGATGGATTGCAACAAATTGTTAAATTTGTACCTCTCTTTGCAGCCCTATTTCACTACCAAAAGTGAGATCATCACAGGAACAAGAACGGAAATGCCAACGCAGAATTATATTGAACTATTTTTAATGCAGATCAACACCTTTAACGCTGGAGAGCCCAATTAGGCGGCAGATGTCTTTCATTCTGATTCTTTTGATGAGGGCTGAATAAATCCTCTCCCTTCAAATCCTTCTCTGCTGCCCTGCCTTGTCTTATCTCCAATCATCTGACCAAGCTGAGATGTTCTGTTCTCCTCTGCTCAAAATAGCATGGTCCTGATGGGGGAAGAAAAGAGGAAATGGATGCTCTAATTCAGGGCATCGCTGTGCTCCTGGCCATGCAGTGGCCCAGGGAAGGAATGAGGAGTACAGATAAATGGGAAGAGAGATTCTGGTAAGTGGAGAAGCACTTCAGAGTCTACTCAAGTCTCAGAAAAAGAAAAAAAAAAATATGCAGAATTGCTCATATTTTTTAGAGTCATGGAATGGTTTGGGTTCAAAGAGACCTCCAGAGGTCATTTTGTCCCCTTGGCAGTCAGCAGGGACATCCTCCACTAGATCAGGTTGACCAGAGCTCAATCTTTTGTATTCCTCCTGAGCAGAAGCTTATCAGATTAGCTGCTGTGTGATTTCACAGGCAGAGGCTCCAGGCACAAGGTGCAGGTCCTAGGGTCAGCGCAGTCCCTCCTCACGGCAGGAAAGAAAACCTGAAGGGATTGATTTTCATGAGTTCTGGATCAGCATTTCCAAGCATCACAGAAAAAAAAAAAAAAAATCTTTCTGAGCATTGCAGACCCTTTACTTGGATCGTGAGAGAGACAGAGAGGGCAGTCTCAGATGCCACAGGACAATCTGATCCCACTGCTTATTTTGCAGTGTATTTCAGGTGGTGTACAGGGCAGGCATCTATCAAATCCAAAACTTGAGTTTGTAAAGAAAATACTGGTGCTGAAGAAGCTAAAATGAATGCTCCCACTGAAAAAAAAAAAAAAAAAAAATCTTCAACTAGCTTATTCCTAGTAGTTGCTTACTAAGAGCTTGATTTAACTTTTATTGCTTGTAGCAAATTGATTTTTGTGACTTTGTAATGGGAGATGAAAGTGGAGCTGAGGTGTTCTGTTGGAAGCTTGTTATCCTTTTGTGTGCACACTGCAGGAGCCCTCAGCTGAATGTCAGCTGCTGAGATGGGGATGCCTGCAGGAACTACAGCTGCAGTGTCCTGCACCCACAGGCTTACCGTGGCAGTGACTGAAGTGACTTCTCCTCCAGTGAGCTCTCAGTCATCCTCCTGGTCCTGGCCACCTTGAAGCACTCTCTGCCTTCCTCATCTCCCTGATATGCCCTGGCAGTGTCCAGGACTCGATTATCTCCTTGGGTCCCTTCCAACCCTTAACATCTTTACAGTTCTTTCCAGTGAGGGTGGTGAGACACTGGCACAGGTTGCCCAGGGAGGTTGTGGCTGCTCCCTCCCTGGAGGTGTTCAAGGCCAGGTGGGATGAGGCCTTGAGCGACCTGTTCTAGTGGGAGGTGTCCCTGCCTATGGCACGGGGGGGTTGGAACTGGCTGAGCTTTGAGGTCCTTTCCAACCTAAACCTTTCTATGATTCTATGATCCTGTGATTTTCACAGTGCTGCAGCTATGCTCAGGGAAGCCAAAGTTGTGCAGCCTTACTAAGAGCCGAGGAGAGAGACATCAAGGGAAGATTCAGAGAAGGGAGAGATTGTTTCACAGTTTCAAAAAGCAGACAAGGCAATTGTACTTCTACAGGTAGCAAATGAGGCTTTTAGTTCCAAAGTGAAGTCTAAACTCCTCCTGAAACTCTTGGTTGCATCTCTGTTAAGATCAGAGCTCCTTGCAAGCTGTGGGGACTGAGCTGGAGGATGGCAAAAACACACATCAAGCACAACCAGCCCTGGTTCTGCTCCCCTGCAGCTCACCAGCCCCAGCACTCTGAAGCTGAGGAGGACTTCTTAATCTAGTACTGTTCCTCCTGACCACCAACACACAGAGCCAGGACCAGCCTCACCCTTCCATGAGCCTCCAGGGTTCAGGCGCCAGGAAAGCTGCCCAGAGCCATGATTCCCTGGGAAATTTGCCCTGTCTGTCATTCGATGTGGGCAGGAACCATCCTTGCAGGGAAGCTCTGTTAAATTAACCAACAGCTTGCGTGCAAACCTTGACAGAGCCGAAACCACAGCGAGCACCATGTGGAGCTGTTTTCCTTCAGGTGCTGTATCCCAGTGATGTCAATTAGACCCCACTGAGCTCCAGGCAGCTTTATTTGAGTCCCTCCTGGTGTCGAAGCTTACTAAAAAGACCAGGTGGAAGCTCTTTATTCTGTACCACGGTGTGCTGTGTAACCCTCCTCAGAGGTTTTGAGGCTGTGAGGCAATTAGCAGACACTGGGGAGAGGTTGGTTAATCTGCACCAATTCTCATTTTCTCTGCCCCGCTGGCAAATCACTCTGCAGCTCCTGCTGGTGTGCTGCTAAAATAGAAGGAGAATTGTTTCCTCGTGAGTCAGCACAACCCCGTATCTTTTGCTTGTTTTTTTCTGGCTGAGTAATTTGCTGTGGCAAGAGAGAAAACTGTGCCCACAACCCCACGAAGCATCCACGCTCAGGCACCCAGGGAGCCCAGGGAAGGTGAACGGCTCTGGGCCGGGCAGTCAAACCCCGAGACACAACTCTTGGTTATTCTTTCCATCCACAGCTGTGCCTAGACAGGGCACAGGCAACGTCTCGCGTAGAACTGGGGAGAGCAAAGCACGGAGGGTGGCCAGGAGTGCACCGTGTCACTGTCAGACGCAGCTGCTGGGTCAGCTCCCGCTGCTGGTCCCGCTGCGTGCTGCCGAGCCGGGCTGTGAGAGCAGCTCCTTTACTGCAGAGACATCGCTGCTTGCTCTGAGGGTTTGGGAAGCTGAGAGTTGCTGTGGAGGCATAAAGAGCAGGATGTGACACGATGACCCTGCCCGTGACCTTAGAGAAGGCTTATTTATATTAAAAGAGCATGAAGGCAGACAAACATTTCTCCCCTGCCGGCAGCTGCCTGTGTGGTTCGCAGGCGTTGAGTGCAGAGTCCAGGCAGCAATCTGCCCGGCTCCCTGGGAAGCAGGAATCACAGAATCATTGTGATCGGAAGAGGCCTTTTAAGATCATCAAGTCCAACTGTTAACCCAGCGCTGCCAGGTCACCACTAAACCATGTCCCGCAGCACCACATCCACACGACTTCCAAACCCCTGCAGGGATGGGGACTCCACCACTGCCCCGGGCAGCCGGTTCCAGGGCTTGACAACCCCTCTGGGGAAGAAATTGTTCCTCCTGTCCAACATAAACCTCCCCTGGTGCAATTTAAGGCTGTTTCCTCTTGTCCTATCTCTTGTTCTTTGGGAGAAAAGAGCAACCCCCCCGTCTGGCTTCAGCCTCCTTTCAGGGAGTTGCAGAGACCCAGGTGGTCTCCCCTGAGCCTCCTTTTCTCCAGCTGAACAACCCCATTTCCTTCACCTAGCCCTCACAAGATTTGTTCACCAGCTTCTTTGAGCCCCTTCCAGCACCTCAATGTTCTTCTTGGAGTGAGGAGCTCAAAACTGGTCCCAGTATTCGAGGCACAGCCTCACCAGTGCTGAGTACAAGGAGACAATCACCTCTCAGGTCCTGCTGGCCACACAGTTTTGCTGGTGGCCCAAGACCAAGATGCTGTTGGCCTTCTTGCTCTACAGCAGGGAGTGATGCTGTCTGATGGACAGCACTGGTGCCCCCCCAGTCCCTCGTGCCCTTCAGATACCAGTGTCTCTCTGGCACGTCCCCAGCTCCCCATCTCTATTAAAAGCCAGCCGTGCTGAGCTGTGCTGTTACTCTCACCTGGACCCCTGGGATCCCATCCACATGAGCTCAGTCTCTCTGTGGTGCTCGTTTCAAAGGTCAGGCTCTGACTCATGGCTCTACTATGGTGATATTTTTGGCTGGGTTTTTTAATCATTTTCTCCTTTGTGTGTCATGTACTTCTTGTCCTCCCAGTTATGGCAAAGAGTAGATTATTAGTAATAAACCAGCTCAGGAACTACTTTGGAATTATTGACAAACGCAGAATCTGGTCCAACAACATCAATTCCTCACTCATCCTCCTCGCTCCAGTGCTGGATTAGTACTGGACCACACTGTCCACATTAGCCAAAGGGTAGGACATGAGAGAGATGTTTTGTCTGCTGCTGTGACTGTTTACCTTGAAGCCTTCATGTTTAATGTCAACTTGCCAATGCAAAAAGGAAGACAAAACCCTGACACTGCTGTCCCTGCTGTTAACCTGGGGCTTCTGTTCCATTCCCAGTGACAGAACTCACACCTTTCTGTGCTCTACAGAAAAACCATTGCCCTGCTCCTCAAAACCCATAATCTCACTGTGTCAGCCACAGGCACTCCAGTCCAGATCACACCAGCTCCCAACTCTTTCTGACATCAATTGCTATGCCTCAGTCCAGACCCCTCACCCCCAACTATTTCACTCCTGGGATCCCAGCGGTTGGAAAATGGCATTTCCTCTGCAGCAATTTTATTCCACGTTAATGCCATGCCTTTTATGCACCATTATTTGGCAAATGTTAATTCGTAGCCTGCCCTCCTGTGAAGCTGAGAAATCTCTTTCATTAACCTAATTTTGCAGAAAGCAGAGAGTGGAGAAATGCAGTGATGTGCTGAGGGCAAAGAGGGAGGGCTGGGGTTAACAGGGGAGTAAAGCTCAAAGGTCCAGCTCCCAACCATTCCTCTCCTCAGCACCCCGAGTGTCAGGCCTCCTTTTTTGGGTCACCAGCAGAGACCTACATTGCACTTTGCTGACATCTTCTCTTCTACTTCACTCCATGTAATCTCTTTGATAAGCACCAGGATTGCCCAGGCAATAGAACAAGAACAGCCTCTGCCTTGCCTCCATTCTCTCTCAGACTGGCAGCCACGTCTCTCCACAGCTTCTATGTTTGGTGCCCTTGTTCTTCAGCACAAAAATCCTGCTCCATCCATTTTCTGGGGCTTGGCAATGCCCGGGGCAGCACCAGAGACCCACACCTCTGCCCTCAACAAGGCTTTGCCACGTCCACTGGAGCACACCAGCAGAGACCCCTGTGCCGTGCCAAGGCGGAGCGATAATGTTGTTCCTGACACGGTCACAGCTGTGACAGTGGTATCACTGCTTTCCCAGAAGACAAGGCTTCCTCAGCTGTTTTTCTTTCTGCTGGGTGACAGCTCTGACACGCAGGAGCAGTTAGCTGGCCCCAGCTGTCACAGGGCCGAGCCGCAGCGACGTGCCAACAATACTTGACGGTGGAACAAGACGAGAGCTCTCCTCTGCGGTTGCTGCGCATCCTCCTTAAGGCTGCAAAGCCCTATCTCAGCTGGCACAAGTCCGGGCTGTCAAAAGCTGGATCTCAGCTGGAGGAGGTGGCACGAAAGGTCTTCTGGAAGATCTGGACGAGCTCAGGCAGTGAAGTGAAATTACTGAGCAGCTGTTTGTACAGCAGATGGGTTTTGGTGCGCGCAGAGGGTGCTCGCACTCCTCAGGCACTGCCAAAAGACCGAGCGGAGTGCATCAGCAGTTTAGGCAACACTCTCCTGTTACTAATGCCTCAGATATTCATTGAGGCTTGAGAGAGAGGAAAACCAGCTCTGTACAACCAAGACACTCCATTCTCCTTTTCTGCTTCTCTCTCGTTTCGTTTCTCCGCTGCGTTTTTCCCCATCTTCTGTGTGCTCGTTTAACTTCCCAAGAAATGTGCCCTCTGAGAGGTTTCCTGTGGCCTGAGGTAGGATCGTGCCACCAAAACCACCCTCTGCCATAAACCACACACTCACCGATGGGCTGCTTACTGGAGGCTGAGCACAGTTAATGAGACTCCACTCTTTAGGGCTCCCGCATGACTAGGGCAAGAGGAAGCATTTAGGACACGAAATGCTTTTTCCACGTGAGGAGCTGAGAGCTAGAGGAGCACTAATAGCAGCAGAACTCGTTTCCATTCCCAAGGCTATCAAGAAACCCAAACATATAATTTCTAGTAGCTCTGGTGTCGTTTTGAAACGCTTGAGTTTTCAGTAAGCAATTCATAGCAAAGCGAGCAAGGCTCCAAGGGGGGGGGAAAAAAAAAAAAAAAGGAAAAAAAGGTTTTCTGATTGTTCTTTGACTGCTTTAATGCAGTTTGGATGCATTTGAACAACAGCACTGATCTGGACCACCAGTCTGTCCCCACTGCCAGCAGTCTTGGGGATATAGCTGGTGGCAGAGGGAGAACACTCACTTGCCAGCACAGGGCTGTGTCAGCCAACAAGCACCACCTTGCTTGCAAATTCCATCTCTGCCACGGCTTGGTTGTGCTCCAAGATACACAAGACTGAAAGCAGGATACATTCAGCCTTCCCTTTTATCCAATTTAGATGCTGAACTTGCCAGGCCTCTTTCAGCTTGGATTTCTCACTGCTCCCCAGGGAAGGGTCACAGTCTCCTGTGAGAATGCTCCTGGGCATGTCAACGTCTCTCTGCCCCATCGGCTTGCAGCTGATGGATCTTTTCCTGCTTAGGTGACCACAGTGCAAAATGAGTTGATTTGTTCTGTTAGACTGCAGAGGAACTTGTCCTTCTTTTTTTTTTTTTTTTTTTTTTTTTTTTTAATCTCCACCCAGACGTGAAGCAGAACAGAATTCCAGAGGAAGGTCTGTGTTCAAACAGTCTCTCTGTGTGGATGTCTGCTGGAGGCAAGGATGTTCTCCAGGCCATGGAGGTACACTGGCCAAAGCCTCCTCCAGAACAGGTTTCCTATCGAGGAGGGAGGCTCTTTCTTTGCTGGAGGAGTGACTCAATTGCACTGTTTCAAGACAAGCACAGCAACAAGAATGACTCCAGTTCTGCCTGTGTGTATCTGGCATACCTTGTCAGAGCTCATCTGAGCTCCTGATCCCAGGACCACAGGATGTTAGGGGCTGGAAGGGACCCAAGGAGACAAGTCCAACCCTTCTGCCAGGGTAAGACCTTACAATCTAGCACAGATCACAGAGGAACACATCCAGACAGGCCTTGAAAGGCTCCAGAGAAGAAGACTCCACAACCTCTCTCGGCAGCCTGTGCCAGTGCTCTGGGCTCTTTTCCCTCTTGTGTTGAAGTGGAACCTCCTGTGCTGCAGCTTCCATCCATTGCTGCTTGTCCTATCCCAGGGAGCAAGTGAGCAGAGCCTGTCCCCCTGCTCCTGACCCCCAGCCCTCAGAGATTTAGAAACACTGATTAGATCCCCTCTCAGTCTTCTCTTCTGCAGACTAAGCAGCCCCAGGTCCCTCAGCCTCTCCTCATCAGGCAGTGCTGCAGTCCCCTCAGCATCCTCATAGCCCTCTGCTGGACCCTGCTCCTTGTCCTATCCCAGGGAGCAAGTGAGCACAGCCTGTCCTGCTCCTTCAGCACACACTGATGGGAAGAATCTTTCCTGTGTCCTATCCAAATTATCAGCTCTCTGAGCATATTGCCCCCTTCCAAAGCATGTGGCTTTTATGGGAGAGCAGAGGAACCCAGGGTTACTAGGAGCAACCAAAAAAGGCACCTTTGCTGGCCAGGTCTTCTTGTGGTTGCTCTTGCTGCTGCAGCATTGCCTCAAGACAGATGGTGACACATGCACAAGTCTGCCAGGCCAGTTGTGCTCCTGGCCCTTTAAGCCTTGCTCTGAAATGTAATACTTGTGGAATATGATGGTTTAAACAATTTTAGTCAGTGAGTCAGTTCCGGATTATCAGCCTGCAAAGGGAGAGCAGTGACTCTCCCTCATAAATCAGCAACCAACCAGCTCTTGCCTTTGATGAATGTTATTCTAAAGACTCATCTCACTTATTAGCTCCAAGTACACTGCCTGTTAATCACTGCAAAGGAACACTGCACCCTCCTCCGACAGCTTTATTCCTGGGGTGGCCAGCTCAGCACCACCACAAAAGGGAGAAGGAAATCCAGAAGGTAGATGTGGTCCCATCAGGCCCATGGGGAGGAAAGTGCCATTGTGGCAAAGTCACCTCAAGGGATGGGAAGAGGCACATTAATTCCAAGCTTAAAAATATTAAAACCCAACTAAACCTATGCCTGTCTGCAAAGCTTTGCCTTGCCTAGGGAAAGGGTCCTGTGCCTCAATGTGAGTGGTTCAGAGCCTGGGTAGAGCAGGCTCTGGTTGCCTCCTCTAACAGCATCTTACAATTAGCCACTGGGGTGGTTTGGCAATTAGCTGCCCCCTTACACTTTGAAATAACCCAGGCTAGGGCTCAGTCAGCTGGAAGTTAATAAATGAAGCTTTATATTTACAGCTCAGCACAATATACAAGCAGATATTTACAACGTATTACAGATATTTACATATATATATATATATATATATATATATATATATATATATATATATATATATATATATATATATATATATATATATATATATATATATATATATATATATATATATATAAAAGGTAATACAGAAAGACCACAGCCCTCCCAGAGACCAAAGTCCCTAAGAGGCAGATTGTAACCACTCCTACCACCTTCTCCCCTTCCCCAATCTTATCTCACCATGTGTTTTATGTAGCAGATAGGTGAAGGTAGATGGGCCAGGGGGGTTAGCAGCAGGAAAAGAAGTTAGTGGAATTATTCAGATTCAGCTACAAAAGGAGAAAGCCATGCAGGAGNACCACAGCCCTCCCAGAGACCAAAGTCCCTAAGAGGCAGATTGTAACCACTCCTACCACCTTCTCCCCTTCCCCAATCTTATCTCACCATGGGTTTTATGTAGCAGATAGGTGAAGGTAGATGGGCCAGGGGGGTTAGCAGCAGGAAAAGAAGTTAGTGGAATTATTCAGATTCAGCTACAAAAGGAGAAAGCCATGCAGGAGCAGCCACAGCCCAGAGCAGTCTGAAAACTGTCTGACCCTCTGACTTATCTGTCTTTGGGTTACAACTCTTAAACATTTATTTTTTTTTCTGTCTCAGTAAAGCTGTGAGTGCA
The DNA here is from genome assembly GCA_013396835.1 of Psilopogon haemacephalus. Classification (NCBI taxonomy): domain Eukaryota; kingdom Metazoa; phylum Chordata; class Aves; order Piciformes; family Megalaimidae; genus Psilopogon; species Psilopogon haemacephalus. The sequence goes on along the minus strand of VWZI01008852.1, from coordinate 1,975,868 downwards.
GTAGCACCATCAGTGTCTTTCCTTTCTCAGCCCATAGTCTAATTTCTCCTTCAAATCCTCCAGTTAGTTCAAACCAGCACAGCCACACTCCCTCTAAGTTTTTATATGAGCTGTGCTTGTTTTCACTGACTGATGCTGGCCCACCCCTATGTAGCCTCTCCACTAAAGTGAGCTTAGAGGGGCTGCTCAGCAGGTTTGCTGGCGACACTAAAACTGGGAGGCTTGGCTGATCCAGCTGAAGGCTGTGCAGACACACAGCAAGACCTGGAGAGGCTGAAAGCTGGGCACAGAGGATCAACAAGGACAAGTGCAGAGTCCTGTAGCTAGGGAGGAATAATAAATTGCAGCAGGACAGGCTGGGAGGTGACTGCTGGAGAGCAGCACTGTGGAGAGGGACCTGGGAGTGCTGCTGGAGAACATCCATGGCACAGCAATGTGCCCTTGTGGCCAAGAGAGCCAATGGGATGCTGGGGTGTATTAAGAAGAGTGTGTCCAACAGATCAAGGGAGGTTCTCCTCCCCCTCTACGCTACCCTGGTGAGACCTCATCTTGACTATTGCCCTCAGTTTTAGGCTGCCTAGTTTAAGATGGACAGGGATCTGCTGGAGAGGGTCCAGCAAAGGCCTATGAGGATGCTGAGGGGACTGCAGCAATGCCTGGTGAGGAGAGACTGAGGGACCTGGGGCTGCTTAGTCTGCAGAAGAGAAGACTGAAATCAGTGTTTCTAAATCTCTGAGGGCTGGGGGTCAGGAGCAGGGGGACAGGCTCTGCTCAGTTGCTCCCTGGGATAGGACAAGCAGCAATGGATGGAAGCTGCAGCACAGGAGGTTGCAGCTCAACACAAGAGGCAACCTCTTGACTGTAAGGGTCCCAGAGCACTGGCACAGGCTGCCCAGAGAGGTTGTGGAGTCTCCTTCTCTGGAGCCTTTCAAGGCCTATCTGGATGTGTTCCTGTGTGCCCTGAGCTAGATCATATGGTCCTGGCAGGGGGGTTGGACCCAATGATCTCTTTGGTTCCCTTCCAACCCCTAACATTCTGTGATCCTGTGAGCTCCTCACTTTGGCTGTGAGTCTGTAGCTCTGTGTGCCTCAAGCTGTGATTTACTGAGCAGGAGTATCAGTTATAGGGAGCGTGACAGCAGGAGAAGCTGCTGATGAGCAAGTTGCTTGCACTTGGCTTGGATTTCATGTCCCTTTCCAGAAACAGGAGAAAAAAATCTGCACTCATCCCCGAAGCAAACGAGATGATACCAAGAGAGAGCCTCTGGGTCTGACCAAGCAGAAGAAACCCTCCCTGCAGCATCAGCTCAGTGAATGTTTATTCTGAGTTGCAAGGCTTTGCGGAAGGGTGGCAACTGCAACAGCTGCCAAGAGGTGACCCAAGCCCTTAAGATCTCAGAACGAGTTTATTTGTGGTCTAATTCCACCAGTCTCTGTGATGAAAGGAGAGGTCTGTCCCTCACATGTGGGATCAGTGAAAGGGGCTGTATTTCAAGTCAGGCTTGTGTACTTAAGGACACAGATAGAGACTCGTGCTCAAGGGTGAAGAAGGGGGAACCACGCTCCCTGCCTCTGTGGAATGAGGCTGATGTTGCTTCATGCTTGATTCAGAGCAGGAAGAGGGATTCACATCCTGTTTGAAAGGGGGCTCATGAGGTTTCACCCAGGCTGGCAGGTGCTGTGCCACCTGAGGAACAGCACTGCCCTGATGCTCTGCTCCTGTTACGCTGTGGCAGCAGAGGAATGCTGCTGGATTGCAGCCGATGGACTTCTCGCAGCATCATTTCTATTTATTCCTCACAAGTTTTATGCCACCCCAGTGCTGGCTCAGCTTGGCCAAGCTAAAGCACATGCCATGCTTAAAACTCCTAACTCTTCAAGGTTACCTTTCCAGGAATCCTTTTTTTCTGCCTTCCCAGGACTGTCTCCAAACTTCTTTCACTCATTCTCCTCTACTGGACTCCTTCCTGTAGTGGGGACCTATAGTAAGCAAGACCTGCCAAAAGTTAGAACCAGTGCTGGTCTTGTAGGCTTGCCCATTTGCTCAGAAGCTGAAGCATCTCATGCATGACCCTGCTGCTGTTGGCACAACTTAATTCTGCTTCAGACTTCTTCATACTAGAAAATACATTGCCAAGGGAAAGTAAATCTTTGCTTGGCTCATGTCCCATCACTATCAGCACAGGAAGGATTTCAGTTCTGAACCTGCTCTGATGATGAGATGCTGCTGCAGCATCTGCCCCTGAAAAGGGCCCAAGGCATGTTAAACCAAAAGGAATGAGTCCAGCATGCCTCGGGCCAAAATGAAGCACTTGGTGCCTACTGACACTCATAAGAAGGTGAATCCTATTCCACAAACCTACAAGCTCAGGAAAAGTTTCCCAAGGATTTTGAAAGCCTTGAGCAGAGCTCACTGAAATTTGTTACACTGGGTTTTAAAATCAGGTACCAAAGAAGCCTTGGGGATCATAGAATGGTTTAGGTTGGAAGGGTCCTCAAAGCTCAGCCAGTTCCAACCCCCCTGTGCCATAGGCAGGGACACCTCCCACTAGAACAGGTCACTCAAGGCCTCATCCAACCTGGTCCTGAACACCTCCAGGGAGGGAGCAGCTTTAAAATTAATAAATCCCAACAATGGACTGTCCAACACCTTTGAAAGTGTAAAGGCTACAGGGGGAAAAAAATATTTTAAATTGGTTAAAATGTTTTAAAATTAATAAATTAATAAAATTGTAAAGGCTACAGAGGAAAAAAATGTTTTAAGAGTGGTTAAAATGTTTTAAAATCAATAAAGCCCAACCATGGACTGCCCAACACCTTTGAAAGTGTAAAGGCTACAAGGGGGAAAAATATTTAAAATTAGTAAAAATGTTTTTAAATTAATAAAATTGTAAAGGCTACAGAGGAAAGAAAAATATTTTAAATTAGACAAAAATTATTTAAAATTAATAAAGCCCAACTGTGGACTGTCCAAGGTCTTTAAAACTGTAAAGGCTACAGGGGGAAAAATTATTTAAAATTAGTAAAAGTGTTTCAAAATTAATAAAGCCCAACCATGGACTGTCCGAAGCCTTTGAAATTGTAAAGGTTTCAGAGGAAATTTAAAAAAAGATTTAAAATTAGTAAAAATGTTTTAAAATTAACAAAGCTCAACTGTGGACTGTCCAACGCCTTTGAAATTGTAAAGGCTACAGAGGAAAAAAAGAGCAAGTGCCCGTCTGGTGTCACAGACAGCCCCAGAGGAGGAGATTTTTCCAGGGGTAGGGACTGTCTGAGCAGCAAAAAGGTCTGTCTGAAGCGAGGGAAGAGTTCCTTTCATCACAGACTTGCTAACTTAACGAGGAAACCTTTAAACCAAGATTGATGAGGCTGGTGACATAAGCCTACAGGTGGGTCCAGACCACAGAGCCCTGGAAGGAAGCCTAAGCATGAGCAGAGCAGGGGACAAGGAGGGAAATAATGGCTCTTTTTTTTTTTTTTTCCCTACCCTCTTTGATGTCTGACATGCACAAGTGAGCTCCTTGCCAAGAACAGCAGAAGATTCCAATAGCAAAAAACCGTTCAGCAGAAAGTGAGTTCCTTGCAGTAGGAAAATATTATCAAATGGGAATTGGTTTTCAAGATACTCCTTTTTTATTTTTTTTTCAAGGCACCATCTGCCCCTGAGGTCAGGATTGCATCCCCTCTACTCCCCAGAACCTGCCCAGGCCCCTCTGCAGGGGGCAAAGCTTTGCATTTACATAGAGCAAGCAGCAGCAGCCCAGCCAGCAATTGCTTTGAGGACTTCAGGCAAGCAGGGTGTGGGAAGGTCCCCACCCAAAGGGGATAGATCTTTACAGGGCAACATGGACCTCCCACCATTCATGCAAAGGCCAAACAGACACTGTGGGTGTCTGTCTCCTCAGGTAGACACAGAAGCACCATGAGAATGAGGATAAAAAAACATTTTAGTTGACAGACATTTGTTATCATGATGACCAGATGATGTTGAGAGAGCTGCAGCAGCTCTGCTATGAGGACAGGCTACAAGAGTTGGGGCTCTGCAGCCTGGAGAAGAGAAGGCTGCCAGGACACCTTGGAGTAGCTTTCCAGTATATGAAAAGGGCTACAGGAAGGCTGGGGAGGACTATTGACAAGGTCTTGTCATGACAGGATGAGGAGGAATGGGTTTAAAGTGGCAGAGGGGAGATTGAAACTGGATGTTAGGAGGAAGTTGTTTGCAGTGAGGGTGGTGAGACACTGGCACAGGTTGCCCAGGGAGGTTGTGGCTGCTCCCTCCCCAGAGGTGTTCAAGGCCAGGTTGGATGAGGCCCTGAGCAACTTGTTCTAGTGGGAGGTGTCCCTGCCTATGGCACAGGGGGGTTGGAACTGGCTGAGCTTTGAGGTCCTTTCCAACCTAAACCATCCTATGATCGTGGGTAAGAACTTGTTTGCCATCTGAAAAACCTTGGACCACGAAGAAAATTGACCTGACATTTATAAACACACACACACACCAATTACCAGGGGTATTAGCACATCATATGAGTTCCCCAGGCTGAAAATGTCACCAACTGCATGTTGCTAGGTACCTTGCTTTGGGAACTGCTTGCTGAAAGCCTCAGAAGCTTCAGCAAATTAAGGAATCACGACGATGACCAAGCTCACAGACAGGATGCAAAATGGCAAAGGCTAAAATATCAACTAAAAGAAAACAAAAAAAAAACCAAACCAACAACCACTTTCAGAAGGTAACAGACCTTCTGAGACAACACTTAAGTGATTTTTTTTTTTCCTAAAAAAAAGAAAAAAAAAGGGTATCATAGTGTATGACTGAAGCAAAATTGTTATGTTCACTTCCAACCCTAGCAGTGAGCCAGCTCTAAGCAGCAGAGCAAGAAATCCCAGCACAACTAAAACCTGCTCCTGGAGACAAAGGGGAAGGCAAATGGTCCTTGACCTTCCATTACCCAGTTGCACCTGGACTGACAGTTCACAGCACCCAGCTCTCTCCATACCAAGGATATTTTCCCCCAGAATACCTTTTGGTGCTCATCATGACAACAACAGACATCCATCCCAGTAGCTGCTCCCTGAGGTTTTCTAAGGCAAGCTCTTCATTACCTGCCCTCTGAGGAGGAAAGGAGGAGGAAAGGAGGAAAGGAGGAGAAGAGTAGGAAAGAAGGAAGAAAGGAGGAAGAAAGGAGGAGGAAAAGAGGAGGATAGGAGGAGGAAAAGAGGAGGATAGGAGGAGGAAAAGGAAAGGAGGAAAAGAGGAAAGGGGGAAAGTACGAGGAAAGGAGGAGAAAAGGAGGAAAGGAGGAGGGAAACAGGAGGAAAGGAGGAGGAAAAGAGGAAAGGAGGTAAGGAGGCCAAACAACCAAGAACTTAGTGGCAACTTAGTGGCAACAAGCTCAAGCTCCTTCTTCCGGAGCTGGGCACAATGGACCCAGCCATCTGCTAGGTGTGGTGGAGGAGAGTAGGGCACTGAGGAAAAGGAATTGTGGGGAGTGGACTCCTAGAAATAGGCCCTGGGTGATGAGGCAAAGAGCTGCAGCTTGCTCAGGTGACACTCAGCCTGAACCTGTGGGGAATCACCACCATCAAGCTGGCAGGCTCAGGATCTTCAATAAGCTTTGATCCCCTTTCCCACATTACTCAGCAGCACCCACTCTCATCATTCATCCAACACAGGATAAAAGTCCTTGGGCATGACCTCTCGCCAAAAGTCCACTTTAGCTCTGGGGTGTGTTGGAGGGAGGAGAAAGGAACAAGTCAGGGATGTGGGCAAAGCTCTTCCTTCCAGCAAAGCCCTGAAGCATCTTTCCACACACAAGGACTGCAGCCTGGGTGAGTGGCTGTGAGTAATCTCGTTTGGCTGATACTCTCCCGAATCTATCAACTTTTAACTTTCTTATGACCTTCCCGAGTAAGTACAAACACTGGAAATTATCTGACTCTTGAAAGCAGGAGCTGGCAGAGTGAGCAAGAGCAGCTGTCAGGAGCACCATTCCAGCTCCAGCTGATGGCAGATTCAAAGCGTTTTAACGATGCTCCTGACTGTTATTTCTATCTAAAAAGCAAGTGGACAGAATAAGAAGAAGAAGAAGAAATACAAAATGAGAACTATGTGGCTTGCTTTCATAACACACTTCAGGTGAAAGCCCTGTTGGCTTTTTAGACAGCATGAAACGACGAAGCCTTTCTAGCACTTGTGTGGCTGTAACAAGAAGGGAGCACTCCACTGCAAGATGAACAGAAAGATCTGATCCCGTACCTGGAAACTCAAAGGACAGCCTGGAGGCACATAAACTGGGCAATAATAACACAGCCAGTAACCTTTAGTCCAGGACTGTGGGGATTTGATATATGGTGCTCTGCAAGGTCAGACTAAGAGTCATGGAATGGTAGGGGTTGGAAGGGACCTCTGAAGATCATTGTGTTCAACCCTCTGCCACAGCAGGGTCACCCAAAGCAGGTCACATAGGAACACGTCCAGGCTAGCCTTGAAAGTCTCCAGAGATAGAAGCTCCTGGGCAGCCTATTCCAGTGCTCTGCCAGCCCCAGAGTAAAGAAGCTCCTGGTGTTTAGATGGAACATCCTGTGCTCAGGCTTCAGTCCTGTGTTCAGGCTTATGCCCATTACCTCTTTGTCCTGTCACTGGGGACCACTGAGAAGAGTCTGTCCCCATCTTCCTGACACCTCCCTCAACCTCCTGGCCACACTCCTCCCTCAAGAGGGATGTGGACATGCTGAAGTGTGTCCAGAGAAGGGCCATGAGGATGCTCAGAGAGCTGCAGCACCTTTGCTGTGAGCACAGACTGAAAGAGTTGGGGCTGTGCAGGCTGGGGAAGAGGAGGCTCCCAGGTCACCTTATAGTGGCCTTCCAGGATCTGAAGGGAGCCTACAAAAAAAGCTGTGGAGGAACTTTTTAGTCTATCAAGTAGTGTCAGGACTAGGGGAAATGGAGCAAAGCTGGAGGTGGGGAGATTCAGATTGGATGTGAGAAGGAAGTTGTTGAGCATGAGAGTGGTGAGAGCCTGGGACAGGTTGCCCACAGGGGTGGTTGGGGCCACATCCCTGGCGGTGTTTAAGGGCAGCCTGACCTAAGGTAGGGTGTCCCTGGGTATGGCAGGGGGTTTGGAACTGGCTCATCCTTGTGGTTCCTTCCAACCCTCACTGATTCTATGATTCTCTGATTCTATGATGCAGGACATCAGCTCCTGCAGGTCTCATTCCCAGGCAGTGGAGGGCAGAGGTAACACCCTGTGACCATTGGGACTGGCTGGATGCTTGTGTGTCTCATCCCATGATGGCACAGCAAGCTCAGATAGATCCCCAGCTTAACCTTGCTGTGACCTGGGTTTAGCCATGGTGCTGCAGGCTCCAGCGAGGGCTCTGTTAATTCAGCTAGGAAGCCAGGGAAACGTTTTATTCCTTTCCTGAAGGCTGAGGAAATGAGAAATGATTTACAGCAATTTATTTATAGTCTGATTCTGCTCATTTCCGCCCAGAGCAAGCCATGTGCCTCCTTCCCCGTACAAGGCTTTGAGCTACAACTCCCTGGGAGCCAGCAGTTGAACCTGAACCTTGATTGCTAAACACAGCAGCAGCTTTAGGTAAAAGAAAGAGGAGAGAATGGAAGTTGATGGCAAATAATAGCAGTACTCATCACTTAAAACACTCCCAGAGCTTCTGCAAATCTGAAGTAATGTCTCACAATATTGAAGGTGAGTAGGTGTGAGTGAGATGTGTGTTTGTGCTCCACCTTACTCCTCCAGCAAAGCTTTAGCAAGACAAAGAGCTGATTGAAGTCTGTCTTCAGCTTTCAGAGGCTACAAGAAGGTGAGGAAATGGGATTTGAGTCGATGACTGATGGAATCTCCCAACCTGCTGCCCTGTGGCTGGTGCAAAGGGAAGAGGCAGGACTTATACCATCAGCTCCCTGTCACAGGTCCCAAATCATGCTCTGATTCCCCTCAGGAATACCATCAGCTTTTGCTTGAATTAGAGATGTCAAAAAGCAACAGCCAGCCTCTTCCTCACAGCACCATCCTTGCATTTTCCTCTGGTGGCCCTTGTGACCTTTGTGCTGCAGTCTCTCTGCCTTCACTTGTCCACCTCTTTGCAGGCATTAATACACCCAGTGACTCAGACAACCCTGGTGTAGAAGAAAAGCTGAGAGGAGGCACATGAAACTTTCTCTCCTGTGGTCCCATACAGTCACACACCCTTTATCCTCATCACAGTCCTCCCAAATTAGTCCAACCTCCTTATCTCAGCATCGTTCACCCACTCCTGTGACAAAGAAGGGCATCACTCTGTGCTTTTAAAAGTTGTTACTTTTTAAATGGTTCTCACAGGACTAAGCCAACACCTCCAGTTGTCTGAAACTTTCTACAGAGCACTATGATCTTAGCATCTTTCCTTCTGCCAACTTGCATGCACTGTGCTTTCCATATTAAAATCCACCACAGTCTTGTGGTTTCGAGGCTAGAAGGCTCGAGAGAATCATAGAATCATAGAATGGTTTAGGTTGGAAGAGACCTCAAAGTTCATCCAGTTCCAACCCCCCTGTGCCATGGGCAGGGACACCTCCCACTAGATCAGGTCGCTCAAGGCCTCATCCAACCTGGCCTCGAACACATCCAGGGAGGGAGCAGCCACAACCTCCCTGGGCTACCCGTTCCAGTGTCTTGTCACCCTCACTCACTGTGAAGGACTTCCTCCTAACATCCCGTCTAAATCTCCCCTCTGCCAGTTTGAGAAGAGTGGACAGAAGGCAGGATGCCCACAGGTGAGAAGAAATGGAGACAAAAGGTGGCACATTGTTCAAAGCACCCTTCAGAGCCACGATGGAGCAATTTGTTAGGGGTACATCAATTGCAGGGGAAAGCAGCTGTGGGATTCATCTCTTTGTTTTAACTTCCCCGGGGGCAAACGTTTCCCAACACTTCGGTGTGTATATAGGTGCAACGTTCTTTACCAACAAATCACAGGCTGGAGAGACATTATGTCAGAGGATGGAAAGCTGATACCATCGGCCCTTGGTTCCACTTCACTGGAAATTTATCTGCTACCTTGTCTTTCTCAGAGTTCAAAGCTCTAAGCTCAGGCTATCAGCGCCTCTTGGCTTGCTCCCCGCCCTGGCTGACCACCGCCGAGTTCACCGTCAGGATCTATTTTTAGCCACGCGAACAAGTAGGAACTTTTGGAGCGGATCCCGAACCGTCCTGCGAGCGCAGAAGAATGTGAGAGCGGCGCTCGGCGGAGCTTTGCTGCGGGCGCTTTGTCCGCTGGCGTGCGCAGCGCCTTTTCATCCCGGCGCTTTGCGGTGAGTCACATTTCCTCTGCCCACGGCTTCCTCCGAACAAGTGCTCCAAGAATGAGGTCCTCGTGTGCTGGCTCCGCGCTCGGCTCAGGCCCGGGAAGCTCCGCTTTTCTATGCCTTGTTTGCTATGGCCCCGAGTACAAAAGGCCGTGCCAGGCTGGCTGGTTCAGGGCTGCCAGCGGAGCGCTCCGCATCTTAATTGCTTCTGCTTCCTCTGCCCATCTGCCTTATCGCTTCTGGGAACTCGGCGCTGGCTGCAGTGCTCCAGCTGGGCTGTGTTCGGAGCTGGAGGTCAGGCTCCCCTTATCTCGGGTATTTTAATGCGTTCTTCTCACTCAGATAGAGAACTCCGCCGATTGGCGTGTTGTGTCTGAGGTCCCGGAGGTCTCTGCCAAGGCAGAGCTCCAGGATTACGGCAGCGGCACTTAGCAACAAGTGCTGTAGTTTAAAGGGAAGTACATCCCTGGAAAAGGATGGACGGCTGCTTGGGCAGGACTCTGGGCTTCTCGAGGTGCAGGTGGACTCCCAGGGACATGCAAGCACACACAGGGACATTCCTGATGGTAGATCAATAACCTCATCATCTCCTATCATAGATGACTAAAGTGGTCCAAAGAGCTGCCCGAGTTTCTCGAGCCTCAAATCATGTCTTCCTTGGGCTTTTAAAATTCTCTTCACTCACCCCACCTAGCACTGCTGCTGAAAACCAGCAGTTTAGGGTGGGTATGATAGCCTTCATCCTACTTTCCGTTGCCAAAGCGACTTGAAAATTGGCAAAGCTGCCCATCTTGGGCCATGGTTTGGTGGACTGGCCTGTTTGTAACGTGGGACATCCCTTGCTGGCGAGTTCTGCCCTCCCACCAGACACCTCCGAGGAAGGCAGCAATGGGACCACTTCTCCCGGGTGGAGGTAGCAGGTGGGTCTGCTATCTGAAGATTTTAGTGGTCCCATCGTCTGCCTCCAGGTAGAAGATGCAGTACTTGGCTTTTGTTTGGAGTTCTCCTGACTTTGCAGTGCTGTTTCAGCCTTGTCTGTGTCTCTCCTCAGCCAGCAATGCCTCATCAAAGCGCATTCTCACTAGGCTCTGGAGGAGACATAATTTAGGGTCATGGATAGACACACGGAGGGACACGGATAGACACACGGCCCGGGACAGACACACAGACAGCCCTGCAGTGGGTGCATGGACATAGACCCACATCCCTCTGCAGGGACACACGGATACACCTCTGTGAGGACACGACCCCCAGACCCACAGTGGGGACATACATCCTCCCCCATTAAGAGTGACCCAGACACGCATCTGTGGGGACACACACCCACTCATGGGGGGCACACGGGGGAACACACACACACACACACACACACACTCCCTTTCGGGAGCAGACACACGGCATGCCCCTGTAGTGAGGGCACACACGCACAGACCGACACGCACGGACACGCACCCCCGCGGCGGGGAAGGGACGGACGGGACACGGGCACCCTGCTGCTGCACACAGACAGACAGACACAGCCCGAGACACAGCCGCACACGCAGAGCCGCATAGGCGCACAGACAGACAGAGAGACAGAGAGACAGACAGACGCGGAGGCAGACAGACGCACGCAGGGATCCAGACACACTTGCGGCCCCTCCGGCACCGGCGGTGGGGCGGGGCTACAGCGCCCCCTGGCGGCTGCCGCGGGCGGGACGGGAGGTGAGCGGAGCCGGCGTGGGGGTCAGGGTTTTACATGAGGGGTAGCGGGGGCCAGCTCTGGGAACACCGCACTCGGGAGAGCAGCACAAAAGAGGGCAGCCCCGCAGCCTCTGGTGGGGCGCCAGCTAATCCTACGCTTAGAAACGAGCAGCCTCGGTAACGCTGGTCCTGTAAGGAATTACAAGCCCTCCAGTAACCTTAAGACCTTGGTGGGACACATTCCAGCTGAATAAAAAAATAAATAAATAAATAAAAAAGACTTAAGTTCTCCAAGCCTTTGGATTCAGAGCAGGGGAGAGATGAGACATGGTGTGGCATGTGTTGTGTGCCACCCACCAGGTCCTTGGACCTTCTGTGCGCTGCCAAGAGGTCCGTCCCTTCCTGACCCTCTGTTGTGCTTCTCCACGCAGTGTCTCCATTTTTGGAAGCAGGTTTCCACATCTTTCTCCAAGGTGGCACAGCCAGGAACATCACCTCGCCAACAGCAGCCAGTAGGACTTCAGTCGATCGATAGGACAGCTTTACACCGGTTTTCTAGGAGATGCACATCAATACAAATCCCATTTACTCCTGTCCACATCTTGTTAGGAGAGCATTAAGACCAAGAAAATTAGTTAGGGGCCGTCTAGGAGTCAGTGCAGCTGCCACAAATGAGGATTTTCCACTTGATAAACCCATGAATGTTGTTCTTCTAGGGGAAGAAAGAAAAAAACAAACAACTTTGCATTTTGTGATACCAACCTGACCAGGCACCAATCTCTGTGCAGATAACCTCATCATGTCAGAGAACAACTTTCTTGTAAGGAGCAAGGAACAGTTCTTGGTCAGCGATCAAAAACGCAGCAAATGGACAAAGTCCACAGAAGTAAAGCTCCTCTTAGATTCACCAGCTTAATAATTATACAATTAGGTAATAATTACCCCGCAGGCAATCTTATCTCCTGCACAATTAGCATAAGGATTACTTAGTAGCAGCAATAATCCAAAACTGGGTCTAAATTTAGCTTGCCAGCCTGACACGTTTCTAGCGAGGTGTTTGGGAGGTAAAAGGCCTTACCGCTGAGTCTCCAGGTTCCTCCTTGTCACAAAGACAAAATGAGTGACCCTGTGTGGATGGGTGGACATAGTCCTGTTCCTCTGGTTTAGATGTACCTCCCCATCTCCTTGTTTTTCAACACAAGGGCATTAGCAGAGACCAGGAGGTACTAGAAAGGAGTCACAATGCCCTGAGCTATAATGGTGCCCTGAAATGAGCTCCATTAATAGGGTCATGAGGATGCTCAGAGGGCTGCAGCACCTCTGCTGTGAGGACAGACTGAAAGAGTTGGGGCTGTGAAGGCTGGAGAAGAGGTGACCTTCCCAGGTGACCTTCTTGTGGCCTTCCAGGATCTGAAGTGGGCTACAAAAAAGGCTGGAGAGGGACTTTTTAGGCTATGAGGTACTGACAGGAATAGGGGGAATGGAGCAAAGCTGGAGTTGGGGAGATTCGGCCTTGATGTGAGGAGGAAGTTGTTCAGCATGAGAGTGGTGAGAGCCTGGAATGGGTTGCCCAGGAAGGTGGTTGGGGCCACATCCCTGGAGGTGTTTGCAGCCAGGCTGGCAGAGGCTGTGGGCAGCCTGATCTAGGGTAGGGTGTCCCTGGGCATGGCAGGGGGGTTGGAACTGGCTGATCCTTGTGGTCCCTTCCAACCCTGATTGATTCTATGATTCTATGATTGTAATTGCTGCTCTTCTAATAGCTCAGATGTGGCTACTTCCCCCCCAGTCCAGCTCATGTCATTGCATCCTGCACCTGCAGAGTGTGAGGACATCTACCCCACCTTTCCCTCAGATGGTTGGTGCAGACCTTCCTCAAATCAAATAAGATTTTCCCATTGGATTCAAGGAGCCTTGAGTCAGGTTCCAGAAAAGAAGCATCTTTGGTTTGCCACTTTCAGCTTTTGCTAGAGGAGGAAAAAACATCCATGTGAAGCACTGACAGCTTTAGCCCCTTGGTTTATTTTTTTTTTTTATTTTCAGAAAAGAGATAAGGTTGTGCCTGCAGCATGATGTGGCATGGAACAGACCATTTGTACATGACAAAGGCCATTAAAAGGAGTTATTTCATGTCAGACTTGATTTACCTGCACTAAGCAGACTGGCAGCGTGTCCACTGCATCACACCGCAGCAGCAGCAGCAGCAGCATCCTGCTCTGAGTTGTGCTCCTAATGGAGTATCTTTTATTTCCAAGTGAGAAAAGAACCAACTCCATGGAACCTCTTTTACAGAGATCCTTCTTTGGTGTCATGGCATTTTGCATGCCACCAGGTGCTACTCAGCCTCTGTTAGCTGCTATAAAGCACCGAGCCCAAACCCAGGCACACAGATCAGCATCCTGGGTGGCATCTGCTCCTTTAAGCATCACATAAAGACACTCGATGCACCAGGCCAATCTGAGGAGCAGAGGGATGGGTGAGAAGCTGTTTCCTTCCATTCTCTGCCCAGCCTACAGGATGCCAGGACTGGATGCTCTGGTCACTCTGGTGCCCAGCTGCCTGCATGGCCAGCATCCTCGAGGCTGGGTGGTCATGGGTAGAGAGAGGAAGGGGGAAGGCAAGCAGAGCTGCTCTGTGGCTCTCCTGGGCTTGCATACTCCTCCTAAAAGGGTTTTGCACCAGGTTGTACAAAAGTGGGGGGATCCTTATTCTGCCTACACCATCTTCTACTATAAGCAACTGGACAAAGGCCCTGGGCTGTGACAACGTGCGGTGCCTCCTCGTTGTTTGGGGGTCTGTATTCTCGTTATGTGTCCAGTGACTTAAAATACTTAACACAGACATCAGAAGCCTCTCCAGAAGGCAGTCTTGCAGCCCTTCTGGAGCTGCAGGAAGCTGATCAAAGCTGGGTAAATGATTTGCAGCTGCAAGTTCATTATTCTGCTTGTAAAGTTTCTTCAAAAGGAGAGCTGTAAGAAAAAGACTCCTCAGAGACAGCAATAAAATGTTGTTTTCTTTTGCTGTAGGCTCCTAACGTTAAAGCTCTGGAGACTAAAGGGTTATTTTAAGGCTGACCTAGGGTTCTCTGCATTTTTCAGCAGGTGTGGAGCTGGAAGTTGACGCAGCAGCTTCAGTAACCAGGATTATCTGCCTGAGACCTGCAGCTTCTTCAGAGAGCAGGTCTTGCACCATCACACTGCAGGTGGTGTCATTGAGCAGCAATTTTCAAATAGCACTCCACTAATGGGTTTCACCATTCTCAGGTCAGCGGCTCTCCTTTCCTGTCCTATTTGCTTGGCATGAGGTGAGGGAGAGCACAAGGTCCCTGGCGAGGGGAAAGGACCTGCGAGATTGCCAAGGAGCCCAGAAGGAGCATTTGGGAGAAACGCACAAGAAATGGAGCTGTGCTGCCTCTCTCATGGAAGTGCTTATTGGAGAGTAAGAACGAAACAGCAGTTGGAGGTGCCCATGCTCCTGTCTGGACTGAGGCACCCAGAGGAAGAGAAGTGCTGCCAGGACCAAGTGCTAAGCGCACGGAGCCGCAGCGAGGCGCACGGCACTGGAGCGGCGCTTACAGGCGGCGCATGGCCAAGGCTGACTCCTCCTCGGGGGAATCATACAACCACAGAATGGTTTAGGTTGGAAGGGACCTCAAGCATCATCTATTTCCAACTCCCTGCCATAGGCCACCTCCCACTAGAACAGGTCGCTCAAGGTGCTGCACCTCTCTGATCATCCCTGTGGCCCTTCTCTGGACACGCTCCAGCATGTCCACATCCCTCTTGTAATAGATCAGGTTGGCCAAAGCCTCATCAAGCCTCACCTTGAATATCTCCAGGGATGGGGCCTCAACTACCCCTCTGGGCAACTTGCTGCAGTGCTCAGGCACCCTCTCTGCACGCCCACTGCAGCTGCACAGGCAGACAGTGGGTCTGACCTTGGTGTACCCCAAGCATCATCCCCCGTGCAAAGGCTGGAGCAAGCCAGACCCAGCTGCTGTCCTGCTGAAAAGATGAGTGGCAAGGACAGCCCTGGTTGGCTTGCTCCTGTGTGCTGAGCTCTGGCAGCTCTCTGGGGATGCACAAAGTGTGCTATTTCATGTCATCCAAGGCTTCTGGCGTTGACAAAAGATCAGTGGAAGGAGAAGATGTTCCATGAAAGTACTCTCCTTGATAATGTTGTGCTTCGGTCTGTGCTTTGTTGGTTGGTTTTTTGTTGGTTTGTTGTTTTGTGGTTTTGGGTTTGTTTTTTTTTTTTTTTGTAACAAGAGCCATCGTGTTTATAGAAACCCTCCAGACAGCTACATTGTGGAAATGCCATTCGCAGTGTGTGAATTCCAAGTTTCCCAGACAGTAACGAGCCCAACTTAGCCATTTCAGGTTTCTGCTGTTATTTACTCAGATGCCTGCCTCCGCTCTGCCAGCTCCATTCAGCTCTCCACTTGGGCTCCTTTATTAGCAAGAACAAAACAAAAGCTCCCAGGCTAAAGCCCGCAGGAGGAAGTCTGTTAAACACTTTTCTTGTAGGCGACTTGGAGAAAGTAGCTGAGGCTTGAGTGCCTGTCTTCTGAAGAGAGTTTTCTAATCAATTTCCTCCCCTAAGTGCAGAGTAATTCCTGCACAGTGATTCCATCTGCGGAGGAGTTCCTGCAGACACGAGGAGTGGTTATCATTGTCAGGGGAACCTTCACTTGAAGCACCAGCACTGGAAATGCCAACGTGCTTGGAAGTGTCTCAAGCCATGTGGGGACTCTGCTCCCTGTCTGGCCTGCTTCTGACCTCTCCCCCTTGCCACAAGTGTTTAATGGAGAAACAAGATTTGCATTACTCTTCCTTCTTCCTCAGTTTGGTTTTAGATGCAAATAACACGTTCTCAGGTCACAGGATCATAGATCACAGATCACAGGATCACAGGATCATAGATCACAGGATTACAGATCACAGGACATTAGGGGTTGGAAGGGACCCAAGGAGATCATCAAGTCCAAGCCCTCTGCCAGAACAGGACCAGACAATCTAGCTCAGGGCACACAGGAACACATCCAGACAGGCCTTGAAAGGCTCCAGAGAATGAGACTCCACAACCTCTCTGGGCAGCCTGTGCCAGTGCTCTGGTATCCTTACAGTCAAGAAGCTCAGTTTGGAGAAGAGGAGGCTCCCAGGTGACCTCCTTGTGGCCTTCCAGGATCTGAAGGGGGCTACAAAAAAGCTGGGGAGGGACTTTTTAGGCTATCAGGGAGTGACAGGACTAGGGGGAATGGAGAAAGCTGGAGGTGGGGAGATTCAGATTGGACATGAGGAGGAAGTTGTTCAGCATGAGAGTGGTGAGTCCCTGGAATGGGTTGCCCAAGGAGGTGGTTGGGGCCACATCGCTGGAGGTGTTTGCAGCCAGGCTGGCTGAGGCTGTGGGCAGCCTGCTCTAGGGTAGGGTGTCCCTGGGCATGGCAGGGGGGTTGGAACTGGCTGATCCTTGTGGTCCCTTCCAACCCTGAATGATTCTATGATTCTAAGTTCCCCCTTGTGTTGAGGTGGAACCTCTTTTGCTGCAACTTGCACCCATTGCTCCTTGTCCTGTCACACTTCACCATCTTTGTATCTACCACAGCATCTTTGAGATGCAGATTTAAACAGCCTTTCACTGGTGTCTGCAGCTGAGTAGCAAACTGCCATTCTCTGGTGGAAACTGCAGAAGTGCCGTGAGTGCTATTTAGCGTGGGGAGTGTGCAACTCCTTTTAGCCTTTTAAGGCTAAATCCTTTGCAATCACTAAGGCCAAGCCAGCACTTGAATGGCTGCAGCTGAAGAAAATGATTCTTCCCTCTGAGGTAGAGAAACATTTTCACAGCCGTGAGTTTGAAGCCGGCCAGATGCTCCTACTTGATATTTCCCACTGCTGATCCCAATCCATCTCTGCAATGCCAGGGCTGGCTCCTGCCCTGACCCCCCCAGAGCAGCAGCTGCCATCCCCGGCTGTCCAGGCTCCGCTTGCCCACGTGCCCAGGAATCTCAGCTATCCTCTTACGTGTGCCTGGGAGCCACGGGGGAAATGCCACTGCAAGCTGCCACTCACCCCTGGGAGCAGCGGCAGGCCAGTGGCAGGATTTGGAGTCATGGCTGTGGCACGTTAGTGGATGCTGTTCTGTTGAGCAGGGCTGGGTATAAAGGATCACAGATGAGCTCTCTCATCCAGCACCAACTTCGCCTGTCTCCTGCCTCTTGCGCTGAAAAACTGCAGGTTCTGTTCCAAACACTCAGAGCTACAGAGCAGGGCGTGCTGATCAGCAGCTGCCCGGAGGGTTGGCTCCAGGACAGACAAACAGGTACCACTGCTGCCTGGAGAGCTGGCTCCAGGCTAGAGAGGCAGCTACTGCTGCTGCCCTGTGACAGGCAGAGAGGCTGACATGCCAAGGAAGGGCTGCCAGTCTGACATGGAAGCCACAAAGGACACAGTTCTTGAGAAGCGGTGAAAAATTAATTGCTGGCACTGAAAATAATTTCTACTCTCCTCCAAAAAAATGTCAATCAAGAGTGTTAAGCCGTGGCAATATGCAATTTTCTTAAGAAATAGGGTGCTGAGGGACAGTCGTGAGGGAAAGCCTGGAAACTGTCTCCAAGCCTTGCAGGTGTCAGCAGAACAGGCACTTGCTGGCCAACAGATTTGTCTCCATACCCACCCCAGCAAGGCAGCTCAGACTTCACCACCTGAGTGCTCAGACACAGTTTTTATTCTTAAGCATGAAGTTGTTCCTGGAAAAGAGCCACTTTGTGTGGCATCTTTGTGTGGTCCTTCCAGCCCTTATACATGAGTTTGGTGTCCACCCTCCCTCAGACACAGAGCGAGGCTCCCAGTTTGCTGGCTTACAGTGAACCTGAGCTCCCAGTGCTAGAGAAACTGCTCACAGCCTAGTTTCCTGGCCCTGGCCTCCCAAAGGAAGGGGAGGGAGGCAGACTGCTCCCAGAAGCCCACTAGTCCTTGATGGTCTTCTCCAAAGGTACCCAGTGGGCTGCTGTCATCTAGCCAGGGGAGCTGTCCTGAAGCCAACCAGCTTCACGTGCTGGGACCAGCGAACATGACTGTCCCAGTATCGGGCTCAAACTGGTGTCTCCACCTAGCACAATCCCCATAAAATTGTTTTGACTGTCAACATTTCCAGTCTAGCATGGCCTGTGTACATAACAGAAATGCATCGAGAGAGAAACATGGAATAAAGTGCAAAAATGAAGCATTCCTCTGGAACCATTTCTGTTCACTGGGTGGTGACTGGTGAGCAGGCAGCAATAGTTGAGTCCTTGGCATGTTGACAGGTGTACCAGCCAGAGGTGCTAACTGTTCCTACAAATTGACTCCACACCCCTCATGTGGGAGTCCATATGTGGGCAGTCCTTCCCCTGGAATGTTCTGGAATCCTGGCTGGACCAAGCCCTGAAAAACCCAATCAAATGCTGCAGCTGGCTCACTTTGGGCAGGAGGTTGGACTAGATGATCTCCAGCAGTCCTCTCCAACACCGCTTTGCCCAGGATTCTGTGACTGCCCCACAGATGTCTGCCTGGTCATCAGATGAAGGGTTCAGCTTTCCGCCACGATTGGCTGAACACCGGAGATGTCTGTCTTTGCAGAGTTCCTCTGGGAGGATGCCTTTGCCTTCTGGCAGGCACTGCCTCGTTTGTAGTGGCAGTTCTCAACCCAGGCGTGCCTGAAGGGTGGGGAGATGGACTGCAGAGGGTGACCCTGGGCTGCGCTCCTCTGCCGGCACACGCACAGCAAGGACTTCAGCTCGGATCTGAAGCTCTCGTTCAGCCAACAGTAGATGAAGGGGTTGTAGCAAGTGCTGCTCATGGCAAACCAGTGAAAAGCAAAGTACAGAGCGTTGCTGCTGTGGATGGCCCTACAGGAGATCAACACCACATAGCAGTTCAGGGGGAACCAGCACACTGCGAAGACAATCACCACCACCATCAGCATCTTCAGCGTCATCTTCTTCTTCCGTTGGTGGGCATAGTACTGCTCCATGGTGAGGTCCCCGATGGCGTTCCTCAGCCAGAGCTTCTTGGCCACCATGGTGTAGGTTATGGAGATGACAAGCAAGGGCAGGACGTACAAGAGAACAAAAGTAGTCAAGTCCAAATACTTCCAGAAGAGATCGGCGGGAGGAGGGAAGCTGGGCAGGCAGACCATGCGGATGGTCCTGTTTCTGGTGATCAGAGAGAGAGAGAGAGAACTGTCAGTTCCACACAGCACTTGAAGGACAAACCCCTCAGACGTTCTTCACATGGCTCAGTGAAGGTACAGAGAGCAGAACTCCTTCAGTACCATCCACAAGTGCCACTTTCACCGGAATACTTTTGCTTTAACTTTGACCTTTGGCCCCAGTGAAGATATTTTAAGGAGATCCCAAGGAAAAAAAAAAAAAAGAAAAGAAAAGGAAGTAAGCCCTATAGATGCCTCCAATGCTCTCTAATGACAGAGATCACTTCTTTCCTGTGCCTGCCTCAAATTACAGGCTGAATCTCTGAGCCATAAATCAAGTAACAAGCCTGAAAGCAGTTCCCTTGATTTTCAATGTCCTTTCATCAGAAACAAGTTGCCTAGCCAGAGGAGGAAACATCTCTGCTTCACCCTACTCTTCTCTGATAGCACAGATAGAGAGGTGTGGGCCTTTAGGACCTGTGGGCCTTAGATTCAGCTGCATGGGCCACATATAAAATAAATAATCGACACACAGAAAGCACCATGCAGATGTCTTACCCGATATAAAATCTTGTCAAGGTCTGATAGATGGCATGAGGCAGTGAGAAGCAGCTGGCCATAACCCAGATGACAATGATGCAGATCCCTCCTTTCACCATGGACATGCGTGGCTTGAGAGGGTGCATGATGACCTGCAGAGAATAACCAGCCCTGAGCATCAACGTTGTCTTCATCTGATCACAACAAGCCACAAGCTTTAGAGAAGAAAGAACACATTTTGTGCTTGATCCATGTCCAGGAATGAGCACTGCTCACTGCTTGCTGAGCGAGAAGAGAATGGTGCATCTGCTCTGCAGGACACTGAGGGATGCTCAGCATGGGCATCGTGTGTGGCACCAGTTGAAAGCCAAGAGGCTGTCCTGGCTTGGGCTACAGGGAGTGCAAAAAGCCTCCAAATTACAATGACAAGGCCTCCAACACAGATGGCAGCCATGGGGCTCACAGCAGTTGGTGGACTTGCAAGGCAGAGTGGCAAAGTGCTTGAATGCAGCCCTTGGCCAGCACAGCCAACTTGAAGGTTGGTCTCTTTCATGGGCACAGCTCATCCCGTGCAGTGGTGGCCAAGCAAGGTGTACCTCATGTGTGTTTGCCATTAAGGAGGGCTGCTCTATCTGACAGCATCTTGGTCACTCCTTGGGCCTCACAGTGCAGCTGGAAGCACTGCAGCAGCTCTGCATCCCTCCAGTGTGAAAAGGCAGGAAGGAGAGACTTATGCTAGAGGAGTTTGGAGAGCATGAGGGTTGAACAAGCCAGGAGTTGGGTGAGTATTGAGTGTTACTGCTGGCTCGGTGCCCTCAGCAGAGAAACATGCTCAGTGTCACCCATCAGCTGGGGCTTTGGAGATGCTGCTGGTTAGATACGTGCTGAGCTAGCTGCACTATGGATGGTTAAGCAATGAAACAGTAGTTAAAAATAGACCTATCTCTCATCCAGCCTCTTGGTGGATGAACTCTTGGGGATTTTACACATCTCTTTTCTACTTTCATTATAAATATATCTACTTAATCAAGCTTCCACACTCCCCCTCCCCCCCGCCACGGAGCATCTGTCTGCTCTGGTACCCCTCAGGACCTGCAATATTTCTGGAGTCAAGTGTTGATTTCTCTTTGCTCAGTGACCTCTTACTTCTGGTTTTTTATCTCCTTGGGCCATCCTGCCTAACCACGGTGCTGAGGAACCTGCTGCACTCAATTTAAAGGCAGATACTGTGTTTATTTAAACAAACCTCCCTTGATACCAAACCCTGCCTTGCAACCAACCCAGAATTTACTGATTGAAATGAATGCTTTGCTTTCAGGAGCTGAAATGGAGAGTCAGAACTAAACTTTTGAGGGTAAAAAAAAAGGGGGGGGGGGCAGAAATGAATGATTTAAATTAGATAGTTTCAAGGCTAAGCTTGACAGGATGCTGGGGCATTTCATTTATGCTATATTCTTACCCTGAAAGGTTGAACTAGATAATCCTCAATTCAAGAGAGATGTTGAGGTGCTGGAATGTGCCCAGAGAAGGGCGAGGAAGCTGATGAAGGGGCCTGGAGCACAGCCCTGTGAGGAGAGGCTGAGGGAGCTGGGGGTGTGCAGCCTGCAGAAGAGGAGGCTCAGGACAGACCTCATTGCTCTCTACAACTACCTAAAGGGAGGTTGTAGCCAGGTGCGGTTGGGCTCTTCTCCCAGGCAACAAGCAACAGAAGGAGGAGACACAGTCTCAAATTGTGCCAGGGGAGGTACAGGCTGGATGTTAGGAGGAAGTTCTTGCCAGAGAGAGTGATTGGCATTGGAATGGGCTGCCCAGGGAGGTGGTGGAGTCGCCGTCCCGGGAGGAGTTCAAGAAAAGCCTGGATGGGGCACTTAGTGTCATGCTCTAGTTGATTGGATAGGGCTGGGTGATAGGCTGGACTGGATGATCTTGGAGGTCTCTTCCAGCCTGGCTGATTCTATGATCCTTGAGGTCCCTTTCAATCTGGTATTCTACCAATCTGTCTTCTGGCAGTCACTGTAATTTCCTGGCAGCAGATGGAGCACATCCCAGACAGACAGAGTGGAAGCTGTTACTTCTTTAAACTTCATCTAGCCTTGTCATTTATCAGGTGAAAATGCTTTTCAGTAACAGTCATTTCAGTGACTCCAGATCTGATAGAAATAAAGCAGCTTGCCTGAGAGCACCTCGCAGGATCTGCTTTCCTAGTACACAGCATCCCAACCCCACCTGGCTACAACCTCCTTTCAGGTACCTGTAGAGACCAATGAGGTCTGCCCTGAGCCTCCTCTTCTCCAGGCTGCACACCCCCAGCTCCCTCAGCCTCTCCTCACAGGGCTGTGCTCCAGCTCCCTCCCCAGCCTTGAGGTCCTTCTCTGGACACTTTCAAGTACCTCAACATCATTCTTAAATTGAGTGGCCAGCACTCAAGCACTCAAGGTGTAGCCTGACCAGCACTGAGTACAGGGGCAGAATAACCTCCCTGGTCCTGCTGGCCACACTATTCCTGATCCAGGCCAGGATGCCATTGGCCTTCTTGGCCACCTGGGCACACTGCTGGCTCATGTTCAGTCACTGTTGACCAGCACCCCTAGGGCCTTCTCTGCCTGGCTGCTCTCCAGCCACTCTGTCCCCAGCCTGTGGCACTGCCTGGGGTTGTTGTGGCCAAAGTGCAGAACCTGGCACTTGGCCTTGTTAAAACTCCTGGCACTGGCATGTGCCTATCTGTCCAGCTTGTCCAGGTCCCTTTACAGAGCCCTCCTGCCCTCTAACAGATCCACACATGCTCCCGACTTGGTGTCCTCTGCAAACTTACTGACGGTGGACTTAATCCCTTCCTCCAGATGGTCAATGAAGATATGACACAGGACTGGGCCCAGCAAAAATCCTCCCCTCTAGGACTGCCAAGGCAAAACAGGTCTGCAGGTGCTGGGATCTGCAGAGGGACTGCATGTAGCACCTTGTTTTCTATCAGACATAAAGGTGATGTGCATCCCATACCTGGTGCCGGTCCAGAGCGATGGCAGCGAGGGTCAGCACGGACACGTGCACGGAGCAGTACTGCACGAAGCGGCTTACGTGGCACATCAGCTTCCCAAAAACCCAGGTGCTGCTTACAAACCGCACCTGAGGAGCAGGCAGAGCTGCAGTTAGGACTGTGCACTACCTGCAGAGCAGCAAACAGGCTTCCCCAGGAGCATGGCAAGGAAGGGATGCTTTGAGACAGTTTCCTTTCACCTCGCAGATGCAGCTCGCTCTAGATTGTCTGGGGAAACACTTTGAAACAGAGCTGAGATTTGTTACACTGAGCAAAATGGAAAAAAACCCTTCTTGGATAGTGTTCTGTGTATGTGTGTGCAGGGCAAGGGAGGGGATTCTCCCCCTTTGCTCTGCTCTCGGCAGACCCCACCTGCAGCACTGTGTGCAGTTCTGGAGCCCCAACACAAGAAGGGGATGGAACTGCTGGAGAGAGTCCAGAGAAGGTCCACGAAGATGCTCAGAGGGCTGCAGCAGCTCTGCTATGAAGACAGGCTGAGAGAGTTGGGGCTTTGCAGCCTGCAGAAGAGAAGGCTTCGAGGAGACCTTGGAGTAGCCTTCCAGTATCTGAAGGGGGCTACAGGAGGGCTGGGAGGGACTATTGACAAGGTCTTGTAATGACAGGATGAGGAGGAATGGGTTTAAAGTGGCAGAGGGGAGATTGAAACTGGATGTCAGGAGGAAGTTGTTTGCAGTGAGGGTGGTGAGACACTGGCACAGGTTGCCCAGGGAGGTTGTGGCTGCTCCCTCCCTGGAGGTGTTCAAGGCCGGGCTGGATGAGGCCTTGAGTGACCTGTTCTAGTGGGAGGTGTCCCTGCCCATGGCACAGGGGGTTGGAACTGGATGAGCTTTGAGGTCCATTCCAATCTGAACCATTCTATGATTCTGTGTGTACAAGCACACATGTTACATGTAGCCTGACCTTTCTGTCAGGTGCAAAAGAATCTTGGTTCCACTCTTTGATGAGGCTCTGGGAGCAAAATGACAGTTTGCCTCCTTAAAAAGTGTCACATGGTTGAATTTGTAGATGCTGGATGTTGCAGGTGTTCCAGTATCTGAAGGGGACCTACAAAAAAAGCTGGGGAGGGACTTTTTAAGCTATCAGGGAATGACAGGACTAGGGGGAATGGAGCGAAGCTGGAGGTGGGGAGATTCAGATTGGATGTGAGGAGGAAGTTCTTAGCATGAGAATGGTGAGAACCTGGAATGGGTTGCCCAGGGAGGTGTTTGGGGCCAGATCCCTGGAGGTGTTTTAAGGCCAGGCTGGCAGAGGCTGTGGGCAGCCTGATCTAGGGTAGGCTGTCCCTGGGCATGGCAGGGGGGTTGGAACTGGCTGATCACCGTGATCTCTTCCAACCCTGACTGATTCTATGATTCTAAAAGCTAGTGAGATAAATGCATAGGAGGAAAGATTCACTGAGGGCATTAAGGTAATAACTGTGACCTGGGAGCACCTGTCTGTGCAGAGCCTTGCTGAGCCCCTGCCTGCCCACCCTGTGGCTCTTTGGCCACTACCAACACTCACAGAGCAGGAGCAGGACACAGAGCTGGATGCAGCAGGGTTTTCTCACCCACCCCCAGCTCTCCTCTCACCACCTTGTGTGAAATGCATCAACTGCAATTTCAGAGGTGTCAGTTAAGTTACACAAACAGGGAGGAAATCTTCACTCTCCAGGTGAAACAGTTCCCAGGCTGGGCTGCACTCCTCATCAGTCTGAGCTCTGCAGGTACAGAGCCCTCTCATGTACCTAGGCACAGTTCTGGGGCGGGCAGGGAGGGAGCAGGAGAGCTCAAACCCTCCCTGAGCCCTCACTGACATTTTCCAGGAGTTCCCAGAGGGATGTCACTTAACCGTGGCTTCCCTGCAGAGGAAATTACTCCAAACGAGGGCTGTTGTCTCACTCCCTTGTTCTATCCTGGCTGCTCAATATTAATCCCAAATTAATGTAGCTCACTCTAGAAACAGATTAAGCTAATTTGAAATAAAGCACGTTTGCTGCAGAACATCTGTCCACGCAGAAAATTAGTCAAGACTAGCTAATTAGATTAATTGAAAAGAGATTATTTTCCCCACAGAGACAACTCCAGTGCTAATGACGCTGTCACTTGAAGCTGTGGCCATGTGCTGGTGCTTTGAAGCTGATGTAAAGCTCTTGCCCTGAGAGTGATTACACTTCTTTTTAATTGCTGCTGCCTAAAGTGTGACTGCTGCGGTGGGAACACACAGGAGGGCTCTGTCCTTCCCCTGAACAGATTCCAGCATGCAAATCCCACCGGAGATCCCAGCAGAAAAGGCCCACCGAAAAAAAACCAGGAGGCATTAAGAGGATATCAGTTTAAAGAGACAATCTGGGGACTGCTTTTGGAAGGCAGAAGAACCCTGTGGACAGCTCTGGGCAAGGGCTGAGGCAGGAGGACCAGGGATGATTTCAGATCAGAAAGCTGTGCCAAATGCAGCTGTAGAGAGTCCCACTTAGAGGTTGTTTACACGTTGTGGCAGGAGGGCAAAAATTGGACCCATTTCATTCTTCCCACCTCGCTCTCTTGCTTGTTTTTTTTAATGTGTCTTACATTACTTAGTAACTGGACGTAAACAGAAGACAATCAGCCACCAAGAAGCACAGTTTAGGGTGTCTGAGTCCAAAATGTGCTGAGCTGACACAGCTCGGGACAGACCTCACTGCTATCATGTTCTCAAGTACTGACCTCCTTTGCAGCATTTCCATAGGAAAGTGGCATTCAGTTGGACTTTCTAGTGTCAAACTTGCCCCTGCTTCCTTCCCCATCCAAAGACAAGAAAGGATTCAACAACTCTGCCTTGCCACCGTCCTGGAGAAGGGAAGAAAACCAAAGAGGAGCTTCTTGACAGGATTTTAGGGGGGTCCCTGATGCTGCCACTGTGTCCTGCCCACAGGCAAGGGGGTGTTTGGCATGGGAATATAATGAGACCTGCTGTCAGGGAAATGAGGCATGGTGAGCCCTGGCTGCAGATGATGGGGAGGGGGTGGTTAGGGAGATGGGGCACGGCTGCACCTTGTCCAGGAGGAAAAATGAAGGGGGAGGGGGCAAAAAAAGAAACCTTCCTTCCACCCTGCTCCTGGCCCGTTTGCTGCACGTGTGGAGAGCTGACAGGCACACACAGACAGCAGCATAGCACAGACAAGCCAAATGCTCACCAGCGTGAAGGGGGTGTTGAGGATGGTGATCATCACGTCGGCCACGGCCAGGTTGACGATGAAGAGGCTGGTGGCAGAGTGCATCCTTTTGTTCTTGATCACCACGTGGCACACCAGGATGTTGCCGAAGAGCGAGATGCAGATGATCACGGAGTAGGCGACGATCAGCAGCGCCTTCACCGTCCGGCTCTGCGACTCGCCCTCGTACCTGGCCCCACTGTCAAAGTCCCCCAGATCCTCCAGGTCCAAATCACTGTGGAAGAAGGATTGGTTAGGGAAGCCGTACAATGCAGAGAAGAAGTTGGTGGCGTTGTGATTCTCTGCTCTCCAGAAGGGTTTGGAGATGTACTGCAAAGGGAACCATGCGTTCCTCATGGCTGGGGAAGCTGAGCTCCGGTGCTGCCTGTGTCCCTGGGCGGGCTGCACACTCCTCTCTGCCCTCCTCCCTGGCAGCTCAGGTGCTGAAGCCAGAGGCTGCAGGAGGGAACACACACGCTTGCTTTAAAAAAAAACAACAAACCAAACAATCTGCCCTGTGGCTGCAAAGGACACAAAAGAGTTGAAAAATTGATCCTTCTTCCTGTGCCGATTACATTTGAGCCTTGCTCCAGGGACTCTCCGGCTGCTGTCCTTTTCCCATCCCACGTGTCCTGTGTACAGAAGCTGATTCAGGTGCAGAGATCCTCAGCCACTTTCTCTCTCTCCACCTAGGGAGAAATCCTAGTGAATATTTCCTTGTGGGCTCTGTTCTGCTTCTCTCCCACAACTTCTCCTTGGCAATCTGCTGTACCGGTTTTCCACATCGTCGTCCCTCTGCCAGGTCTCTGCTTCTCCAGAGTTCTCAGAGCTTGTCAGAATCAGAAAAGCAAGGGCTGCTTTTCCCTTTTCTTTCCATCCTCAAAGTATCTCTGAGCTATACACTGAGGCAGCTTTGCTCTGAGGCTGAGTGGTCCCTGCTTTGCCTGTGATATATAGAGCCTGCAGATGACACCGCGTCGCTGAGAGCCAATAGCGCATCTCTGCCTGCTCTACCCTGAGGTGTATCACAGCCCCACACAGATCGGGAGAGGCTGACAAGTGCAGACCTCGCAGAGCAGCAAAACACTGAGAGTGGGATGTGCTCTGATCTTCCCATCTCCCTCCTCCTCTTCCTCCTCCCTGGCTACCCAGCACAACAGCTACAGGGAGTGAAACATCATTACTAATCTGCAGCATCTTTCTCCCCCCACTCCAGAGTTTTAGCAGGGAGAGAACATCTGAGGATTTCTGCCTCCAGAAAGCTCACAGTTTTGTGGCTTCCTGTGGCACAAAGGACTGTAAAAAGTGAAATGTAACCTGAAAGCAAAACCAGAAGTTTTGGGGTGCTGCTGGGTGTGCAGAGAGACCTGCCACATCTTGGCCTCTGTGCACTGAGCCAGGAGCAGGGGAAAGCAGCAACAAAGAGCAGCAACATGGGTGAAGAGCCTTTCTCTTCTCCTTCCCTTTCTTTGTAGGCAGTCAGGTTTGCACACAGGACTGGAGATAAAAGTCAGCTGCCTCTGGTTTGTGACAGACTTGGCACACCAGCACTTGTTGGCAACCAGAATGTTGTTTGCTGTAAGCAGCTATGTTGTAGGTTCCCTCAGAGATACCACCAGGCTTCTCTGCCCTACTTCAGTATCCCCAGGGGCCTTTTCTTCCTGTCTACCTGCACCCTCCCCAGGGGCTGAGCCGGGCACATAAGTCAGTAAACAGGACTTTGCATCTTTTCCTTCAATGGTTTCTGTAAGGATACTCACCAACTCAGGACCTTGTTTGGAGGAGGGCAAATCACAGCTACAGCACTCACAGCCTAAAGGTGCAGAGTTGTGGCATGCACAAGATCAAAAGCCTGGAAAAGTAGCAACATTTTCCTGCACCTGTCTTCTGGACCCTCAGGCTGTCAGAAGCTGCTGATGCTGCTGGCCTGGGGGTGAATGCCACCATGTGTGCATACACAGAGAGGACTGGATCTGGAGTGGGCATCTCCACAGCGGCACCACAGAGGCTGCGGAAACGCGCAGGGCTCCATCTCTGAGCTCCTCCATGGTGGGGCTACAATGTGCTCCTCTGCCCTTCCATTTCTTTGCTGTGTCTCAGAAGGACGAGTTGGCAGAGCAGCTTGCAGCTGGAGACACGTGAACCCAACAGCTCCTAGCACCTCATGTGGGTGCCAAAGGCACACAAATCCCCATGCCACGATATTCTTTACAGCACCGATTTACCCTGTCAAAGGTTCAAACACTCCAGCAATCACATGCTGGGTTTGCTGCAGTTATTATCCACTTAGAAGCATTCTGAGCTGCTCCTAGCAGACTTTGGAGTTCATTATGCATCTCGGCAAGGTTTGTGCTGGCTCCTCTAAGTCAGACAAACAAAGGGAGAAATGTACTTATCCAAACACAGGCAGTCGAAATGCAGAGAGCCAACTTTTGTTTCTGTAGAGCATTTTTGGCTCTCTCATTGTGAGGTCACTCAAGACAAAAAAAAAAAAAAAAGAAAAAAAAAAAAGGAACCTTTTCCTTGCATTATTTAGCATTTTTTTGGGGTGTTCTTTCTCTCTCCTGTGCATGTCAAAAAGAAAAGCTGAATTGCTGAAATCGCAGTGGAGATGAAGATCCATTTTCTGAATAGCTCTAAGGTGGATTGAGTGTTGACGAAGGCCACAGGACTCAGAGCTGTGCTATAAACACTCAAGCCCTTGCCTGGTCAGCAGCCTGGCAAACCTGAACACCAAAGAATCAAAGCACTTCCTTAAATAAATTGAAATGCATACAAGTGATGGAGCATGAGAGGTGGAATAAGAAAAAGGCTCCTCAACTTCTCTGTTAAAGTTCTCCAACGCCATCAGCAGATCCTGTCACACAATCCACGTTGTCAGCCTGCATTATTTAGCTTTTGCTTGCATTATTTAGCATTTTAGTTTTGGGTGGGGTTTTGGGGGTGTTTTTTCTCTCTCCTGTGCATGTCAAAAAGAAAAGCTGAACTGCTGAAATTGCAGTTGAGATGAAGATCCATTTTCTGAATAGCTCTAAGGTGGATTGAGTGTTGACGAAGGCCACAGGACTCAGAGCTGTGCTATAAACACTCAAGCCCTTGCCTGGTCAACAGCCTGGCAAATCTGAACACCGAAGAATCAAAGCACTTCCTTAAATAAATTGAAATGCATACAAGTGATGGAGCATGAGAGGTGGAATAAGAAAAGGGCTCCTCAACTTCTCTGTTAAAGTTCTCCAACGCCATCAGCAGATCCTGTCACGCAATCCACGTTGTCAGCCTGCAACCTGACTGGATTGCTGATCCCTGGCTTTGCAAATCCACCTAGAATTTGACATGTGCTTCTGCTCAGGGAGGACAAGGTGGACTTTGTGGGTTCATGATACCTTCCCAGTCAGAGAATCACAATAATAACCAGGCTGGAAAAGACCTTCGAGATCACTGAGCTCAACCCATCACCTAACACCTTCTAATTGACTAAACCCTGGCACTAAGTGCCTCATCCAGCCTCCATTTAAACACCTCCAGGGGTGGTGACTCCACCACCTCCCAAGGTCCTTTCCTGCTCAGTCTTTTTCCTGCCTGGCAGAGGCAAGCCAGATAATTCAGCAGCCAGTTTCATTGCGCCGTATCTAAAAGTGTCCAGGGTCAAGGCCGTCCACTCCTGTGCCTTGATTTCAGCTAATTTTAAAGAAATGGCTTCTAAAGACATGATTCACCTTCATTACTGGCCAGTACTTAACAATGAGCCAAATCATCACAGAAATGGAGTCTTTCTCCCCTGGCTGTGTTACCACAATCTTGGGAGGTATATGTATTAAAGTCCTTGTCCCTGCCTGCTCCCATGAAGATGGAAAGAAAATGCTTTCATTATTGGACTATTGGGCTTGGAAAGCTGAGGGAAATTGTGCCTGTGAATTATTGTATTTCATGCTGATGAGGTATGTAAAGACCTCGCCAGAAGGCATAAGAGAAATACTGAGAATACCAGGACCGTTGCACTAAATATCTTTGTAATGCAGAAGTTCCCATCGAGGTGCATTTTTGGCTTGACTGTGCCTCTTGCTTGTCCTTTTCAAGGTTCTGTTGCTGGTGCCAAGCTCAGGCCAGGCCTCTCGTACCAGTGGGGAGAGGTCAAGAAAAAGCTGATACTTGAAGCTGCTCCCACTTCACAGCCAGTTGTGCTTCAGAAGACACAAAGGAGATCCACAGAGGAACTGACCATGCCTGCAAGAACATTTGTCCTCCCTCCAGGACAGTCTCTGCAGGGCACTGTGCCACAGAGGGTAGGGAACACCACACACGTCCTGGCAAAACCTATAGCAAGGACTTCTGGTGCAATAACGAGGTTTCTGCCTTGACAAGGCAAATGGTTTTTGCTTCGCCACTCAGAGTCCAAAGCCACTGGAGCAGATGGAAAGTTTTCGTGCTGGAGCCTTGTCCAGAGAGAGAAAATTCAACAGCTAAAATTCCCAAGCCTAAATGAAAAAGAAAATTCATTCAATGTGCCCGTTGCAGTTGTGAGAAGATTCCTCTCCCCTAGAGAAGCAAACAGTTCATGCTTTTACTCTTCTGAGCAAGGCTTTGAGAGCCATGTATCAGCCTCTGGATTTTCTGTTCTCACTCAAAACATGTGTTGCAAATAAGGCTTTGGGCAGTCCTTGACAAGCAGAGTCTCGTATTTGGGAGGTTTGGTTTTTTTTTTCCTTTCCTTTCCTTTATTTCATTTTTGGTTTAATTTTGAGGGTGTTTTTTTTTTTTTTTTTTTTTTGGTATTCACTTTGGTGCAGGGAGGATGCTGCACTCTTCTTTGCTGGCAACGACTGGCACAGCGTCTCTGACTCAGAAAATGTCACAGTCTGACTGTCAGAAAACAAGCAAACCCATTCCAGCCAATTATCCTGGACTGAAACAGGGTTCTGCTTCTGTGAGTGATGAGCCAGGCAGAACCAGGCATCCTGTCCTCACTCACACCCCACTGAATTATGTTTGGGCCAAGCTCCCGGAAGCAATGAAACTCCTTTCATGTTCTTTTGGATCCACTCTCCCACCACTTTGGCTTCCACAGTGCTGAGAATCACAATGTGTAAAGCTCTGAATGCTCCTAGTTCTGCTCAAGGGCCAGTCTCAGCCTGGAAACCTGTGCCAGCTGGAGAAAAGGAGGCTCGGGGGAGACCTTATTGCTCTCTACAACTACCTGAAAGGAGGTTGTAGCCAGGTGGGGTTGGTGTCTTCTCCCAGGCAACCAGTGACAGAAGAGAGGTCACAGTCTCAAGCTGTGCTGGGGGAGGTTTAGGCTGGATGTTAGGAAAAAAAGTCTTCACAGAAAGAGTGATTGGCATTGGAATGGGCTGCCTGGGGAGGTGGTGGAGTCACCACCCTTGGAAGTGTTTGAAAAGAGGTTGGATGTGGCACTTGGTGCTGTGCCTCAGTTGCTAAGACAGTGTGAGGCAATAGGTTGGACTTGATGATCTCGAAGGTCTTTTCCAACCTGGTTAACTCTGTGAGATCTTCCCTTAGGTCCACACTGGGGGCACGATGAAGGCTGCCAGCCCTGCTGGGAGCCCTGCTGGGAGCCCTCCTGGTGCCTCCAGCACAGAGGTTTGCTGGGCATCTGCAGTGGGCTGAGGGGATAGGTGGCTGCCCTGGCAGCGATGACGCCAGCCTCAGAATGACGGATATACAATCACAGAATCAGTCAGAGTTGGAAGGGATCACAAGGATCAGCCAGTTCCAACTCCCCTGCCACATCCAGGGACACCCTACCCTAGATCAGGCTGCCCACAGCCTCATCCAGTCTGGCTGCAAACACCTCCAGGGAAGTGTCCCCAAACACCTCCCTTGGCAACCCCTTCCAGGCTCTCCCCACTCTCATGCTGAACAACTTCCTCCTCACATCCAATCTGAATCTCCCCACCTCCAGCTTTGCTCAGAGCAGAGCTGTGGCATTTGCCTCACAGCAATGCCACCCCGGCAGTGATGTCAGCAGCACACCAGCAGCTGCTTGCCCTCCGCAGAGCCAGCTGCGAGGCAGAGCTTCAGGAACACGGTGTGCAGCAGCTGGCTGCTGAGGAGAAGCAGCATCTAAACAGGGAGAGAGAGGGAGAGAGAGAAATCAATCGTGTAATGAGAAGATGCCCAGCTGCAAAGAGTGGGTGATGCACAGGCTCTTTAGTACAGGGCAAAGTAAACTCACTAATTGCTTTCAGCTCCTCCCTCAAGGGCCACACTTTTCTCTTCAGCGGAATGGATTGCCCCGAGGTAAACAGACACTGTCTCATTCCAGTGTCTTCTTTTTTTTTTTTTTCCTTTTTCTTCCACCGAGGGAAAAAAAAAAAAAATTAATAAAAGAAGTGGTGGGCACAGGCTGTCCATTTGCCAAGGTACTTTCAATTCTCAGCTACTATTCCTTGGGGATTTATCTCCCAGCTTTCCCGGCAGGCAGTGAAATACAGTTCCCATTTTGCCCTCCGACGAAAGGGACAAGATGATCAGAGGACCTGTGTGGGTCACTGATGCTTGAGTTAGAAACTGGAATTACTTCGTTGGACCAGCATTTCCAGAGTGAAAATGGACATCAAAGCACCATGTAAAAGCATTCCCAGCAAACTGATGAAAGGTAAGGACCCACAATGACCGTGTGACCCAAATGTTGTATTACCATGGACCAGATCCTGCAGATGTAACTGGAATTAATCTGAAGCAATCCAAAATACCCAATTCTGCAGCCTGGAACCGGTGCAAACCTTTCTGCTATTTTGTGCTAAGAGACATTCAAGCACTTTTGGTACTCTCCTTTTGCAACAGCAATTGAATTCAGCAAACCTTTTTGTCTTTTAAGAGGAGCATGATAGAATCAGTCAGGGTGGGAAGGGATCATAAGGATCATCCAGTTCCAACCCCCCCTGCCATGCCCAGGGACACTCTACCCTACATCAGGCTGCCCACAGCCTCTGCCAGCCTGGCTGCAAACACCTCCAGGGATGAGGCTTAACAACACCTCCCTGGGCAACCCATTCCACCCTCTCACCACCCTCATGCTGAACAACTTCTTCCCAACATCCAGTCTGAATCTACCTATTTCTAGCTTTGCTCCATTCCCCCCAGTTCTATCACTCCCTGACAACCTAAGAAGTCCCTCCCCAGCTTTCTTGTAGCCCCCTTCAGTTACTGGAAGGCCACAAAAAGGTCACCTGGGAGCATTCTCCTCTCCAGACTGAACATCCCCAACTCCCTCAGTCTCTCCTCACAGCAGAGCAGCTCCAGCCCTCTGATCATCCTCATGGCACTTCCCTGGACACCTTCCAGCACCTCCATGCCCCTCTTGTCCCAGGGGCTCCAGAACTGGATGCAGTACTCCAGGTGGGGTCTCACCAGTGCGGAGCAGAGGGGCAGGATCACTTCCCCCACCCTGCTGCCCACACTGCTCTTGCTGCAGCCCAGGCTCTGGTTGTTCTATGGGCTGCAAGAGCTCACTGACAGCTCATGTTGAGCTTCTTATCCACCAGCACCCCTATGTAGCTCTCCTCAGGGCTGTTCTCAAACCAGTCACTGCCCAGACTATACTGGTGCTTGTGATTGCCTCGACCCAGCTTCAGGACCTTGCACTTGGTCTAGTAGAACTTCATGAGGTTGGTTTGTGCCCACCTCTCCAGCCTGTCAAGGTCCCTCCGGATGCATCCCTGCCCTCCAGCCTGCCAGCTGCACTACACAGCTTGGTGTTGCTGGCAAACCTTATTGCAAGGTCTTGGGAAGAGGGGATGTGGGTAAGTGATCACATTTCAGTGCCAAATAAGCCCTTTTGTCCTAGATGTCCAGCACCATTTGAGAGGTAACTCAGCTCCAAGGGCCCTCCTTTTGTTCCTTTCCTAAAGAGCAGTCTGGGCTAGATGTGTGACCCTTGCCTGGAAGAGGGAGAACATCTCAAATTGAGAGTGAGGTCAGCTCTGGCCAATCCCCTTGGGAAAGCTCAGTACAAATGTACCCAACAGGTTTTCCCTCACTTCTCTAATGCACCTGCAATTATTTCTAATTGAGTGTGGCAGGCAGGCAGCAGTGACCTGCTGTAGCACACACAGGTCTTCCACAGCAGAATGCTGAAGAGGATCATGAGTAGTGAGACAGTACAAAATTGCATCCTAAAATTTCATGTTATTTCCTCTCCCCTGCGCCCATCAAGCGGCTGGAAGGTGAGAACAAGGCAAACCAGCCAAGGGGACATGCTGCCAGCTCAGAACATGAAATCTGGCAAACACCAATAGGGAACATTTGCCCTTGACAAGGAAGATTTGATTGATACAGCAGAGACAAGACAGAGGAGCAATCATCAGTGATATGGCTGCTGATTAGAGTCCTTCAGTAGGTGGAAACCAGCCCTGCCAGGACTAGGCAATGCTGGGGGGGTTGTCCTCTGCAGAGGATTCAGTACCAAGAAGAAGAACCAGACAGACCTGCCTGCTTTGGCAGACTCATAGAATCAGTCAGGGTTGAAAGGGACCACAAGGATCAGCCAGTTCCATTCCCCCCTGCGATGCCCAGGGACAGCCTACCCTAGATCAGGCTGCCCACAGCCTCTGCCAGCCTGGCCAAAAACACCTCCAGGGATCTGGCCCCAACCACCCCCCTGGGCAACCCATTCCAGGGCCTTACCACTCTCATGGTGAAGAACTTCTTCACATCCAATCTGAATCTCCCCATCTCCAGTTTTGCTCCATTCCCTCTAGTCCTCTCAGCCTAAAAAGTCCCTCCCCAGCTTTTTTGTAGGCTCCTTCAGATCCTAGAAGGCCACAATAAGGTCACCTCAGAGCTTTCTCTTCTCCAGCCTGCACAGCCCCAACTCTTTCAGGCTGTGCTCACAGCAGAGATGCTGCAGCCCTCTGAGCATCCTCGTGACCCTTCTCTGGACACACTCCAGCATGTCCACATCCCTCTTGTCCCAGGGGCTCCAGAACTGGATGCAGTACTCCACATGGGGTCTCACCAGGGCGGAGTAGAGGGAGAGAATCACCTCCATGGCCCTGCTGGCCAGACTCTGGTTGGCTTTCTGGGCTGCAAGTGCACACTGCTGGCTGATGCTGAGCTTCTCATCCACCAGTACCCCTAAGTCTCTCTCCACAGGGAGAGTAGGGCTACTCTCCAGCCAGTCACTGCCCAACCTAGATTTGTGCATGCAAGTTGCTGTGGAAGATTCTCTTTTGCCTTTTTTCCCCCTTTAGATTGAATAAAACTCCTCGGGGAGGTTGGGAAGATTAACTGGAGTAGAAACTGCTCTGAAGTTTCTGAAAAACAACCCAAAAAAGCCCCACCCTATGCCTAGTTTTTACAAGCAGCTACAAATGTTCAAATGGGAGCTGAAGTCCCCATTCCTTTACTAAGTGATGCAGAAGATAAAAGAGTGTTTGAAAGGAAAAGTGACATGAGAAGCCTTGAAACACTTCTGAAGAGTCCCTGGAGGCAGGGATGACAGGAGCCCTGGAACACAGAGTTGCAAAACCTGACCCTGAGCAGCAGTTTTCCTCTTCAGAAAGTGGCCAGGGGATAGCTGATGTCCTGCAGGATGTGTTTGTGTTCTGAAATGGGGGCTCACTGAAAATCTGCCTGAAAGCTAGGACTGAAGTGTAACCAATACCACCCAATAAATTGTACCCCAACGAGTTAAAATAAAATAAAATAAAATCATAGAATGGTTTGGGTTGGAAAGGACCTCAAAGATCATCTAGGTATAGGCAGGGACACCTCCCACTAGAATTAAAATTAACCCCTTCCCCACACCTCATTTCCCTTAGGAAGCAAATATTCCTCTACAAAAGCAGGACTTTCAACTTCAGCCTCTCAAGCTAGACTCTGGTCACTGTGTATGGCTGCTGCCAACTCCCAAGTGTTTGCTGTGGAGCTGGAGGAGGTAGATGACTGGGCAGGACACAGCCCTGTGTGGGGGGTATGTCCTTCAGGGAAGAAAACTATAGTAGAACAACAGTGAGGAGCAGAAAACAGCCTAAACCTAGGAATATGGAAGCTGGCTCTAGAGGCAGCTCACCCTGAGAAAACTCTCATTACCTTCACCTGATCTGTGCTCTTCCTCTGCACTGTCCTTCTACACCTCTTCTATCCCAGGCATCTTCCACTAGATTGTAATGGCAGGATGAGGAGTAAAGGGTTTAAACCGGAAGGTTGGACTCAATGATCTCTTTGGGTCCCTTCCAACCCCTGACATTATGTGATCCTGTGGAAAAGGGGAGATTGAAACTGGATGTTAGGAGGAAGTGAGACACTGGCACAGGTTGCCCAGGGAGGTTGTGGCTGCTCCCTCCCTGGAGGTGTTGAAGGCCAGGTTGGATGAGGCCTTGTGTGACCTGTTCTAGTGGGAGGTGTCCCTGCCTATGGCACAGGGAGGTTGGAACTGGATGATCTTTGAGGTCTCTTCCAACCTAAACCATTCTATGATTTTCTCCTGATAATGGTCACAGTCTCTTTCAATGGCCCTTACTCATCATGGGATGCTTTGGGGTTTTTTTGTGGGGGTTACTGTTTCATTTTGTTCTGTGGTTTTTTTGGGTGTTTAGGGATTTTTTGTTGTTGGTTTGTTGTTTTGTTTTGTTTTGTTTTTCAGTACCTCAGTGTTTCAAGAGCTAAGCTTTTGAATCACTGACAACTATTCCAGCTCGGGTTAGCTTCCTTTCATATTACAAAAAAACCCCCAAAACATTTCTTGCTTTCAGTCCCTTCTCTCTTTTCAGCTGGCACTTCATTCAACTCTTCTCCAAGAAAAAGCAAAATTAGCCTCGCCAGTGCTTTTCTTTTCTGTCCTTAACATGATCCTCACATCCCCAGCTGCACTCAGGACAATTCCTGGCTTTCAAGAGCTTACCCAACCTTTACATCTCCCATTTCCGTCAAACGCTCAATGCTGCATCCGCATTCCTGAGCCATCTATGAGCCCTCACATCTCTTTACAACGTCCAGCACTTTGGGGCTAGACACTCAATACGCTCCAGGAGGCAAACCTCAGGAATGCCAGCTCGGGATGAGCCCTTTCCTGAGCGCTGTCTTCCAATTCTCCAGGCTCTCAATGGCTTGTTGGCAAGACTCCAGCTTTACATCAGTGGTTTTTCGCTCTGGTGCTCAAAATCTGAGCACCATAAAAGGGCCTGTTAGCTGAAGAAGAAATGGTCACTCTGTCTGCCTAAGAACCTGGCTGCCCACCCTGCAGCAGGCAGTGTAGGGACTGTCAGGGCAGCTGCCTCCAAGAGGCTGTTGGCCACCTCCCAGGCATCCTTTTTTTTTACCACCCCCCCACCCTGTGCTTGGATATTTCTCCACAGGGGGAGAGCAAAGCCAGCTAGCTCAAAACTGAGAGTGGATCTTCAAGGGTGTGAGTGAGCTAAGGCAGTTCTTAGAAACAGAAATATCTTTACAGCATGCACAAGCTGAAGTCTTTCACCTGAGGATCTCAAGCTTAGGTTCCCCTGGCCAAATTGGTGTCACCTAAATGACTTTCTGGAGCATCTCAAGAGAGATGCTCGCCCAGATGCAGTCCATGCTCTTTCACCGGCAAGTTCTTCCAGCAGCCTTCCTCCCTCCCTTCTCCCAGAGCCAGCTCACAAAGGCAGCACAAAGCCAAACCCAATCCATGCCGCAGCACCTTCACCCCCTCGGTGAGAGGGACCAGGGACTAAGACCTTCAGCAGCAGCTCCTTTACCTGGGGAGCAGCAGTAGGGATGTGACTCACAGCTCATCAGCAGTGTCAGTTCTAATTAACCAGGCTGCGATGATTTCATTACTGTTTTCAGTAGCCTTGATTAAAAACTGAGTGATCATTTATTAAGAACACTGAGATAAATTAGCCTCTCCGTTTATCTCTGGTTACTTTAAGGTGGAGCCTGAAGCTCTGAGCATGGCAGCCTCCATGCTGCAGCTCCCAGCATCACTCCATGTCCAACCTCACTCCCCTTGGGGCTGTGTCTGCCAGAAACTTCTGCAGTCCCTCCACCGTTGCCTCCATCTATCTCAACCCTTCCCCTAGTAAATATTTTACTCCTTCAAAGCCCTTCTGAAAACTCTTCTTTAATCACCCAAATAACTTGCATTTTAAAGTTTTGGGCAATAGCATTAAGTTATTAATGAGCAGTAGAGTAGGAACTATTTGGTCTTTTTCTCCCCAGCACACAAGCATTCAAGAAGAGCTACTTGGAAATGAGCAGAAGGGTAACAGGTAAGTGTGGGATCATGAGATAAACTTGGCCTTGGCTCACGGTCCAAGAAAGCAACCTAACACAGGACTCTGGGTCCCATGGCAAGGCAGCCACATCCCACAGGAGTAAAAGAGGTTAAGGGAAACATCTGGTCAGGAATAACAGGTTGTCATGAATATTAATGAATGGGATTGTGCTTGATTGTACCAGCCAATTAATGGACAGCATCCTACAGACCAATCAGATTTGGGCACGTTAAGCATTATAAAAGCATCTCCTTGTCCCTAATAAAGTTGAACAATACTTCAATCGTATTGGTTCAGCAGTGTTGATTCCATGCTCCTTCATAATAGGTAAGCATCTGTGCTTGTCTGTGTCTTGTGATCTATAAGAGTGAGGGAAAAAAAAATTAGAAAAATAAATTTAAAGTCTTCCTTGCCTCTCATCCAGCTAAAATAAGCAAGAGGACAAGAAGACCTGTGCTGTGTT
Organism: Psilopogon haemacephalus; assembly: GCA_013396835.1. Taxonomy (NCBI): domain Eukaryota; kingdom Metazoa; phylum Chordata; class Aves; order Piciformes; family Megalaimidae; genus Psilopogon; species Psilopogon haemacephalus. The sequence goes on along the minus strand of VWZI01008852.1, from coordinate 1,937,249 downwards.
CCCTGTGGATCAGAAGGAAGACAGCTCAGCAAGACCTATTAGCAAGCTCTGATCTATTTGCTGTCCTGGAGGCAGCTAATGTAACAATAAAGGCCAAAACATTCTGAAAAGGGAGATAAAATTAATCCTCTTCTGCATTGGGCTATTTAAAAAGAGTAAGGATTGAGTCACTGAGGAAGGAGTCCATTGGTGTGGGGAAGCACGTGTTAGGGAAAGAAGAGAGTGACCCGAGTCGAATTATGCTCAAGGTTTTGCTTTGTGATGCAGTCTGACAAGACCTCGTTCACCCTCAGGGAACATTTCTTCTTTTTTTAAGCTACTGTTCCTCGTTTCTTCAGTATCAGTGAGTTTCAAGCAGGAACAATGCCACTGGGGCTAGAGGCATCATCCTAACTCGCTTCCTACAGAGAATTCAATTGCATCTAGGAATTCAGGAGGCTCCCAGCTTGAAAGAAATGCTCCAAAGGAGGGAGCTGCAGAAGAGAAAGAAATGAAGTACGAGATTGCATTACCTCTTTCCTAAAAGAATCTGAAAAGAGATACAAAATTCTACAGGAGATCTCCTCTGTGGGTGAGTTCCCCACACAGACCACAGCTCCCTGCATTTCTTCTTTCCCACTGCTAGTTACTTAAATCAAGGCACTTCTCTTCACTGGACATTAAACAAATGCAGAGGGTTTCTATTTCCTTTGTTCANCAATTTTGGGGAGTCTAATTTTCTGCCCTGGATTTAGGGAGGGGGTGTGGGATGGCAATTTTGGGGAGTCTAATTTTCTGCCCTGGATTTGGGGAGGGGGGTGGGATGGTAATTTTGGGGAGTCTCATTTTCTTGGTTCAAAACATTTCTCTCCACTTAGTTTTGGCTCACTCCAACTGTACTTTGTAGGTGTGTGGTGATGGTAGAGCTGACACACAAAAGGAATAAGGGAGGAACAGGAGCGGAGCTGACTAAAGTCATTCACTTGCCAGCACCCAGGGGTCCAGGTCTCTTCAGGCTCTTGTAAGAGTGGGGGAAAAAAGAAGGAAAATTGCATTTAAACAAAAGAGACCCATGTGATGATCTCCTGAAAGAACTCTCATGGGCACTTGAGGAACTGGCTGCCTTCAAGCAAGCCTTCTTTTATAAAATTGCCAGCTAATTATCCATCCCCTCAACACAAGCACCTGGGAACTCTCTAATGCCCAAGAGCAGCTGTGACTGCAGTGAACGCTAGCACAAGTGGCAGTCCTAGCAACAAACGGGAGATGGGGAGAGGTTTGGAAAGCCTTGAGATGCTCATCAGCTGGCTGTGGCTCTGTCTGGGCCCTGTCTGGCTTTTAAAGCATGTTGCTAGAATCACTGAACTGTTAGGGGTTGGAAGGTATCTCTAGAGAGCGTCGTGTCCAACCCCCCTGCCAAAGCAGGATCACCTAGGGTAGGACTCACAGGAATGCATCCAGGCAGGTTTTGAAAGCCTCCAGAGGAGACTCCACAACCTCTCTGGGCAGCCTGTTCTGGTGCTCCATCACCCTCACCATAAAGAAGCATCTTCTTGTGCTGAGATGGAACCTCCCCATGTTTCTGTTGTCACCAAGGAGATGGTGACTAGAAGAAGATGATTTAGAATCATAGAATGGTTCAGGTTGGAAAGGACCTCAAAGATCATCCCTGTACCATAGGCAGGGACACCTCCCACTAGAACAGGTTGCTCAAGGCCTCATCCAACCTGGCCTTGAACACCTCCAGGGAGGGAGCAGCCACAACCTCCCTGGGCAACGTGTGCCAGTGTCTCAGCACCCTCCCTGCAAATAACTTCCTCCTAATTTTCACTTTAAATCTCCCTTCTTCCAGCTTTATGTGCTTGCACTTCCATGCTGCTTTCCTTCAGCTCAGCCAAGGCTGTTTGGAAGCACAAGGTTCTCATTTAACTGATACCTCAGTGACTTGAAAGATGCTCATCAAAGCCTAAGCCAAAATATAGAGAGATGCACCTGGTCTCACAGGGGTAGCTTTGAGGTGAAAAGTGTTACTCCTGTCTTTAGAATCATAGGATTATGGAATCAGAGAATGGTCTGGGTTGGAAGGGACCTCCAAAGGTCATCCAGTCCAACTGCCTCTGCAGTCAACAGGGACATCCTCAACTAGAGCAGGCTGCTCAGAGCCCTATCGATCCTGACCTTGAATATCCCCAGGAATGGGGGCACCAACCACCTCCCTGGGGAACCTGTTGCAGTGTTCCATCACACTCATGGTAAAAAACCTGTTCCTAACATAGAATCATAGAATCACAGACTCATAGAATGGTTTAGGTTGGATGAGACTTCAAAGATTATCCGGATTCAACCCCACACCATAGGCAGGGACACCTCCCACTAGAACTTCCAATCTATATCTGCTCTTTTCTAGTTTGAAGCCATTGCCCCTCATCCTGTCACTGCAGGCTTCTATAAACAGTCTCTCTCCATCCTTCTTGTAGCCCCCTCCAGGTCCTGGCAGGCTGCTATTAAGTCTCCTTGAAGCCTTCTCTTTTCCAGGCTGAACAAGCCCAGCTCCCTCAGCCTGTCCTCCTAGCAGAGGTTTTTCAACCCCCTGATCATTTTTATGGCCCTCCTCTGGACCCACTCCATCTGGTCCAGGCCCTTCTTGTCTTTGAGCCCTTTTAAATGCTCAGCACTATTATTGCCTGTGTTTTCCTAAAATTCCCCAGAATTTAGCCCCATGAAAGAGCAAAAAATACTAATGATCTGGTAGGGAACAGGATGTCTCGTTTCATACACTCAGAACAGCAGCACTACTAGTGCTGGCCAAAAAAAAAAAAAAGGGTTTACATGTCTGGCTACTGCAGTGTATCTGATCCACACATACATCTCACCTCCAGGAGCTGATAGGAATTTTTAACTAGAGGCAAAGTGAATTGAAGCAGCCCAGGGTTAAACCCCAACTTCCCCAAGCTGGGCAGAGGTTTCAAAGCCTGGCAGGCTTTAAAACTCTTTCAGTCAGGTTAGAATGGAGCTCAAACAGCCTTGAGAGCTGTGAATGGAAGGGGCCCTTAGTGAACAGTAATTATTATCAGCAGCAGCAGCAGCATCTTAAGTTGCTGAACCTCAGATGCTGGTACAGAACGTCTCCATAATTAAATATCAGGTCTTTCTGAGTCATGTTGGAACGTCTGCTGTGAGTCAACTTGAAGCAAAACAACAAGTCCTGCAAAGAAAGGCTGCCTTTTTATCCCATGATCCGTGGCTTTGCCTTGGCACGTAGTGGGCAGTGCACTTCTAGAGCTAGTGCTGGAAGAGCTGGAGCTGTTGGAAGATAAAGCAGCAACCATCATGAGCTGGACTCACTTTCCAGAGCACTTAAAATTTCTCTGTGCCTGTGAAAGGGAAAAAAAAAAATCAAACAAAAATGTTCTGTCTAAACATTTGGGTTAGGATTTGTAGTGCTTTTTTACTACAGGAAAAAGCAGGCCAACTCCAGATTAAACCAGCTCTGAATTTCAAGTCTTCCACCTTGGTCAGTCCTTCTGCCTATATATTTGGGTTAGGATTTGTAGTGCCTTTTTACTGCAGGAAAAAGCAGGCCAACTGCAGATTAAATCAGCTCTGAATTTCAGGTCTTTCACTTTGGTCAGTTCTTCTGCCTATATATTTGGGTTAGGGTTTGTAGTGCTTTTTTTACTACAGGAAAAAGCAGGCACACTGCAGACTAAACCAGCTCTGGTTTTCAAGTCTTCCACCTTGGTCAGTCCTTCTGCCTATACATTTGGGTTAGGGTTTGTAGTGCTTTTTTTACTACAGGAAACAGCAGGCCAACTGGAGACTTAGCCAGCTCTGAATTTCTGGTCTTCCACCTTGGTCAGTCTGTTACTAATCAGCACCTCAGACAATAATGATTTTCCTCCTCTGTTTTCCATGCAGCCAGCCTCTCAGGGCTGAAGCACAGGACTCGGAAGGTGTGCTGATGCCTGCGTTAAATGCTCTGACAGCTGTGAAAAACATGTCTCAGGGTGTCAGTGAGGGATAGCAGCACAAATCGAGATGTTTCGATAGCATATTGGGAAGGTCCTGAGAAGGGTTACCCAGGAATGGAGCCCAGAACACCAGGCCAAGGAGACCTGCCATAAACTTCAGGCAAACAGAAGGAGGATTAATGCCTCCAGGCTGGTGGTTGTTGGCTCGGGGTGCAGAGAGTCAGGAGAGAGGAGCCTTGGAAGAGCTGTTGTGGATGGTACCGTGCCACGGAAGAGTGGCTCTTCCCCGTAGGGGTGGCCCCTACCTGGCAAAGCTGTGACATGGACCAGAGTCACCTACCACAGATGACTTTGGATGACCTTCCCTGCGTGTTATTTGGAGGGTTAGTAATGAATTTAGGCATTATGCTATCCAGCTGAACATCTGGGCTGAACTGCAGCCTGCTTTTCCCTTCTGGCTGCCGAGTGAAATAATGGACGGGATGTCTAATTGCTTATGAAACCAAACCTGCCTTAAAAGGAAACTGCCCAGGCCTGAAAGTCAGGGCTTTGGTTTGACAGTGCCCAGAGATTGATGCTGTGGTGGTTTAGCCTATTCCCCCACCCTTCGATATAACCCAGGCTAGGACTCAGTCGGCTGGAAGTTGATAGATGAAGCTTTATATTTACAAGCAGATATTTACAATGTGTAACAGATATTTACAGATATATACAGTGAAAAGGTAATACAGAAACACCACAGATCCTCCCAGAGATCAAAATCCCTAAGAGGGCTTTCTAACCACCCCTACCACCTCTCCCCCCTTCCCCAATCTTATCTCACCACCTGTTGAAGCAGCAGATAGGCAAAGGTAGATCAGCCAGGCGGGGGTTAGCAGTAGGAAAAGAAGTTAGTGGAATTATTAAGAATCAGCTACACAAGGCAGGGAAAAGGAGCCATGCAAGAGGCAGCCACAGCCCAGAGAGGTCTGAAACTGTCCAACTTATCTATATTCAGGTTACAACTCTTAAAACATTTTTTTTTTTCTTTCTCAGTAGAGCTCTGAGTGGAGTAGCATCATCTGTTTTCCTCTCTCAGCCTATAGCCTAATTTCTAATCCAAATCCTTCAATCAGTTCAAACCAGCACAGGTGCTCATGCCACCCCAGCTCTGAAGTTAGCAGCCTGGTGGGTTTTTCTGGGGCATTTGCCACTGTGCATGAAGTGCAGCACCCATTGCCTCCGGCTGAGAGCACCTGGGAAACAGCCCCAGCACCAGACCCTTGCACAGAAGACAGGACTGGTGGCAGCCCGAGGAGAAACAGAAAACCCTGGCTGGAACAGGGCTGAGTCCAGCTCCCCAGGTGGCAGTAGGGACCTGCTTCATCAGGCACAGACCTCAGGCCAGTCCCATCACAGGCATCTGGAGGAGATCTGCCACTTCCAGCACTGCTCAGTTTTGGGCACTTGCCTCTGGTAGCTTTGACATCTTGCCAGCAGCCAATGGAGCAGGTCATCACTTAGGTCTCTCCTAGAGGCAGGAGATAAATTGCAGTCACTCTCTAAGGGAACTTGGAAGCTATGTAGGCAAACCACAACTCATCTTTCTGACTAAAGAGGCTCCTCTGGGAGCCTACTTCCCTTCCCAGGCACCTACAGAGTTTCCCTCAATTAATTCTCTGCATTCTGCCTCTCTGCACACTTCACTGCTTGTGTTTTGCCACAGCCAATGGACCACTGCTGTAACCCCTGGCTAGAGAATTCCAGGGGGAGACTTACTCAGCAGTAATGAAGCTAATTATTTCTCTATCTTCACAGCATTTTAGCATCAAACTGGCAAATGCACCACATAGGTGACCTGTTGAAAAAGGTTTTTTTGTTAGCACATGAAGCAAACAAGACCCTCTCAGAAGCCCAGCTGAGCTCTGACACTCACAGGATTGTGTCCTGTCGTGCTGAGCAGCCCAGTGCAACCAATCTGGCTAATCTTTGTTGCCTTTCCATTCCACAGGGTGAAACTTATTTTTTTGTTAACCTCAAGGCAGAGCATACAGGAACCTCCTCACTCTCCTCCACTCTGCTTAGTAGTTTCCATGTCTTTAGACTGCAGAAAGCAGAGCAATCACCTTCAGCTTGCAGTCTAAGCATAGACCCCAGAAAGCTGCAGATGAGCATATGTGAACCCTCAGCTAGGCTTTATTAGGCTTCAACAAGCTTAATTTCCACCTCCCAACCTGGTTAACATTTGTTGCCTTTCCATTCCACAGGATGAAACTTATTTTTTGTTACCTCAAGGCAGAGCATACAGGAACCTCCTCACTCTCCTCCACTCTGCTTAGTAGTTTCCATGTCTTTAGACTGCAGAAAGCAGAGCAATCACCTTCAGCTTGCAGTCTAAGCATAGACCCCAGAAAGCTGCAGATGAACATATGTGAACCCTCAGTTAGGGTTCATTAGGCTTTGCCATGCCTTATTTCCACCTGCCTGGAACCACTCACCCAGCCGCATCTCAAAGCTCAACCTCCTGAGCGAGCTCTCAACCACTATTTTGGGCAGAGCATTCCAGTCCATAGGCTGGTTCCTACCAGGCTGGTTTGTGTCTAGACAGGTTTTAGCATCAGGAATGGTTTTTGTTTTTTTTTTTCTTTTCTCTCTCTTGTAATGGAACAGAAAATTCCAGCTCCATGGTTACCTTTTTGGTAGCAAGTGTTCTCACAGTTTCAGTCTGGCTGTCGAGCAGCGTGAAAGCCCAGCTGCTGCCAAAGCCTGGCAGTCTGGGTAGTGCCAGCCCTGTTAGAACTTCAGCTTTGCAATCACAGCCCCATTACCCAACAGCACCGAGGCAGAGCCTGGGAAGCATAGAATCATAGAATCATAGAGGTTGGAAGGTTGGAAGAGACCTCAAAGATCAT
>VWZI01008852.1:1910174-1923538 GCA_013396835.1 Psilopogon haemacephalus | reverse complement strand
AGGCTTGCAGCATGTATTGAACTGGGGTTCTTTTTTTTTTTTTTTTGGTGGAGTTTTTCCAATCTATTACAGCAAAGAATCTAAAAGGATGTGTACAGATGTTGCCATCCTTCTGTCCCCATGCTGAGCCACATTAAGAGATTACCTGAACGCTTCTAATCCTCCCCAGGCTGTTCTATCGCAAACCATTTACCCTCAACCAGCACAGAACAGAGTTTTAACCTCAGATAGTTTATTTTACACTGGCAAAAAAATATAAAATAAAATAAAATAAAATAAAAGCAGCAGGAGCACTGGCAGGGTTTAATGTCCCAGCTCAGCGTGGGAGCTAACAGCCACCCAAGTGGAGCAGCAGTGCAGCCCCCAGCCCTGCACATCTTGCTGTCTACTCGAAGGTGACCCCTTGGTAGCCACACATGCATCAGGGATAGGCCCAAAGAGGACACTGCAGGGTGCTCAGACAGAAGGCTTGCTGCCAGAGCAAACAAATTGGTTTGTAGGCTCCAGCTTGGAGGCACCAGAGCTGTGAAACATCTCCTCCTTCTCCTCCTCCTCCTACGCCCACCGGCTGGGAGAGCCAACTCCTGATTAGAAGCAGTTGTGAAGTCGCTGATAAAATGTTCTTTGTCATGGTTTGTTGCAACAGAAAGTTTTAGCAAAATGATCTGCTTTTGTCCAAAGTTTTCCCTCGGGTTTTCTCAGTCTGGGGTGGAACTGCTTATTCCCCAAAATACCCTCTCAGCTGAGGCCTCTTTTGGGGTGTGGGGCCAGAGGAAAAACCATGGATGCTCCACTTGGCCATGAAAACATCGCACTGGAGGGATTTTAGCAGCCTGCATCAGTGGAGCTAGTGGAGATCTGGAGCCCCAGCTCCAGTCCCTGTGCTTTGCTGCCACAGAGCCAGCACTGGTAGCCAGGTCTGCTGTCCTCCAGCTTAGTGCCATGGCTGCTGGCTGAAGAACTGAAGCAAGAAAGAGGGAGGTGGCCCTGCTTTCTGGAGGAAAGTAAATACTTCTACAACAACTCCTTTGTCTCAGTGTGGGCTCAGAAACATCTTTTGATGTTGCTTTTTCCACAAGCCAAGGGAGGGAAAAGTTGACAAAGAAAAGGTTTCACGCTTGGTTCTTAGTTGTGATGACACAGCTTCTACAACTCACCCAGGACTGGTGGGCTTGTAAACCTCTGGAGCTGAACCAGGGCTGACAATGTGCAGAGAGTGGCCATGTTCAGAGCATTCGGCAGCCCTCCAGCTCCTCGCCAGGCTTAATGAAGTCTAATGAAAGGAAATTAATGAGCTTTGTCCCCATTGCCAAAAGGAAAGGGCAGCTGGAAATATGCGGGAACCCAATATGAATTGAGCGTGATTAAGTATGTTATAACTATTGTTCCAGATAAAATGGTGCTGTTATACCTAAATAGCCTATAGCAGCCCCTTGTCATTACAGCCACTTAGCTGGCTCTGCTTTTAAGTGTCTCCAAAAGCCACCCAGAAAGGACTTCTTTTGTGTCCTTCCCAGCGTAAAACCGGAGACAGAAATACGTCAGCACCAACCTGTGGCCAATTAGGTAATGGGGATTTGGTGAGTGAGCCAGAAGACAGGCACCACAGAGGGAACTGCCTAGTGGTTGGCATGCAAGGTGATGTGACTGATGCATGTGGGTACAGCTGCTGATGGAAGATAGCTACCACAGCCTGTGCGGTGGCCTACACAGCTCTGGGGTTAGTGGCAACCGACACCGCCTACCTGAAAGTCTGGCGCCTGGCAGAACAAAGAGCAGGGAGTGGAGATGCCCAATCCCATTCCAAAGGCACCCCTGGGGTTGAGGGGGGAGCACCATGCCCCCATCCCCTCCTGGCTCCAAGCAGAGCTCCCCAACACCCAGCTCCTCTCCCCATGAGGACTGCCATCAGCCATAGAGGGTCCGGTCAACAGCAACGCTCCACAACCATCTGTCAGGACAAGCCTCTCCATCTGCCCCACCTGTGACACTGCTATCTCCAAGGCAAGAGGCCACTCAGTGCAGCCCCTCCCTACAGCCAGCATCCCTGATCTCAGGCCATGCTACCTCGTGCTCCACCGGCTGCAGCTTGTTTGCTCCACACTGCTGAATTCCACCAGCATAGTAGCGTTCTCCTCCCTTGCTGACACGCTTGCCTGCTCAGAACTGCTCCTGCACCACCATGAGGGAAGCACCACCATTTTTTTCTGTCCCAGGCACAAACTCCAGCTCACACAGGAGACTGAAGCTTTGTCTCTGCTCACTGCAGTAAGGCGGCAAACAGCTCAGCTCTGGAGATAACTTTAATGAAGTGTAGTAGAAAGGAAGAGACTAAACCACCTCACAGAACGTCACAGCTTCCTTGAACTGCACACAAGGAGCAATGCAGGTGTTGAGGTACAGTCTGACAGAAGTGTGACACAGGGAAGTCACCAGGACACTCTGCAGCACTTGGAAAAGCTTCTTCTCCCAGCACAGGACACAGGAGGTGCCAAGAGCAGGAAGATGCATCACAGCAAGGCTGATGGTGGGGCACAGCTGTTGTCAGGGTCCTCGATGGAGCTAGCTCCCACCATGACATGTAGTGCCCTGGATTCTCACCTGTCCCATTACTCATCATAAACCATCTCTATCTAAATTAACTTTTTCTCTTCCATATTCTTGACTGATCCACAAAAATGAAAAGATAATCTTCCTCCTTTGGATTAATTACTTTCAAAGCTCACAGTTTCTTCGAAGACAATTCCCAGCTCTGGTTGTGGAGGAAGATTGGAATCCAGTCTAAGCTATTCTGCTGAGAAAGACCAAGTGGAGCTGTTCTGGAGTGATTAGTGGAAACGTCTCCTCTTTCCTGGGGAAGAGAAGTATTTTAGGAGAACATTTATTTTGTTGTTGCTTGTCTTCAGTCTGTCCAAAGGGTCCTTGGATCTTTCCTGGATGGACTTTAGAGAGTGCTGAGGAGGTCAGGGGTCCAGCTTTCCCTCCTAAGCTTCTGGAATTACAGTGTACCATTGAAATAATGCCCCCCAAAAAAATCTTTGCTGTGGACAACAATCCAGCCTCTGTTCCAAGCACACAGCCCACAGTTTGCAGGTGCCTTTTATAGCCCTGCACTCTTTTTAGACATGAGCTTGAAGCCATCATCCAGAATGGACCTCCGATTGCGTCTTAACCTCTTCTGTCTCTCAAGATAGATGATGAGTCCCAGGAGGATACAGATGACCACAAAGAATATAATTCCTATAACAGTTAGGCTGATGACTGTGGCTTCTACTTGCCCTGGGGCCAGCTTGACTCCAAAAAGCGTCATCTTCTGGGAGTCATCCTTGTCTTCAGGTGGCAGCTCTGAGAAACAAATAAAAAGGCAGCTCCAATCAGAGTCAGGAATATCAAAATGTTCCAAGAAATAACCATGTTAAGGATTAAGCCCTCCTGAAGGGCTTACCTACACTGGATCCTGACTCCTCCCTGGGGGTGGTGTCCCCAGGTGTTGTGTTTAGCCCCCTCCCACTTCCTGCTGAGACCCTCTATAAAGGGGGGATGAACTTTCTGTTTCTCTCTCTTGGTCCCTGCTCCTCGTCAGCCAGCATCTTGCTTTCCTGCTGCTGCTATTTACCACCTGCTCTTCTGCAAACACATGGGGACAGTAACCACATTTGGAACTCTAACTTGCTGCATTTCTTCATCTTGCATCCATCTGCATCTACCACCAATGTCTAACCTCACCTCTTGGAAAAAACAAGCCAAAGGACACTCAGCTGCCATCCCTCCAGCCTCATCTCTAAGGTGACATGCAGAGATTTGAGAATGAGTGGTTCTTTTCCTCATCCACTCCATCCCAGCACCTCATGGTGTCTCAGCTATTCAGCCCAATCAGCTAACCACTGCTGCCCCTTCTCACAAGGGAAGTGATCTGAGGCTGTGTCTGGAGTCAGGGGCTGGAATAGGAACAGAAGAATGGAGATGAGGATGTGCTTCTGGACCAGGGATGCTGCAAGCTCTCCACCCTGCTCCAAGCTCCCCATGCACATGGCTGTTGTTCTAACCACCACTGCTCAGAGGGCACTTGCTCAGTCGGGCCAGTGGTGAGACATTTCAGATCCTGAGCTCTCTTATGCTTCCATGCAGAGGAAGCAGCAACCTTCTGAGCAAAGTGGCCACTGCACAGGTAACAAACTGCTGCTGAAGGCACACACAAGGCTGATGCCTGAGTATGGTATAAAACCAAGTCACTTCATATTGCCACTACTTTTCCTGACACATTTCCTGCTCCTCTGCTTTACACCTGTTTTGAGTGTGGAAAGCATTGCTGGGAAGGAAGTGACTGAGATATCAGTAGAAAGACTGAAGAGTTGTAGGTTATAGGCTACATTTTCAGCTGGTCTGAGCTGGCACTGAAATCATAGAATCATAGAATGGTTTAGGCTGGTCTGAGCTGGCACTGAAATCATAGAATCATAGAATGGTTTAGGTTGGAAGAGACCTCAAAGATCATCCAGTTCCAACCCCAGGGTTGAATCAGGTCAGATGGATTTGTTCATAGCAGCTGAAAAATGGAGGTGTGGAGAAAGATGGGGTGGGGGGGAATCAGGGAAATAAATCACCACCAAAAATTATTAATCTTATTACCTCAGAAAAAAAAATAAGATCTTCTCTACAAAGCCTCTTCTCCCTGTTGCTCCTCAACCAAATGCCTTCACTCATATCTGTTCTCTAAAACACCTGAAAAGCCCAGGGCATGTGCTTGGGCTCTCCTTGAAAGAAAAGCAGTCCAGCAGGCTTGTTTGTAAGCTGACATGGTCCCTTCAGCCAGGAACAGAATCATAAAATGTACTGGGCTGGAAGGGACTCTCAAAGGTCACCTTGCCCAACCTCTCTGCAATGACCAGGGACATCTTTAACTAAGTCAGGTTGCTCAGAACCAAATCAAGTTTGACTTTGAACACCTCCAGGGATGTTGCCTCTACCACATCTCTGCACAACCTGCTCCAGGGTTTCACTGCCCTCACTGTAAAGAGCTTCCTCCTAATATATCCAGCCTACCCTGCTCTGATTTATGGCAAACCACAGGACCACAGGATGGACTAGGGGGAATGGAGCAAAGCTGGAGGTGGGGAGATTCAGCCCGGATGTGAGGAGGAAGTTCTTCACCATGACAATGGTGAGGCCCTGGAATGGGTTGCCCAGGGCGGTGGTTGGGGCCACTTCCCTGGAGGAGTTTGCAGCCAGGCTGGCAGAGGCTGTGGGCAGCCTGATCTAGGGTAGGGTGTCCCTGGGCATGGCAGGGGAGTTGGAACTGGCTGATCCTTGTGATCCCTTCCAACCCTGACTGATTCTATGATTCTATATGTCAGGGGTGGGAAGGGACCCGAAGAAATCATCGAGTCCAAGCTCCCTGCCAGAGCAATTCCTTAAATCACATAGTCCAGGAGAGGAGCACAACTAATCTAAGGTGCCCCCTGGGTTTTGATAGAAAGAGTTGAGAAATACCATCCCCTCTGCAACACCCTCCTTTAAATCTCTGCCAGTTTCCAAGCTTCTACTCTTAAGATAAATCCACATGCAGCAAGTATAACAGGAGGCAAGAGGACTAAACTTCTTCACCTAACGTGGCCAAACAAGCCTGACAAGCCCAGTTTCCTTATTTTTTATCACCAGAGCACAGACATTTGGAGGAGAGATAAACCAACCTGGAACCCTTCCTGCTACCCATCCTCAGATTAACGTGCTGTCTAACTGAGCAGAGGAGAAAGGCTTGAGAGTGGTGGTTGTGCTCCTCCCTTCTCACACAGATCGAAACCTGCCTCCTGATTAGAGATCTCCCTCCCTCCTCCTCCTCCCTCACTCACACACACAGCATTTAGCAGCACCACACACACCTTACCTGCACTGTGGTTTATTACTGCAAGCACTGGCTCTGAAAGGAAACAAAAAAAGAGGGTGAGAAAGTGTTGGGCTAAGTAGGTCAAGAGTCCAGCATGCAGCATGTTGGGCAAGGATCAGCTCCAGAGGCAGCATGGCTTTCCAGGGCTTGTAGTTTTCATGTCTCCTGTCAACACTTCCCTCTCCATCTCACATCAAGAGTTTCTGAGGTACCTGCTTCAAAGGCAGACCCACTGCTGCCACTCAGCCCCTTCACAGCCTCTGGAAGAGGAGCACAATCCCAGTCTCTGAGCACATGCTGGGCTGACCCTGGCTGACAGAGTCACTTTCTCACCTCCTAAGAGAAGTGGGGAGGGAATTGCAAGGCAAAAAAACCAAAAAAACAAAACAAAAAAACCCCCCACACTTGTGTGTCAAGATAAAGGCAACTCAACAAGTGAAGGGAACAACCAAAACACAAACCCTCAAGTGACACCAAAGCAATCACTTGCCACCAGCAGACCGATGCCCAGCCAGCTCCTGAGCACAGCTACTTGGAATAACTCAGCTATTGTAATAGCTGAGCTTGATGTTACATGGCATGGACTATCCCTTGCTCACTTAGGTCACCTCTTACCACCCTTAACCTTCTGAGTGAGAAACAGACAACCTTGACACTGTGCAAGACACTTGCACTGTTCTCCCACAGCTAAAACCCATGTGTGCTACCAATTCCATTTCGGTAACAAATCTAACCCACAGCACAGGACAAACTGCTCTGAAGAAAAATCAACTCTACTGCAGCAAACCCAGTACAGAGTGTCACCTTCCACTGCTTCCTGGTGAGATGAGAAGCCTTAGGACACGCATTTAGATCACAGCGAAATCATCTTAGTAAGAAACAATTACAGCTGAACATTGGCTTCTTGAACACAAGCCAAAATAACTCAGGAACAACACAGGCAATGTCAACCCCATCTGTCATTGTCATTAATTCCAACTGCAGGTATTACCACGTTCAAAGGGAACATCTTAAGTTAATATTAATTATCTGCTCAATTAACTGCCTGTTTATGGTTATGTAAGAAAGCTGTAACAGCAGTGACAGCTCCCTACCTGGAGCAGGCAAGACCGTGAAGAGTATCTCCATACCAGCATGGATATGATCAGACACGTGGCAGTGAAGCAGCCATGTGCCAGGGTTTCCAACCAACATCTCCACCATTTCCAAGGTCCCAGGGAACAGATCCACAACATCTGCTCGGTAGCTTTTGCCGTTCTGCCAAAGGGAGAGGAGGTTGTTAGCATGCAGTGCTTCTCAAGGCAGAAAACCCTCTCAGGGTCACTGGAGACCACAAGCAGTGCTAGCACAGCTGTTAAAAGCTCCAAAAGCAAGAAAAGTTCTCCAGATCTGTAGATGGGAAAGCAAAGACAGTGTGATAAGAAGGATTCAGTTCTAAGAAGGATTCAGACAGACATTGGCACAACACAGAGGCTCAGCCTCCCATCCCTTTCCTGCTGTGAAGTCATTCTAGAAGTTCAAGTCCATCAAGTACAGTATCATAGAATCAGTCAGGGTTGGAAGGGACCACAAAGAGCATCCAGTTCCAACCCCCCTGCCATGCCCAGGGACACCCTACCCTAGATCAGGCTGCCCACAGCCTCTGCCAGCCTGGCTGCAAACACCGCCAGGGATGTGGTCCCAAGGTGTTTAAGTAACAGCAGTGTTCAGCTTCTGCTTTAGGAGCAGCAGCAGCAGCAGCACAGTCTTACCTTGTATATGAAGGTCTCAGCATGAAAATGGACTGTGTGGATGTCAATCTCCTGACCCATTCCCAGAAGGTACCAGTTCACCCGCTCCCCCTGGACCATGGTCAGCCCAGGCAAGTTTGCATAGAGCCTCCCATTGATTGCTGTGCAGTAAACAACATGCAGGAGAGAGCAGAAAAGGCTGTTACTGAAATGGTGTAAGATGCTGAACCACCTCAGAGGAAGAACATGCAGGGCAAGTTAGATGCTACAAAGCTGATACAGCAACCAGTTAGTGTCTTCCACATGACAGCCCCCCAGAAGCCTGGCAGCCTCTTTTCAGCTCAGCTACTCTGTTAAATAGGCAGGAAAAACTGACCTGCATCCAAGGCCATGCTGTAGCTCAGCTGGAATAGATCTCAGAAACTACCTCTTGCTGACAACCTGCAGTCAGCCAGCAGAGATGGTTTTCTGGATGCCAAGGAGCATGAAAATGGCCTTCTTAGCCCAGTGACAGGGGAACATCTGCACATAAATCTCTCCACAATTTACTGGCTGAACAATTAAATCAGGTAAATCCTGCCCAACAGGCAACTCAGGCATTGTTAGAGTGCCACACTGGCTGTAAAACATTACACACTGATCACTTGTGAAATTGCTGCTTGGTGGGACTTCATTTCGTAATCAGCACAGCAAGGAGGAATTCTGCTTTGACTGCAAGTGCAAGAGAGGGACTAAACTGGTGAGTGAGCTGAACAGGATGGCTCACACACAGAAACTTTTGTGCTCAGATGAAAGCATGAAAGATGCTCACAGAGGGAACAAGATGGGAGAGACACAGCCTGAGGGCAGGAACACTGGTGCTGTACTGCCAGAGCTGCCACAGGCACTTTCTCCAGCCCAAAACAAGCATCCAAGCTCAGTACTGGGCTTGCTGGCTGCAACTTTGGGTTCACAGTTCTAACAACGGACAGCTGTATCTGGGGATGCTTTGTAGCACCTGTACAAACCCAGCAGTAACAGCAATGCACAATGCAGCTCTTCACTACTCCTAGCTCCACAACTGCCAAGGGATTTGTTTTGCTGAGAATACTTTGGACAGATCCAGATATAACATAGAGGGGGGAAAAAAGACTGTCATAAGTACCATGTTAATGTGTAAAAAAAAAAAAACAAAACAAAACATGTCTATCCTGCTATGGTAGAAACAGCCTTCTGGTAATCATAGAATCATAGAATCAGTCAGAATTGGAATGGACCACAAGGATCATCTAGTTCCAACGCCCCTGCCATGGGCAGGGACACCCTACCCTAGACTAGGCTGGACAGAGCCTCATCCAGCCTTGCCTTAAACACCTCCAGGGAAGTGGCCCCAACCACCTCCCTGGGCAACCCATTCCACCACTCTCATGGTGAAGAACTTCCTCCTCATATCCAGTCTGCATCTGCCCACCTCCAGCTTTGCTCCATTCCAAATCAATTAAAAGAACTGAGCCACTTACTGCAGCCACACAGCTCAGGCAGTTCATCTGAAATACACTCTAGAGGTCCCAAGATGAACAGAATGAAATTAGCCTGACGTGTTAATTTCACATTTGATTTTCTTTCCTGTCCCTAGTCACTCAACCACAGCAGAGATTAACCTCTCTGGGCTCTCCCTCCTGACAAGGACAGCCAGAACCATTAACCTGCATTGTAGACCAAAGGGTTGTGCCGTGTGTGTGCTGCAAGGTTGAGAACAGGCAGTTTAACTCTGTTCCTGCCACTGGCAACAGAAGGATGAGGGCATTCAGCAGCAGCCAGGCTCCTGGGTTTGGGGTGGCTGACTCCTAACAGAGGTTGCAGAGCCACCACCACCCTAGAGAGACTGCAGTGGGTGCTCAGGTGGCTAACAGGCATTACCGTGCATTTTGTTGCTTTCCACAAACGTGGCATCCAGCAGGTCGATCTCCTTGTGGTCTCCTTTACTGTAAGATTTCACATTCTCCTCCAAGTACCAGGACTGATTTTCATCAAAAACCAGGAACAGCAGTGCAAACTCCCTCTTCACATCCTTCCTGATCCCATCGGACCGCAGAGCCCCTCTCTGGCAGACCTTCAGGGGTCCAATCAGACCACTGTACACATCCTGATCAGAAAGGAGGAGACAAAGATCCTCACACCTTCTCTTCTTTAAGGCAGATTCCTTGCCTTTCAGCAACCATGTTCCCTGTTCCCTGCATCACCTCACTCAAAATAAACAGTGATGCCTTTTAAGTGCTCTCATGGGTGAAAATCAGCTACCAAGGCACGAGAACAGAGAGACTTTACATGCCCTTAGGAATGCAAATCCAAAACTCATAAATATGAATGGCATCCAAAAACTCATAAATATGAATGGTATCAAAACAGTTTCCACTCTGGCTGCAATAACATCTGCAACTCGAGATAAAAAGGCAACGATGTCTGCTTTGAACATGATGGTTTACTGCAGGACCCTTCAGGTTGCTTCCCCTGTGAAATCAGTGCTATAACTGATCCTAGCAACGCTCAAATCTTCCTGCTTTAGCCAGGAGGCCTAATTTTGGACAACCTCTGTCTGCCTTGATTAGCCCAATGGCTCTCACTAATAGAAACTGGGACTTAACAGGAGATGCTCTCATATCCTGCAACTAACTAAAGGAAGGCCAATGTCATGGAGACAGGGAAACTGTCTGAAGGTTTGTGTTAGTTAAAAATAAGGGCAAACACTGGGACAAATTTAGAGGGTTTCCTTTCCCAGGAGGAGGCTGGATTGTATCACCAGGTAGTTCTTCCACCTCTCACCTGTGCCTATCTCTAAATTGTACCCAGCTCTCATTGGTTTAACTGGGCTTTTCTGGTTCTAAAGCCTCCATCTCACCTTTACTGGGTCCACCATGGAGTAGTAGATCCAAGGGACACAAGCTGAATCATTTGGCCCTGGACCAGACCTCTCAGGAACTTCCCATCGGTACGTCACGATGTCACCTGAGGGACAGGAGAGGCAGCATCAACATCAGTGTGATACCACTCACCAGTTTGCTGAGCAGCAAAGCAAAAGGAAAACAAAGATCTGGTCCCCAAAGGACCAATTCAGTTCAGATTTTGTCGGACACTACATTTTCTTTCCTCAAACACTGAGAAGCAGAATGGAAGCAGCTCCCTACTAACAAGCCCAAGCAGAGAGGTCACAGGATGCACACACTGATATCAGCACAGCTCTGCTCTGTCTGCTGCCTTGGAGACTGGAGCTGACCAAGAAAACTCCACGTTTCCTCAGTACAGATGGAGCTCAAGATGATCTTTCATCTCTTTGAAGTATATTTATGCTGCTCGTTCAAATTCCCTTTTAAGATCACTATTTGGTGTGTCAGCAACACATTTCAGGCAGATGGGGGCCTGGCTGCACACCTGGCTTGGCTCAGACACCCTGCACCAGTTGAAGTGGACTGAGAACTACACAAAGCAGCTTCTGAACTCCAAGACAAACTGACAAGCCATGGGGCATTTCTCCTCCTTCGTGCCATTTTCAATGCACCGTTGGGCGCATCACAAAGAGCACAGGGGGCAAACCAGAGGTGGGCAGCCCACAAAGTGACTGAGCTGTGAAATGCCATCATCCTTCTTCCTACAGACAGGCCACACTCAGTGTTGGGTGGGGGTGCACACAGAGAAGTCTGTGTGACTCTTATCCTAGAAGCCTGCTGTGCTGGTTTGAACTAATTGAAGGATTTGGATTAGAAATTGGGCTATAGGCTGAGAGATGAAAAAAAACAGATGATGTCACTTCACTCACACCTTTACTGAGAAAGAAAAAAAATTGTTTTAAGAGTTGTAACCCCAATATGGCTCCTTTCTCCCTGCCTTTTGTAGCTGATTCTTAATAATTCCACTAACTTCTTTTCTACTGGCCCATCTACCTTCACCTATCTGCTGCATCAGCAGATGGTGAGATAAGATTGGGGAAGGGGGGAAAAGGTGGTAGAGGTGGTTAGAAGCCCCTCTTAGGGATTTTGATCTCTGGGAGGGCTGTGGTGTTTCTGTATTACCTCTTCACTGTATATATCTGTAAACACCTGTTATACATTGTAAATATCTGCTTGTATATTGTGCTGAGCTGTAAATATAAAGCTTCGTTCCTTAACTTCCAGCTGATTGAGTCCTAGCCTGGGTTATATCAAAGGGTGGAGGGGGCAGGTAACTGCTAAACCACCACATCTGCAGAGCAGAGTCTCAAGGCTGCCATTCCCACCCATAGAAGTCACATCACTAAAACCACCACCAACCTGTCAGGCCAGTTATTGCTTGGCTCCAGCTCTCCAGCATCACAAAACAAACACATCTAAGCCTGCTTCAGGAAAACCAGTCCAGCTATAAAGTCAAACCAGTGCAGCTGTAAGGTTAAAGCCAGCTTCATAAAGCCATACAGAACACACCTGGAGACCGCAAGTGACTTACCAGGGTTTGCTACTTGAGGCTGCCTTGTCCCCCTTTCCAGCACCCCGTGTGCATGGATGGAGTAGGGTCGTGTGGCATTGTTCTTGAACACGATGTTGAGAATATCTCCCACTTCAGCCCACAGAAAAGGACCTTGAGAATGGAGTAATGTACTCTGTTAGCCTATCTCCTAAGGATATTCTCACTGCTCTCATTTTCTCCACAGAGATATTCCTATGTGATACTTATGACATTCCCTTCCCTCTTGGGGGTGCTGGTGGACAAGCTCAACATGAGCCAGCAGTGTGCACTTGCAGCCCA
The DNA here is from genome assembly GCA_013396835.1 of Psilopogon haemacephalus. NCBI lineage: Eukaryota > Metazoa > Chordata > Aves > Piciformes > Megalaimidae > Psilopogon > Psilopogon haemacephalus. The sequence continues at coordinate 1,911,169 of VWZI01008852.1, read as the reverse complement.
GAAAGCCAAGCAGAGTCTGGGCTCATCAGGAGAAGTGTGGCCAGCAGGGCCAGGGAGGTGATTCTCCCCCTCTACTCCGCCCTGCTGAGACCCCACCTGGAGTACTTCATCCAGTTCTGGAGTCTCTAATTACAAGAGGGATGTGGACATGCTGGAGTGTGTCCAGAGAAAGGCCATGAGGATGCTCAGAGGGCTGCAGCACCTCTGCTGTGAGGACAGACTGAAAGAGTTGGGGTTGTGCAGTCAGGAGAAGAGGAGGCTCCCAGGTGACCTCCTTGTGGCCTTCCAGTATCTGAAAGGGGGATACAAAAGAGCTGGGGAGGGACTTTTTAGGCTCTCAGGTAGGGACAGGACTAGGGGGAATGGAGCAAAGCTGGAGGTGGGGAGATTCAGCCCGGATGTGAGGAGGAAGTTGTTGAGCTTGAGAGTGGTGAGAGCCTGGAATGGGTTGCCCAGGGGGGTGGTTGGGGCCACATCCCTAGAGGTGTTTTTGGCCAGGCTGGCAGAGGCTGTGGGCAGCCTGCTCTAGGGTAGGGTGTCCCTGGGCATGGCAGGGGGGTTGGAATTGGCTGATCCTTGTGGTCCCTTCCAACCCTGACTGATTCTATGATTCTCTACCTTCTCTCTCCCAAGAAGAGAATTGGAAGTCAGCCCCAATTCAAGTTAAGTCTGGGAAAACCAAGCTTGGAGTTTCACAATGAGGGTAATGAAGGTTGTTATGCATTTTAGCTGTGGCCAGTGCCACTAAGGCTTCCCTTCTGAAAGCTGCTATGCTGAATTTCACAGCATCTTGATCACGCCTTGCTGCTGGTTTAAAACCATGTGGTAATAGTCAGCATGGCTTGACTGTGACAAATTGGAGCTGCAGCCTGTTTTGAATGGTCTGTCCTGCTCCAGCTCTGGCTCCACTTACAGTCCCAGGTTTGTTACAGAGCTGTGACTCCACAGACTTCCATCAGTCACTTCCACAGGCACCTCTACTTCCCAAGGCCTGG
>VWZI01008852.1:1895187-1909819 GCA_013396835.1 Psilopogon haemacephalus | reverse complement strand
CCCCCCCCCCCCAAATAAAGCATTCCTCTCACAGCTACAGATTTTTTCCACCATCTCTTAGGCTCCCTAGAAGTCAGCAGTTGTTTCTCTTCTGCTGTCAGGAGAATGCAGGTGTGAAAAACACAAAAATGCAGGTGTGAAAAGCACTTTGCCTGAGACATGAAAAAGATCTGGCATAAAGGCAGGCACAAGAACCCAGTCCTCTCTACTATGAGCTGTGTTCAGGGCTCTCTTTGCCCACAGCTGGCAGACAGGGATAGAAAATAGTCCAAATTTCTCCTCACTTGCATATACAGCAGATGCCCAAAGCAGCAGACCTTCAGGTTACAGCCCTTAGCCACTGAAGCTCTAGGGTCCAAGTCCCACTGCTGCATGAGCAGAGGATACACTCTCTGCACACATCCTTACCTAGTATCCCTAGGTGTTCATCACCATTTCTCCTGGCCTTGGGGGTCTGGAAAGTCCCATCAGTGTACTCCCTGTAGACTGCTTTCTTGTACCTGGAGCCGAGCAGCCCTTTCTCGTTGCTCAGGAACACTTCAGCGTAGCTGAGAAATGCAGAACGAGTGCTGAGAGACCCAAAAGCTCACAGGGAACAAGCAGCTAACTTGTGGCAGGGGGTTCACTGCTTCTGTGGCTTCCCTAAACACCTCCTCTGGCTGCAAAGGTGGGGGCAGCAAGGTGGGGCTGGGGTTCCCATCGGCAGCTCCACCAGCAGTGGCATATGTACCAGGTGACAAGAGTCCAGTGCAGGGCCACAAAAATGATTAAAAGAATGCAGTATCTTCCTTATGAGCAGAGACTGAGGGAGCTGGGCCTCTTTAGATGGAGAAGAAGAGCCTGAGGGGTGACCTCATTAATAACGATGTGCAGAGTGAGTGCCCAGAGGCTGGAGCCAGGCTCTGCTGGGTGATGCCCAGTGACAGGACAAGGGGCAAGGGGTAGAAGCTGAGGCACAGGACGTTCCATGGAAACATGTGGAATCTTTTTTTTTTTTTCACTGAGATGGTGACAGAAATGTGAAACAGGCTGCCCAGGGCGGGTTGTGGAGTCCCCTTCTCTAGAGACATTCGAAACCCACCTGGATGCATTCCACTACCACCTGCTCTGGGTGACCCTGCTCTGGCAGAGGGGGTTGGACTGGATGAGCTTCTGAGGGTCCCCTCCAACCCCTAACATTCTGGGATTCCCCACCAAGGTCCACTGAGAAATTCTGCCAGTGGCTTCCCCAAGAGAAGAGCTCTACCTGTCTGCAGAATGGTTGTGCCGTTCCCTCTCCCAGCTCCGGTCAGGGGCATAGTCCCACACCACCTCCTCTGCCACCATGTAATACGTCCGCACCCCCTTGTAGTGCAGGGCAGGGGCAGGATCCTTTTTTCCACACTTGGAGACAGAGTAGCTTTCCCTCATTCCAGCCTGGTAGTGATTGCTTGTCTGGCAGTAGATCTCGAAAGTCCCTGAGGGAGGCAGCACGAAGAAGGAGATCAGCTACTTCCAAAGGTCCCAGGAAGCAGCTGCTTCCCACCAGGGCTTGTGACGTGGCTGACATCGGAATGTGTTCGTTTAGGGAGCTCGGATGCCACAGGCCAAAATTAAAAGAGGTTGTTAGAGAAACCAAGCAAGAATGGCACAACAAAGTCCCACAGAAAAATCATCTCAGGAGGCTTTCTTGTGCAAGGACCCTCTTAGAGGTGAAGCAACCCAAGAAGTGATGTAACTGTGCTACCACTGCTGGGTTAAGCGAAAGATCTACCCTGTGAACAGCAAAGGGAAGGAGAGGACTGGCAGCTGAGGCCAGTGCATGTGTGTGTGGATGTGACATGGTGTTGTGTGACTACCATGCAAACTGGGGAGCCTGGGGTCTGTCATAAACCTGAACCTCCACAAGCCACAGACCAGGCGGCTAAGCTCCGATAACTGCCTGCTGCTTCCTTCTGAGAGAAGTGCTTGCATGTTCCTGTGGGTCGCAGGCACCACTGCCCATCCAGGCTGTCACCATGAATATTTGACAAGAAGTGGCAGTACAGAGGATTTTTGTCCCAGGCTGATTTTTTTTATCTGCTGTTCTCCAGAATCAGACACAGAGACAGGAGCTGTAGCTTCGTACATGGCAGCAAACACGATCTAGTGAGCTTCCCACTACAGGAAAGGCATTGAGGTGCTGGAGCATATCCAGAGAAGGGAAATAAAGCTGGTGAAGGTGCTAGATCACAAGCCTTGTGAGAAGCACCTGAAGGAGCTGGAGAAAAGGAGGGCAAGGGAAGACCTCATTCTCTCTACAGCTACCTGAAAGGAGACTGCAGTGAGGTAAGTGTTGGTTTCTTCTCCTTAGCATCAAGAGATAGAAAGAGAAATGGCCTCAGATTGTGCTAGAGGAGGTTCAGATTGGATATTAGGGAAAAATTCTTTACTGAAATAGCACTCAGGCATTGGAACAGGCTGCCCAGGGAGGTGGTAGAGTCACTGTTCCTGAAGGTGTTCAGAAAATGTATAGAGATGGCACTCGAGGACATGGTTTAATGGCCATGGTGGTGCTGGTTGGACTCGATCTCAGAAGTCTTTTCCATCAGAAACCATTCTACAATTCTGCAAAGCACAGCTCACCTGGAAGAGCTTACAGGGTGCTAAAGAGTCAGCCACAGGAGCAAATACTACAGCAGGAGGCTTTGCCTGCTGCTGACTGGGACGTGCAGGCACTTACCCTCGTTGTCAGGCTGCATGAAGGCTGTAGCAAATGTGTGTGGGAACAGACTGGTTGAGTCCTTCCGCATCCCGTTCATCTGCAGAGTGTTTCCCTGAAACACAGCTCCATGCACATCTGCTTCACTGCCCAAGCCCAGAAGGTGCCAGGACACTTTGTCTCCTTCACACACGTTCAGCTCAGGCAAGTTGCCAAACATAAGTCCATTGATGGCTACATGAAGAAAACAATTAACTCTGGGCAGGTAGATATGAGCCAAGAGGTTCATTTTTTTGCACACACTTTGACAGGGCAGGCTTGGATCCACCCCTTGAACAAGCTCAGGACACGACTAGAGAGAGCTGTGTTTTTTGTCCCATGTCCTACCCACTGCTTCTCCCCTTACTTGATTCCAGGCCAACACCACATGCAGCCCCTGCAGCACTCCAGCTCAGGCTTTAGGTGAACGCCACCCCATGTTCTGCCTACACCCAGAGCAGGCATCAGGCCATACCATGCATCCTGTTTGATTCCTCAAAGCCATCATCCTTTTTCACAGACGTCTCTTCCATCCTCAAATAGTACTTAATGTTTGCATTTAGATACCAGCTGAGGTTCTCGTCAAACACGCTGAAGAGAAGGTAAAACTCTTTGTCGACTCCTTTCTAAGACACAATCATAACAAGGGCTGTTAATCTCTGAGATGCACCAATGAACCATCCCCACAGCTCAAGATCTTTTTGCCTGGCCCTCAGGTTGCCCTTGATCTTAAAGCTTGGCTCAGTGAGGACCAGGGCTCTGTCCCTTACTCATGTTGAATGTTTCATGACAGGCACCACTCGAGCATTTTCCACAAGGCAAGTGATCAACATTCAGCCAAAGACATGAAGTCATTGCCTCCTTCCCCCAGCACCCCTAGGTTTAGGTGTCATCATCTGTCCAAATTAGATCTGAGATCAGAACCCAGCCCTAAGGCTGGCTATTAATTACGTTCCACTCCTCCTTTCTCCTGCATTGGGGATATTTTATATTACTGTAAATCCTTCAAAGTGTTGATACCCCTAAGAATTGCATTCCAAAGCAAGGTGTTTCCCCACTAAAGGTACATCTCCAGACTCTGAGATCATCTTCCTCAGCTGCCTTCAGGAAGACACCCAGCAGAGAGGGCACAGCCACCCAGCAGAGAGGGCAAAGCAATTCCCCCCTCTGCAGCACACAAGGAGTGGTTGGGCACCTTTCCTAATTAGACATTTATTAAAGGGTTGTCTGAGATTGTGGAGCCAATATTGATGCCCCAAACAATTTTTCCCTGCCCTACCTTTCCAAACAAGTCTCCCACTTGTTTCCCCACTATAGGTACATCTCCAGATTCTGAGCTCATCTTCTTCAGCTGCCTTCAGGAAGACACCCAGCAGAGAGAGCAAAGTGATTCCACCCTCTGCAGCACACAAGGAGTGGTTGGGCACCTTTCCCAATTTATTAAAGGGTTGCCTGACATTGTGGAGCCAAAACTGATGCCCCAAATGATTTTTTCCCTGCCCTACCTGCCTGGTTTGTTTACACCCTTTCAGCACCTGCAGATGCTTTATCAGCACAACTCCTCTAGGGCTGGATACAGTCACAATCCTCTTGGCTCACAAGATTCACACTTAGACCCTGTGTAAGAGGCTGACCTCTTCTGCGCTCCTCTTTTAGCTCTCTTATGCCACCCCAGGCAGCAGATCCCTCCAGAAGGCTCTTGTGGCAGCTGCCTTTAGACTCACCAGCCACCCCCTGATCAACTCAAGGCTGGCAGGATGGCACTAGGGTGGTTTTCTGATGCCTATTGTCTTTCATAGCAAGGCTCTGCTAATCTCTCTGGCACTTGCCCAGCTCATTAATTAATTCTCTTCCCTAGACTCACTGCCATGAATGAAATTTCAAGAGGAAGTTCTGGCTACCCTTCAGATTTCACCTCTCTTTCATCTGTAGCATAAAGACTGGCACAAATCTTCACACGATTTTCTTTTTTTTGCAGCCACCGCTGCTTGAAGATGAACTGATCTTGTAGAAGAAACGAGGTTCACTTAAACCTCAAAGCATTGTACCACTCCAGAAAAACATCTGCAAGTGAAAATGGCTTTTCAAATGTTTCTGAGACTGCAGTGACTACTCCGCATGCCTCCAAAAGCAGCCTGCAATGCAAGTCTCAAAGTTATCTATCAGGTCACATGCAAGGCCACAGTTTTCAGCCAGGTTTGCTCAGGAATTTTAAAGCAAAGCCCAGAAGCTATTCTAAGGGCAGCCCTGGCAGCCCAGAACACTAGACTCCTCCATGTCAGTGGGCAGTGGCTGCCTGGAGAGTACTCCTGCGGACAGAGAGTTAGGGGTGCTGGTGGATGAGAGGCTCAACATGAGGCAGCAGTGTGCACTTGCAGCCCAGAAAGCCAACCAGAGCCTGGGCTGCATCAGGAGAAGTGTGGCCAGTAGGGCCAGGTAGGTGATTCTCCCCCTCTGCTGTGCTCTGCTGAGACCCCACCTGGAGTATTTCATCCAGTTCTGGGGTCCCTAATTACAAGAGGGATGTGGACATGCTGGAGTGTGTCCAGAGAAAGGCCACGAGGATGCTCAGAGGGCTGCAGCATCTCTGCTGCGAGGACAGACTGAAAGAGTTGGGGTTGTGCAGTCAGGAGAAGAGGAGGCTCCCAGGTGACCTTCTTGTGGCCTTCCAGTATCTGAAGGGGGATACAAAAAAGCTGGGGAGGGACTTTTTAGGCTATCAGGTAGTGACAGGACTAGGGGGAATGGAGCAAAGCTGGAGGTGGGGAGAATCAGACTGGATGTGAGGAGGAAGTTCTTCACCATGAGAATGGTAAAGCCCTGGAACAGGTTGCCCAGGGGGGTGGCTGGGGCCAGATCCCTGGAGGTGTTTGCAGCCAGGCTGGATGAGGCTGTGTGCAGTCTGATCTAGGGTAGGGTGTCCCTGGGCATGGCAGGGGGGTTGGAACTAGATGATCCTTGTGGTCCCTTCCAAGCCTGACTGATTCTACGTGAGACCTGGGCAGCAGCTGTGCTGATGTTACCCTGCCTCATGGCTCTGGTTCAATTCCCTGGACTCACCCTGTGTTTCCATTATGCTCCCTGAAGTCTTGCTGAGCTTCCTTTCTCTAAAAGAGCCACGAAGCAAGACCATGGCAGGAAAACATCTCTTACCTGCTTCTTGTTGTCATCCAGAGTGCCTGGCTTGCAGATGACCAGAGGCCCTACCAAGCCTGAACTGGTGTCTCTGACAGGATTGGCAGCTGAGCTGTACAGCCAGGTCAGGCAGGGAGGGTCACTGGGCATGGGCCCAACGTGCTTGGGTACAGTCCAGCGGTAGGTGAAGTTGTGCAGTGGTGCAACAGAAACCCCATTCTGGGACAGACCTTCAAAAGAGATTAGCATGGTTATTCTAGTGGGAGGTGTTCATGGCACAGGGAGGGGTTGGAACTGGATGAGCTTTGAGGTCCCTCCCAACCTAAACCATTCTATGATTCCCAAGGTCTTCCTAATGACCTTGCTCACAGCATCTCACCAGCTACACTCATATTGACCTCTACTTCATTCATGTCACTAAACCACCCTGCCCCTCCAAGCTGTGATGTGGGCATGCTTTGAAGGTCTACAGGGAGATGCTCTCCACACCATGTAAATTCCATTCCCCGTACCACAGCAGGGATGACAGTGGGAAATAAAGCAGACCCAGCTGCATCTGGGGACATGAATGCTGGAAGCATGTGGTTATCTAAGCTAGACTGAACCAAGCGTGTTCCTCTGCTCATCTGTAGCTCTTTGAGACCTTCTGGATCCATACACCTTTGTGGCAGAGCCACAAAGATGCTGAAGGGAGTGGAACATCTCCCTTGTGAGGAAAGGCTGAGGGAGCTGGGGCTCCCTAGTTTGGAAGAGACTGAGGGGTGACCTCAATTCATGTTTACAAAGATGTGCAGGGCAGTGTCAGGAGGACATAGCCAGGCTCTGCTCAGCGAAGTCCAATGACAGGACAAGAGGCAATGGGTGCAAGCTGGAGCAGAGGAGGTTCTGTGTGAATACAAGGAAAAACTTTTCCACTGCGAGAGTGGCAGAGACCTGGAATAGGCTGCCCAAAGAGGCTGTGGAGTCTCCTTCTCTGGAGACATTCAAAACCTTCCTGGATGCATTCCTGTGTGACCTGCTCTGGCAGGGGGGTTGGATTGGATGATCTTTTGAGGTCCCTTCTAACCCCTAACATTCTATGATTTGGCACCCTCTCTGGGCACCAGCTCAGTGAGGCCTGAGACTCCTCAGAGGACCAGGCAGGCTTCTACCCAGTAGGATATCTAGTCCTTCCTAGTTGCAGGAATTCCCCAGCACAGAGGAGGTACAGACTACAGAGCAACATCACCAGCATTAGCATAGAAGTACTCAAGAAAAGGGAGCCACAAACCATCATGGTACCACATTCCTTCCCATGCCTTCCCATAGGACACTCCATGGGGCTGGATGCTGAAGGGCCAGGAAGCTTTGTTAAAAAACGTCACCAGGATGGTGTCTCCAACTTCAGCTTTGATCACTGGACCTAAGCAAACAGCAGAGACAGCATGTCAGCAGTGGAGCAGCTCCCCAGGCAACCAGGCAAACCAGAAGCCAAGGCTACCTTTCAACTCAGGTTGAGGAGAGCTGAAGACACAGAAGAAAGGTGGACAGCACCACCCAAGGCTGTTCAGCCCTGACAGCAGGAGCAGGGGACTGACAAGAATCCCCTGGGAACATACCAAGTATCCCAAGGTGTTTCTCCTCTTCAGATGGCTGCTTCTCCTCACGGAAGCTCTCATCAGTGTACTCCACATACTTTGCCTTCCAGTAGACTCCTCCGACGCGGTATTGGCCACGCTTGAAATACTGCTCAGCAGGGCTACAATGCAAAATGCAACTATCAGGGCACTGCTATAAACATCACTCCTGCCCTGCTGCTCCCTGCCCACAGCCCTCTGGCAGTGCCAGCAGCATTGCCAAGTCCATTCAGCTCTGCAGCCCAGGATGGCATCTTTGGATTGAAACAAGCAGCGCTTGTCTCTCTGAAGCCTTTTCATCACCACAGACTCCTCTGCCTGCTGTGCTCAGGGAGCACCTCTGGCACACAGCCCTCTGCCCGCTGGCACAGCTGGGTTCAGCAGCACAGCTCTGAACAGCATCTCTACACCAGGTGTGAAAAGAGGGCAGGGAACAAAGCTGCAGTGAAGGACACAGAAAAGCAGTGCTAGAACACAGAGTTTTCCACAGTCCAGGTGACAACTGCAATCCTAAGTGGCAAAACCTCCATACAAGCAACAGCTGTAAAGAGATTTCTTCCCACCGCCACCACCCTGGCCAAACACGCAGGCAGACCTAACATGCCTTGCAGGAGAGGCAGCTTAGTTACGAGGCCAGCTCCCAGGTCTAGGCAACTTGCAGTTCTGAGGTCTGCAAGAGAGAGAGCTGCTGCATGGCTTTGGGTAAATCATTAACCGCTCTGCATTTCTGCTTCTCCGTTTGAAAGAGGTACACCCTCCCCAAAGCTTCCCAGGGAAGGGAGGAGAGAGGGAGGAACTAAGCCAAGTCTGAATGAGAAGCCACTTGCCAAGTGCTCTCAGAAGCATCTGACCCATGGGAAGGAAGGCTGTCACCGAGGGCACTGCATTGCATTTCCTAGAAATGGCTTGCTGTGGCACAGCTACACTGAAGCCTATCTGCAGGCTGGGTCTGCCACCCTGTGTCTGCTGCAAGATGTGTTTCTTACTAGCTCGAGTGTACAGCTCTGTTCCTAGGGCAGGCACACCAGATATGAAGCCCAGAGGCAGATGCAGCAGCTCATGTTCTGCCTAAACTGGGGTCCCTGGTGTCTGTGGGCAAGGCTATGAAAGACAGAACACTTCCACATGCAGTCCTCAAGGCTCTCAGCAGCCTGCACTTCCAGTGGGATGATCTGTTCAGTCTGGAGAAGGAGGCTCTCTACAAGTCCCTGACAGGACGTTGGAACAAGGAGGGGGCAGCCCCTCGGTGTCTAGTGACAGGACTAAAAAAAATGGTTTCAAGCTGTGCCACAGGAGGTTCAGGCTGGATGTAAGACAACATTCCTTCACTGAAAGCATTATCAAACATTTAAATGGTGTGCCCAGGGCAGTGGTGGAGTCATCATCCCTGGAGGTGTTTAAGCAGCATGTGGACCTAGGTGCCTAAGGACATGATTTAGTGTTGACCCTTCAACCCTGGGTCAAAGGTTGATCTTTGAGGTCTCTTCCAATCAGATGTGTTCCATGTGATTCTGTAAAATGCACTCCACAGGAACTGCAGGCATCTGTTTTGATAAGAAATTCCACAATTTTCCTTTGCAGCTTCCCCAGTACGGAGAGGAGATCCCCAAACACCACTCTAGCCCATCCTCCTTACCTGCCTGCCTCATCCAGCTGTTTCCCAGTGCGTTGGTCAAGACCTGAAGGTCCATAGTCCCACTGCACCTCCTTTGCAGCTATGTAGTATTTCCGAACTCTCCCATCCAGGGTGGATGCTGCAGCTTGCCGAGAACAGGGACGGACTTCGTAGAGTGCTGCCATCCCAGCTGCCCAAGACAAGGTGGAGAGCACACATGCTCAGCCCCTCTCAGACAGTCTGACCAGGCAAAGAACACAGTCCCACCTTCCCACCACAAACTGGCACATGTCTGGGAAAAGGCAGTTAGGTGGCTCCCACAGCAAAGGGTTTCTTGCGTTAGGCGAGCAAAGCTTCTTACCTTTAATACTGGATGCTATGGAAGCAGGGACAGAGAGCAAACAGAGCCTCCTGCTGTCCTCAGATGTGCCATGCAAGAATCTCTTACAGGGATTACAGCTCTAAAAGCATTGCCTCATCTTAGCTTTCAGCTGTCCCACAGATCAGCGTGGACCATGGTACAGCAGTACAGAGCATCCTGACTATGTCTGGCCTGCACATTAATCATCCACCCACCCCAATTTGTACAAGACCAGGAATCACCTCAATTATCAAGGGACATTTTGGGGGGGAATGCTGCCCAAGGCACTGTCCCCTACCACATTGTAGGAGGAAAAAAAAAGGGAGGCTGCAGAGTGCAAGATATTATGCAGCCTCTGCCTTACCTTGTATGTGATCATTGAGCTGACAGCTCAGTAGCCACCTCCCTGGGTTACTGGGGATCATGTCTGCTGTAACAAAAGTGGCAGGGAAGAGGCTGGCCACATCTGTCCTATGGCCTCGGATGTTGAGTGTTTCTCCATGGAAGTAGGCTGTGTGAACATCAACTTCATTGCCCATCCCAAAGAGGTGCCATGAAACATAGTCCCCCACACACATGGTCAGCTCAGGGAGGTTCCCAAACATATAACCATTGATAGCTGCAAAACCAAGCCAGACAAAAATCAGAGATTAGAAAACAGACCTTCAGAGCTTCTGCCAGCAGGTCACAGTACAGGCACTTGGAGGATGGAACTAGCCAAAACTCATCCTCCTCCTCCTGTTCTGGAGACCCCATTTCCAGAAATGAATATTCAGGTATCTCCAAACAAGTAGTGAAGGCTCACTGAAGGTAAAGATTAAATTGAAATAACACTCTTTTGTTTTTTTCCTGGACTTGTTGCACTGTCCCTGTGATGTTTGCTTGGCACATGACCCCAGAGCCTGTTGTCTCACTTCTCCCTTCCACCCAACCCCTGACATACAACAGCAGAAAGCATATTTCAAGACACCAGAGCAGTGACACCCTTGACAGAGCCAGCAGCTTCACAAAGGTGACACTGACCATGCATTTTGTTGCTCTCTTGGAATTCCTCATCTTCTTTGTCTACAGAGCCTGGATCTGTGCAGAACGATGCAATGTTCTCGTCCAGGTACCAGCTTAGGTTCTCATCCACCACACTGAACATCAGAAAGAAATCAATGTCCACGTCCTGGCGTCTTTGAGAATTGCCAGTCAGTATTCCTAGGGAGAAAGAAGAGATGAGGCCTTCAGTGACCTGTTCTAGTGGGAAGTGTCCCTGACTATGGCAGGGGCTTGGAACTGGATGATCTTTGAGGTCCCTTCCAACCTAAACCATTCTATGATTCTGTGATCCCAGCTCCCTCAGCCTCTCCTCACCAGGCCAGCCTAATCTAGGGTAGGGTGTCCCTGCCCATGGCAAGGGGATTGGAACTAGATGATCCTTGTGGTCCCTTCCAACCCTGACTGATTCTATGAGTCTATGAACAAACACTCACCCATGCAGAAAAGCAGACAGCAGTCAAGGGACTAAGACACCAAAAGAAGAGTAACTCCTGTCACAGAAATCTGAGACAGATGCTTTCCCCACCAGCCTACCACAGCTCACTGCAGAATTCTAGCAGGCTCTTCTCTAGCATATCCCTGCTAACAGGTTTCCACCTCTTCTCCTCTGGATGTCTGAACTCCCACACCTTCAGTGTTCCTATTCCTGCTGAAATCAAGCCACTCCCAGTTTTTTTAATACACAAACGTAGACAATATTCCTGTTTTCAATATGGATTCAAAGAGCTCTTTCAGATCAAGAGGTCTACAAGCTAACCTGCCCAGCCACTAAGAGATAAAGACAACACAATGGACGGAACCCAGGTACTGCCTTCTCCAGTCATGCTACACTTCCCCCTGAAGCTGGGACCTGCCCACCAGAGTATCTCTTCTCATCCTACCCTTGTTAAAGGCACCACAAAATCTTCACAGTATGAAACTGGTGCTTTCTTTTGGACTTTTCACCTTTCTTGCATGTAAGTAATGGCCCAATAAGTCCAGATGCAATGTCCTTTGGTGCATCAATATGAGAGTGGTAGATCCAGGTCAAGCAGTTTGGGTCATCAGCAGTCGGGCTGTGATCTTCAGGGACTGTCCAAGTATAGGTGTAATTTCCTCCTGGGAAAACAGCATCATCCTTCTTCTGATCCTGGGGGGACATATCAGGATACAGGGATCCTAGAACAACAGAACAATCACAACATCCATTCAAGAGCAGCAAAGATGTCCACACATATAACCTTAGACTGGGCTGCTCTCACTCATAGCTGCACATATACATGTGCCTAGCAGATTTTAAAGGAAGACTCACCACCCCAAGGCTGAAAGGAGTTTAACCATCACTATTTCAAAGAGAAATTGAGGCACAGAGTCATTCTAAGGCAACTTGCCCCAAATGGGTCTGCATAGTCAGAACAACCATTCCCATTCTGCCTATTGCTACTTTGCCCTCAACTCTGCCTCATTTCACATCGAGCCTCTCTTCAATTTCCAGAGCTGCTTCAAAGAGCAATTCTTTGGTCTCATACTTCAGCATTCTTGTGAACTCCCTGAAGCTTCATCACACTCAAGACTCCAACTACAGCACTTCTAATAACGAATGCATCTCGTTTCCTTCTGCCCCCTACCCATTCCCACCAGCAAGCTTATAAGGTCCTTCCAAAAAAAAAAAAAAAGAAAAATTCAAGAAATCTGCCCAGTGTGAATGCCCCAGCCAGGAAACCACTCCCAGCCCCATGAGCCAGAGAACCCAAGAGCAGGTGACTTCACTAAACACCTATGGGCAGTTGCTTTCCAGCAATAGAGCTTTGGGCTAACCAAGCCTGTGGCTTTGCAGACATCACTCCTCAAATGCACAGGCCTTAATTCTCAGGGAGAAAATCACCTTTGTCCCTTGCAGCAGTGTCTCTCTTACCTTCAGAGTCCTTCTCGTAGAAAACACCGTGAGGATGGATCGTATATGGTCGAGTAGCGAAGTTTTTTAGGTGCACTTTAATGGTATCCCCCACTTCTGCTCGGATGAGGGGCCCAAGGAATCCCAACCAGGCAGGTTTGGGAATCTCAGTGGTGTACGTGGAGTCTGTGTATTGCTTAAAGACAGCTTTTTTGTACGTGCTGCCCACCCTGTCCTTGGCAGGCTGGAGGAATGTGGAGGCCTTGCTGTTAAATTCAGAGAAGGGAAAGGCACCGTGAGTCATGCATTGTATAAAGCAGCTGGTTGATAACACAGTGGGGTGACAATGACCCACGGCTTCCTAGGTAAGCCTAGAGCTTTGGCATTACAGAGGACCACCTCTGCTCTACCCTAGAATGCCCTAAACCACCTGTGAGCTTCCTCCTCTCACACCTCTGGCTGCTGGAGAAACAGGCAGCACTTCGTAGAATCATAGAATCACAGAATGGTTTAGGTTNACATTCGGTGCTTCTGTGCTCCACAACCTCCCTGGGCAACCTGTGCCAGTGTCTCAGCACCCTCACTGCAAAGAATTTCCTCCTAACATCCAGTTTAAATCTCCCCTCCACCAGCTTAAACCCATTACCCCTCTTGCTGTCATTACAAGACCTTGTGAATCATCCAAAACACAAAGGGAGATGCCAGCATGCGAACACCTTTGTGAGCCTGAGACCACAGCCACACTACACGGCCAGATGCCTGCTGCCATGGCCACAGCCTCGTCCCCAGCTCCTCAGGAGCAGACACAAAGTGCACTCCTGAACTCTGCAGTGCAAAGATGGAACAGGAAAGGTAGTGCTGCTTTGACAGTCACATGGAGGTGACACAGGCAAGACCAAGGTCCTCCTCTTGACTGCTTCAATGACAGTAATGACAGGATGAGGGGGAATGGGTTTAAGCTGGCAGAGGAGAGATTTAAACAGGATGTTAGGAAGAAGTTCTTTACAGTGAGGGTGGTGAGATGCTGACACAGGTTGCCCAGGGAGGTTGTGGCTGCTCCCTCCCTGGAGCTGTTCAAGGCCAGATTGGATGAGGCCTTGAGTGACCTGTTCTAGTGGGAGGTGTCCCTGCCTGTGGCACAGGGGGGTTGGAGCTGGCTGAGCTTTGAGGTCCCTTCCTACCTAAACCATTCTATGATTCTATAGCCTTCACTAGGCATTTAGAAACCCACTTCAGTGCCTTCATGGCATTTGCAGCTAAAGTACAATGCTAGGAGGTGTCGGGGGGGGGGGATATCCCCTGAGCTCTCTGGCCAAAATTCACAGTCTAAAAAGGTAACTTTCTGCTTAAGAGATTCTGAATTACTTGTAGAATGGCAGGTGAGTCAGGCAGGTACGTACCCTGCACGTAACCAGCTTCCAGAGTCAAAACCTCATGCAGGTTCTAAAGTTCAGCTCATGAGTGTATTTGCTCTTTATGGCTAATTCTTAGTAGATAAGAGATGAATCACGCTGCAGGTAGCGGTGGGACTGGCCTAAATGAGAGCTGGGGTTACTCCTCCCACTTCCCCCCCTTGGATCAATCACCCTGCAGCAATGTAAGGAGGCCTGAAACATGGGCAAACTCCAAGGTGTAGTTCCAGAAGATGAATAGCTGAAACCAAAACAAGGAGCATCACCTTTGTCATTTGAAGCTGCGTGCTGGTTTGTGGCTAATTGGAGGATTTTAATGAGAAATTAGATTATAGGATGAGAAAGGAAAACATTGGTGATATCTCCTTCACTCACAGGTTTACTGAGATGTGTAAAAGTAAGAACCCGGACACAGATGAGGCAGAGCTGCTGTGGGTGGCTCTGGCTGCTGATCTTTCTCTCCCTGGCTTCTACCTGAATCTGTGTAACCCAAGTAATCAATTCCTGCTTCTAAACCTCCCTGGCCGATTTCCTTGCTTACCTGGCACATAAGACAGATCCTGGGATATCACTGGGTAGTGGGGAGAAGGTGGAAGGGTGGTTGGGAACCCCTCTTGGGGACCCTGATCTCTGGGAGGGCTGTGGTGTTTCTGTATTACCCTTTTACTGTACATATCTGTAAATATCTGTAATATATTGTAAATACCTCCTTGTATTTTGTGCTGAGCTGTGAATACAAAGTTCCATTCTTTAACTTCCACTGACTTCCATCTCCCTGTGGAGAGGGACTTGGGGGTGCTGGTGGAGGAGAAGCTCAACATGAGCCAGCAGTGTGCACTTGCAGCCCAGAAAGCCAA
>VWZI01008852.1:1872691-1888357 GCA_013396835.1 Psilopogon haemacephalus | reverse complement strand
CTCGCCGTGAGGGGAGGCGCGGGGGGGTGAGGCCGGGGAGACACAAAACAGAGGCCGGAGTGGGAGGAGGTGGCCCGGGTCTGCGAGGCCTTGCGGGCGGGGCGGCGCGGACCCGGTGCGGGAGCGGGACCCGAGGCGGTGGGGCCTGGCGCGGTGCTGGGGCGACGGCGAGAAGGCCCCGCGTCTCTCCGGGGAAGATGACGGGTTGAGGCGTACCGAGAGCCTCGCCCGGCCAAGTGTAGAGGTCCCCACGGCGAGGAAAAGGGGCATTCGTATTCGGGGGGTACCACCGTGCTCCGGCACTTCATCGGGGAGTCCCCGCTGTCGGTGGCAGCGTGGGCGAGACAGGCGCGGGGGCAGTGGCGGTGCCGGGCCGTGCTCCGCGCCCCGCCGCGGCGGGGTGCCTGTGCCTGCGCCTGCCCGGGGACACGCGTGGCGGTCACTGGGATCTGCGAGAGCAGAGCGGCGCATGTCCCGCTGTCCCAGTCGCCAGTGAGTAGCTGCCAGCGTCATTAACGGAGCGGAAAAGGCGCCTCACGGAGTAATTAACTTTCCTTTTGTCTCCCCCGGATTGAGGGAGCCCCGGCCCCGCTGCCCACACGTGCCCCCAGGCTGCTGGGCATCTGACACCAACACCGCGCTTGGGTTTTGTCCCCCGTCGTTTGTCAATCCGTAGGCTTCTCCACTCTTTTTCCTCACCCCACCCCTCCGAGGTCTGGCCTTTACAAGAGGCAAAGATGAAAAGAAAACCCAATATTTTTGCTCTCTTTATGAGCAGCCTCAAAGAGGTGCACCAAGACGTGCCCGCTTCCAGGAAGCTTGAGCCGGTGAATGTGATGAATCCGAAACCGATTCGGTTGTGTCACCGATACGGGTTTTCAGCAGCGGGTTGTGAGGGCTGAACTTTCAGCCGCTGTCCGGCGTTTGTGGCTATTTTTAGTGGTGACATCGTGCATACAATGGAAGAATCTCGTCAGGAGCTGGGCCGCTCTGAGCAGGGCAGGGGAAAGCCCTCTAGTGGCACCGGTTCCGTTGTGGTGGGTGTCCTGGGAGTGAGGAGAGCGGCAGACAGAAGGGGTTTAGAACTACTTTTTTTTTTTTTTTCTTTTTCTTTGGATTAAGATGAAAACTTAAGGGTTTTCAAAAGACAACAGCCAACAAACGAAACCCAACAAACAGCGTTCGCCGGAGTTTGGATTCAAACTTTTCAGTCCCAAGTGTTCACACACACACACAACTCGGTGCTGAGCTCTTCCCCGTTGCAGGATCGGTCTCTGTTGATTTATGGCATTGACTTCGGAGCGACACCCTAGGAAAGCTGTGCTTGTTCTCTGATTTGTCCCTCTGCTTATTCCTTAGAATGGCGAGAACTTTTGCATTCTGGATGAGCAGAGGTTTGCCAAGGAGCTGCTCCCCAAGTACTTCAAACACAACAATATCTCCAGCTTCATACGACAGCTTAACATGTGTAAGCACCAGCTGTTCTTATGTGTTTTCTGCTGCTTGGCATCAATCTGAATGTCTTTAAAGCAACTGACCTGGCAGGTCTTTCGTCCCTGAGAACATCAATTCTGGTCTTGAGCTTGCTTTGCAAAAGGAAAGAACTGCAGCAGAGCTTGGCTTAGACTTTGTTTTCTGTCTTTCATCTCTGAGGCCTGTTAAAAGACAGCCATAAAAATATTGTTTCATCTGCTCATACCTAAGGCTTGGGTAGAGTTCACTGGCCTCCAGTGGCAATGGTGTCCTGGTTTAACCCCAGCCAGCAACTGACTTCACACAGTCACTAACCTCTTCCTAGGACAGGTTAATTACTGAAATAAAGTGTAATGCAATAATGACAGTATCAGGAATGAAAAGGAATATGACAAAAAGAGCTAAACCCTACTAAAAACAAATGATGCACAATGCTGTTGGCCCGCCCTGTGCTGACCAATCCCTCAGCAGCAGTCAGCCCCTCTCAGCTGATTCTGCCCAGTTTATGTACTGGCTGTGACTTCCTATGATATGCCTTTGGCTAATTGGAGTCAGCTCTCCTGGCCATGCCTCCTCCCAGCTCCTCCTGCACCTGCTCGCTGGCAGAGCACAGGAAGCTGAAAATCCTTAACTTGGGATTAAGTGCTACTTAGCAACAACCAAAACATCAGTTTGTTACCAACATTATGCTGAATCCAAACCACAGCACTGCACCAGCTACTGGGGAGCAAATTAACTCTATTCCAGCCAAAACAAAGACAAATGGTAAAGCAAACTTGTGCATAGCCAGAGGAACAAAGGCTTTACCTACACCCATGCATCCATGAGAAAAAAAAAAAAAAAAGCCTAGATCATGCTGTTGCCTGCATTGCTGTGTTGGAACAAGGTTAGTCATGTGATGGATCAAGCTGGGCTAAGATTCTCATTCTGTTTTCCATGCTCAACTTGCCAGCATCATGCAGCACCCATTATATAACACGTGTACAACGTGTACAGACAAAGAAGCTGGAGTGAGGTGGTAATTCAAAGCTCTGCTACAATGTGCAGGGCTGCAGCACCCACCAGGAGTGGTTGTTTCACAGCAGGTAGTTTATGAGCTGTGTGAACATACAAACAACACAGGGATGTCTGCCTCCTTTAGAATTGCTTTTCAAGCTAAGGAGGAGGAACTCTCTGTCCTTGCCCAGTGGGTTTGCCTGATCTGTCAAGCTGATTTTGCCAGGCATGAGAGGGAAAACAGCCTTGTGACACAGAGTAGGTGCTGCTGGTTGTGTCAAGTGTTGAGACTCCATCACTTGAGAGTCAAAAGACAGAGCAAACAAACATCAGTTGCCTTGTGGCAAGGGTAAATGCTGAAATGCAAATGCTCCTATGAAGTCTTATGGTGTGAGGGCTGTCTCCTTTTCCTGCTGGGCCTGTCCTGGCTTTTAGTCAAGTTCTCTAAAGATAGCATTCTTGGGGTGCAGTGGAACTGAAATGAGTTAACTATGCTAAAAACTCGAATGGGGGGACAATACAGATTGTCAACTCTCTGTTGTATCTGCCTTGTGGTATTTGAAGCAGTGATGGAAACAGAGCTGCAGTGTCTTGTCTCATAGTATGGAGCAGGTACCCTGTGTGCTTGTGTTTGCACAGGCTGAGAACTAATTTCCTTAGGTTATTCTCTGGTGGTACCTGCAGCATTTGTTCTGGTATGTAGTTGTGTTAGGTTTAAAAGCATGAAAGGGAAGGTGCACCCTTCCACTGCTTCACTGGGACTGAATTCTGTTCAAGATTTAATTTCTACCTAACTTCTGTGATTATTTGGACATCACTTTCTTGCCTGAAGGTGCTAGCTGACCTCTGCCATGCTCGCTGTTGGTACAGCCTGCTGAGGTCATTCGATGGTGTGGATGTGTTCTCTAACTGAAGACTGGGACAGTCAAATCATTTAGCACCAAAGAAAAGCAACTTTGGCTGGGTTTTGTGCTTTCTACTCCCAGTAGCTGTAGTGCTGAAGGTATTTCAGTAGCCTTGGGGTTTTCTTTAGATTTATGTTGTAACAGTCAGACTTTGAACTGGAAGAAATGACTTTGTGAATACCTTTCCACAGATGGTTTCAGGAAGGTGATTGCTCTTGAGAATGGCATGATTACAGCAGAGAAAAACTCAGTCATTGAGTTCCAGCACCCTTTCTTCAAGCAAGGGAAGGCACATTTACTGGAAAACATCAAGCGCAAGGTACAGTCAGAGCATGCCTTCACTTCACTTTGTTCTGGAAAGCCTATCAAGAGCATGTTTGGGGGTTTCAGATGCTTTACAGCCAAAAAAAAATCCCACGGTAACAAAGGTTGTGCATCATGATGCAAACCTTTAACTCCCTTTTGAATGTCAGTCTGATACTTGGCTTGACCTCCTCATGCCAGCTCCTAGGCAAAACACACCCAGCTGTTGTTCAGCAGTGCGTTGTAGCAGGACCACATTCTTCAGAGCTGTCAACCTAGAGCCCTTTTTCCACATGTACCCGACTGCAGCTTGGCATGGTCTTCAATTCTGCCAGCACAGCTGAGTGGGAAAGAGTTTTCAAAGTGAAATAAGTGTAAGGAAACACACTCCCATCTGGTGCTCGTGGAAAGTGGTCAGCTGATTTGGGCAAGTTTGCATAAATTTTGTGGCTTCCCCAATGTAGCCACTGAGCTACATCTTCATTAGTTTTCTTTTGTACGTCCAAGCCTTATCTGACCTGTTTCTGCACAGATAATTCATCCTCTGTTGGTGCATTACAGCCCATAATATCCTGTCTGCCAGAGGAAGAGATTATCATGATACGTCATGTTGACACCTGAGCTGCAGAATCTTTTTAGGACGTCGTATTGTGGTGGCTACATTGCCCAAGTTAATAAAAACACAGGGTAGGCTGGAGAGGCACAATTGTGTTTTGATTGATTCTTCACTGAACTGTGTCTGCTCAGAATCAGAATTGATTAGACAGAGCCATGCAGTTGTCTCTCTGGCTCAGACCTCTGCTCCTCCCTGCTGCTGTCGTCACCAGCTAGTCCTGGCATGTTTGCCGGGCTGCTGTGCCGGGGCAGTCAGGGTGAGGTTACATGTGGCACTGCATGTCCCAGGGGTGTTGTGCTGGGTGGAGTGCTCTAGATGGAAAGACAAAAGCTCAGATAGTGCCAAGGATGTTCATATGGAAGTGTTGAAGGGGCTGGTGAGACGTCCTCTGTGTCGCACAGGAAATGTGGGTGATTTTTGCAAAAATATGCCTTAGTTTTTCTTGCTCTTTTACCAGCTGGAATGGAGTCAAACTTTCAGTACTGGCCATAAACTGCATTTCAAGTCTTTAACAGGAATGCAGATTTGAATGCAAGAACACAGTCATAGAATGGTTTGGTGGGAAGGGACTTTCATAGGTCACCTAGTTGAATCTCCCTGTAGTGCTCTACAGTGGAAGGGACCTGGTGCTTGTCTGGTGCAAATCCACTTAGTCCATTTATGTTCAGTATTTGGCTAAGGGATTTTTCAAATGATGCTCACAAAACCTGGACCTGTCATTCCAATGTGTGATGCACCAGATCTGTTTCCCACTCCTACATTGTGTTAGCCACCAAAGCCACCACCCAAGAGAGCTGCTGAAGAAATCAGATTTTCAATGTGCAAGTGCAGGATGGAGAGTCAACTTTTTTACTTTCTAATGACTCTTCCACCATTATTTGAAGAGGTGGCATTCAAGATTTCTGCTGTGGGCAGAAGAGCAGATTGGGCTCTGACTTTCTGGAGACAAGCCTCCATTGTTTTGGCATGTCACTGAGCAGAGAGGTAATGGGAGAAACACCAATATGAGGATCTGCAGTTCTGGTGGTGCAAGACAAATTTTCCAATGGAGTAGGATGCACTGAATTTGACACCTTTCCCCCATTAACTTCATAGAAATTTGTTACTCCCATGCTGGCAGATTTACCCACACTCAAAAGGAATATGATTATCTTGTTCTTGCTCCACTATTGGTTCTGTGTTTTGCTTGTGGCTGGTCTCTTGCTCCCTGACGCTAGAGGGCAAGCTGCCACTTGACCTGTCAGAGAACCCCACCAGGGAAGGCCATGTTCAATCAGTGGTAGGTTTTTGTCATGAATGACAATGGTGCATCTTCTGTGCACAATGGTGTTCTCACGTTTGACTGGCATCTTGTGCTACTGTGTACAGTGCAGGCTGTCCTAGGCACTGCCATCTACAGCAGTCACCATGCTTTGTGACACACAAGAGTCATGGCATTACCCAATCTTCTTCATAAGAGTTGTCCCTGTTCTTGTACAGACTACAGGCTGGGGTCTGCAAGGCACTGTTTGTGTTAAATCATGTCTAACCTGGTTCTGGTTTAGGTATCTGCAGTAAGGACTGAGGATCTCAAGGTCTGTGCCGAGGATTTGCACAAAGTACTCTCTGAAGTCCAAGAAATGAGAGAGCAGCAGAACAACATGGATGTCAGACTGGCTAACATGAAGAGGTAGACTCTGTGGGTTTCAGAGGCACCTATGCATTGAGTGTTGCTTATACCTAACAGAGCTTGACTCTAAATGTGGGTTCATTTCAACTGCAAACAGGTGAAGCTATATTTTTTTTTTTCTAAGACTTCTCAATCCACCCCACACAACCTTCCGAATCTCAAGTTTGTCTTTATAATTCAGTTACAGACCAGAGAGTAAGACTGGGAGTTCGTTTACTATCTTGAGATTTCTTTGTGGTTGCCATCACCTGCAATAGTTTTTCAGGAATGTGAAAGCATTTTCTTTTCTAAACACAGCACAGGGTTAGATGTAGTGAGGGAGAGTTACTCTTTGGGTTTCTTTCTAGTTGGAAGTGGACTTTGCACATCCTCATCTCCGTTCCCTCAGATCCTTTATGTGTAGGCACCAGTAATAAGTTCAACTCATTGGTATGCAGGCAGGTGTTGACCTTCACTCCACTCCCTCTGTTCCTTAAAGCAAAGAAAACCCCCTACCTTCAGAAACAAACTTTGAAATCCGTTCTGAGATGGCCTGTGTTACACTCAGCCTGTTTCAAAACACCAAGTCTTTATTCTAAGTCTTTGAGGGAGTACCTCAGGTCAAGATTATTGGTGAAAGAGCAGCAACAGATGAGACTGTCCTTATTAGTGAGTGGCTGGTTCTGCCTGATGGCAAATGGAGTTAATTCAACCCAGAGTTCAGGCTAGTGGCTCAGTTTGCAGTTACAGAAAGAGTGTTGCCATTGGTCCTGCAAGGTACTGTGAAAGTTTGAAAGCTGTAAAACTAAAGCATTAACAAGTAAACTCTGTTCATCCTCTGTCTTCTGATTTATTCTGCATTGCAGAGAAAATAAGGCCCTGTGGAACGAAGTGGCAGTTCTAAGGCAGAAGCACAGTCAACAACAGAAGCTGCTGTCTAAGGTACCATTGCAGCATCTTCAGTGCTACCATCCTTACTCCTGCCTCTGCGATACTTGCTGGCATTCTTTGCTTATGTAGAATGACAAATGACACAGAGCTGAACAGGCTATATTAATACAGCATAAAGAAAATGTTCACAGTTCCTGAGTCTCACAGAAGTAGCACAGCAAAGAACCACGAGGAAAACGCAGGAATGAAGTGGTAGTGAAAAGGATTCAGTGTGTTTGAAACCTCAGTGAATCTTATTTGGAGAGAAAGCAGTAAGTGGAGCTGGCCTGGGGTAAATATGGGGCTGGAGGCAGTGCATGGTCACAGGAGCCTAAAAAGAGAGATTGCAGGCACATGGAATGGAGTCTGTGAAAGATCTTGAACCAAGACAGACTTAGACCACTCAAGAAAATCATCTTGGAACCCGGAAACTGTAGGAGCTTCTGCACTGGAACAAAATTTCTGTGTTTTATGTCTTGACTGTTTCTGGTCTGGAATCCTCTGGTGACTTAACCATGTTGCATTACTTCAAAACCAACAACCGTCCAAGTGGAATAATTTTTCAGTGCCCTTTGTAACTATTATTTTGTTTCCTGAGACATGATTCACCAATTAATTTTTAATTTGCCTATTAACTTCAACCACAGAACTGCATAATTCTGTAGTATAAAGTCTGAATGAATAATTTAGAATTGCTGTGCTGACCGCTTGGTTTTGGTTTCTTTGTTTTTTTCCTTTTTAGATTCTTCAATTTATACTGAGTTTGATGCGAGGAAATTATATTGTTGGGGTCAAAAGGAAAAGGTAATTGCTGGATAGGTCACCAGGCAATGTCAGACATGAATTGCAGGGATAAATCAGCTTTTAAAGGCAAGAAGAGAATATTGTTATCACTGGTGCATTCGAACTTGGCAAAGCTGATGCAAGTTGAATAAAGCATGAAGTAAAGGTTTTCTCTATCACTAAAAACATGGGTGGGAAGAGACTAGACTATGCAGTTTAAATTGCAAAATTAATTATTTGAAATAGTAGAAGAGAACTCAGAATGTCCAGATGTGACTGGGCCTACTCAAATCAAAGTGTTTCTATCTCTAAAAATTGACCTTTATCTTTAAAGACAACAAAATATGTCACTTGTTTACCCTCGTAGTACACACTTCTTTTTAATGGTCCCTCTACTTTTAGCAGTTTTGTATCAACAGAAATCTGAATTCAGAGTTGTCATTCCAGGTTTAGCTTAATTTAAGCAAAACCAAAACAAGTCAGTATGCCACTTGAAAATTGCTGGGCACTTGACTATAGAAGCAGGCCCATAGAAAGCCAAATATTAACTCTCAAAATAGAATAGCACAGAATGAAACTATTTCAAACTTGGTGTACAGTACCTGCCACTATGGATATCAAATAATTTCACAAAATGAAAGAAGCGACCCTCTTAAGAGATAATAAATGCACTTAGCATGCAACTTGTCTGCAGTACACTAAAACGAGTTCCAAGCACCAGGTTCTTTAAAAGTGTAAGAGGGATCTTACCACTGCAGCACACATTTGGCTTTGCTGCAACCTTTTGCTAGGGATTCATTTGCTAAAGCTGTGTTCTGTCTCAGGTCTCTGACAGATGCTGCAGGTGCTTCACCTTCCAAGTACAGTCGGCAGTATGTTCGGATTCCTGTGGAGAGTGGCCAGGCAGTAAGTCAGCTCTTCCCAGGGAATGGGCAGGGTACAGGAATCTCTCCTGTGGAGAAAGACTGAGAGACCTGGGGCTGTTTAGTCTCGAGAAGAGAAAGCTGAGAGGGGGATCTTATTAAATAACCAAGGGGTGGGTGTCAAGATGAAGGTGATGGTCTCTTTTTTGGTGGTGCCTAGTGATAGGATAAGGAACAAGAGGTGCAAGCTTGAACACAGGAGGTTCCACCTCGACATGAGAAGGCACTTTATGATGAGGGTGATGGAGCACTGGATCAGGCTGCCTAGAGAGGTGTGGAGTCTCCTTCTCTGGAGGCACTGAAAACCCACATGCATGTGTTCCTGTGTGACCTGGAGCCCCCAGCACAAGAAGGAAGTGGAACTGTTGGAGCCAGTCCAGAGGAGGGCCACAAAGATGATCAGAGGGCTGGAGCACCTCTGCTATGAGGACAGGCTGAGAGAGTTGAGACTTTGCAGCCTGGAGAAGAGAAGGCTTCCAGAAGACCTTATAGTAGCCTTCCAGTATCTGAAGGGGGCATACAGGAGGGCAGGGCAGGGTCTATTGACAAAGTCTTGAAATGACAGGACAAGGAGGAATGGGTTTCAGATTGAAACTGGATGTTAGGAGGAAGCTGTTTGCAGTGAGGGTGGTGAGACACTGGCACAGGTTGCCCAGGGAGGTTGTGGCTGCTCCCTGGAGGTGTTCAAGGCCAGGCTGGATGAGGCCTTGAGCAACCTGTTCTAGTGGGAGGTGTCCCTGCCTATGGCACAGGGGGGTTGGAACTGGATGATCTTTGAGGTCTCTTCCAACTTAAACCATTCTATGATTCTGTGACCTGCCCTGGGTCATCCTGCTTTGTCCAGGCGAGTTGGACTTGACCTCTGGAGGTCTCTTTTAGCCCTTAACATTCTGTGATTCTTTCTAACCCCCTAATCTTATATGCACTCTAGTTCTGAATGGGAAGATTTAAAGCATTGCTCTGTCTGTAAAATCACATCAGTCAATGTGCCAAGTCAAAGGTGAAATACGAGCAGAAAAGAGAAGCTACCAGAGAAAATAGAGCTTCCCATTGAACAAGGCAGACCCTTTGGGTTACTCATTCTGTTTATCTACCCTGCAGATGGCTTTTTCTGAACATAATGCAGATGATGAGGATGGGAATGGTTCAGGTCTCATCATCCGAGATATCACAGACACACTGGGAAATGCCACCGATGGGCTCCTTGCTGTGGCACACATGAGTGGCAAAGCCAGGTGGGTTTAAAGGGTGTGAAATAGTTATGCTTAAGTCATAATTATGTTAAAATAACTATTTAATAGCTATGTTAACATAGTTTGTTAACTTACCCTAGGGGATCATGCTTTGCAGGAGGGTTGGACTCGATCTCCGAAGGTCCATTCCAACCTCTTTTAACGTTCTGTGATACTGTGAACATGAGTGATCCATCTGAACTCAAACTCTCTGAATTTTCACTCTGCTTGTCCATAACAGGCCTGTGTGCAGACTGTTTTTTTACAGCGTGTAGCATTGGTTGTGAACAGCAAAGCTTTTTAAGAGCTCCTGTCCCTTAAGCAGTTCCTGAGGGCCTGGCAAGCTGATTGGTGCTGCAGGTTTAATTTGCTGAGGCTTTTCTGTTTGTTCAACAAATAAGCACACACTTAACTTTTCAACTGAGCAGAGGCCTGAATGTGTATATATAGTTACTGAGGAACAGTCCAAAATGCATGGAGATCACTCATAAACCATCCAAGATAGTGCTGAAACTAGAGATAAAACCCCTTACTCTGGCTAATATTGTGCCTAAGCAGTGCTGAAGGGAAGTTGTTCTTTTGTGTGGCATCAGGTTCTTGTGAAAATCCGTTTCAGTTGTTAACATCCAAAGTGAAATATGGGCCAGTTTGGAATCTTTTCTTTCCAGAGATACAGTGTGGGGAGTTTCCCTGCTGCCAAATTTCTGTACAGTGTTTTGCTGCTTTTGGCCCATCAAAACGGGATGTTTTGCTCTGAGATGTGCAACCTGTAGAAGCTGTAACCAAAGGTTCTTCATCTGCCTTTAGGAAGGGAATTTTCTTCTTTTCCTAAAAACCAGTTGGTGGTTTGAATCCTTGACTGGCTTGACCTTATGCTGTATTAAGATTCGAGATGCTAAACTTGCCATGAGTAGTAACAGAGTTGATGAATTCTCCTTTGTGTTGTTTCTGTGCCACAGAGAGATGCAGGCAGCTCTGGATCCTGGCTTACCTCTTTGTCAAGTATCGCAGCTAAACGAGTTAAATTGTGCAGAACCCATCCCACCAGTTCACATAAATGATGTCAATAAATCCAGTGAACCAGGAAATGCTGCTGTGGAGCTCCTTACTTCACAGCCTAATGCTCCAGAAGACCCTGTGTCAGTGATTGACTCCATCTTGAATGAGAACAGCTCTGCAAACCAGAATGATCCTTTGCTGGACAGGTATTAACTTGTTTCTGGAAACTGTTGTGCTTTTGCCATCTTGTGGGATCTTGTCAAGGTTTTGGAGGGTGTGTTTAGTAGAACATAGTGAATTTAGTTTTTTTCTGGTACTAATTTCCCAGAGTTCCCAGCCCTGCCCTGGGAGTGCCATTGTTTGTGTGACTGCAAGGTCACACAATGGATCAAGGAACAAACCTTAGTTCTTTCTCCTGACAGCTCTTATGGTGTGGTTCCCTTCAGGTAGGTGATGTGTCAGGGCACTTGGTGCAATCTGGATGTCCTCAATCATGGAATCATAGAATGGTTTAGGTTGGAAGGGGCCTTAAAAATCACCTAGTCCCACCCCTCTGCCATGGAGAGGGGCACTGTCCAATATGCCAGGTTGTTTGAAACCCCATCCAGCCTCATCTCAAACACTAACAGGAGTGGAATATCCACCACCTCTCTGGACAGCCAGTTCTAGTGCCTCACCACCCTCACAGTCAAGAGCTTCTTCCTTGGATCTAATATAAATCAGCTTGCAGAAGAGAGCAGAGTTCAGTGCTTGAACCATGTATGGACATTCCTTTCCATATCATTGACTGTCCTCCCCTCCTGCCTGCTGTCCTTGGAAGGGTCTGCAGAGGGACTGTTTGCAGAGACCTGTAGTGATAGGATGAGGGACAATGGTTGGAAATGAGAGAAGAGATTTAGATTGGATATTAGGAACAAGTTCTGCACCATGAGGGTGGTGGAATACTGCAACAGGCTGCCCAGGGAGGTAGTTGAGGCCCCATTCCTGTAGATGCTCAATATCAGGCTCAACAAGGCTCTGAGCAACCTGCTCTTGTGAAGGATGTCCCTGCTGACTGCAGAGGGGTTGGATTAGATGACCTTTCGAGGTCTCTTCCAACCCAAACCATCCTGTGATGGTTTAAAACGGGAGTATTTCCTCAGATCCAAGTTGTTTCCAACCCTTTATCATTTATTGTCCCTAGGACATCAAACCTTAATTTCAGCAGACATTGGTTTGTAGTCTGGGAACTGACACCATTGAAAAGATAATAAAATGAAGCAGGCAATGGGTATGGAAGTAGCTGCTTTTTGCTATGATAACTGTTATTATACTCACCATTCAGCTTTCCTTGGAGATTTAAACTGAATGTTAGGAAGAAGTTCTTTCCAGTGACGGTGGTGAGACACTGGCACAGGTTACCCAGGAAGGTTGTGGCTGCTCTGTGCCTGGAGATGTTCAAGGCCAGGTTGGATGAGGCCTTGAGCAACCTGTTCTAGTGGGAGGTGTCCCTGCCTATGGCATGGGATTGCAACTAGAGGACATTTGAGGTCCTGTCCAACCTAAACCATTCTGTGATTCTATGTCCTCCATGAAAGGTGGCACAGGATTGTGGTTTCATTCATCTGACAATAAACTGTTCTGGTCCAGCTTTCACCTTGCCCTGCAGCAGTAATAACTGAGAGGTTAACAGATGATGTCTGAGAGTTCCTTCTGTCTCATGGTGCAGTAGAAGGCTTTGCTGGCCATTTTTGACAGTCCTGGATCGTTTTGTCTTTTTAGAGAAGAAATCCAGGATTTTCTCAACTGCATTGATGCCAGCCTTGAGGAGCTGCAAGCGATGCTATCTGGGAAGCAGTACAGCTTTGGTTCTGAAGCTTTCAGTGATGTGAGTGTCTCTTCACTTCCTCTGATTTCTGAAAAATAACCAATTTAGGTAGTACCATGAGATTTTACTGCTTTGGTTCGTCTTCCAACGGGCAGGAAGAGGGGGAGATCCTGAAAAGCAAATAGTTATGTAACAATGCAGAGTCAGCAAAGGAGTCTGACAGTGCAGAAAGTAACATGGAGAGCCTCAGTTCATCCAGGGTTTGTATGATACATAAGAGGAAGAAGGATGAAATAATTGGGCTCACTTCTCAAGCCTTTGTCACATATGATCACATCCTGACTATGTGATTGGTTATGCTTTGTGATGTAGAGTGGAACTCAGCCATATACCTGGAATCACTTGGAAATGCAGTGTCCTTTATCTTCTTCTGTCACCTGTTTAGTGTCACAGGTTGAAAATACATAGCTCTAGGGCACCTTCCCTGTGCTGCAGTGATGTGCTGGGGAGCTCTCTGAACTTCTTAATTAAGAACCTTATTATCTGACATACACTCTCTTATTTCCAGGCATTTAATCCGGAGCTGCCAGCCCTGGATATGAGCTTGATGGAAACCTCTCCTGGTATGGAAAATGTAAGAGTTGCTTCAGTATTGGGGAGGGTTAATACAATGCTGAGAGCTTTTGACTGATGAAGCTTGAGGGCAGGGACTGGATTGATAGCCTGGGATGAAACTGCCGTTTTTTCTTGTCCTGCTGACTTAATGTTTTCAGTTATCACTGTTGGCATGGAAGAATTGAAGTGGGTTCTCAAGATCATTTCAAGTCTTGTGTTCCTACCTGCAGTAATACACTCAGTGAAGTCATGTTTAGCAGTGTTATTCCA
Source organism: Psilopogon haemacephalus (assembly GCA_013396835.1). NCBI lineage: Eukaryota > Metazoa > Chordata > Aves > Piciformes > Megalaimidae > Psilopogon > Psilopogon haemacephalus. The sequence goes on along the minus strand of VWZI01008852.1, from coordinate 1,874,857 downwards.
ACAAAACAGAGTGTAATAATTCTTCTACTTTGGAAGGTAAAGTGTTTTCTAGTCAGAAGCCTGTTTGGCTTTAAGTTGCCTGTATTTCACCATGCTGCTTTCAGAGAGCTCCTGTTTGCCACAGGTACCACAATGGGCTCACTGGTCGACTGTTTTAAATTCTCTTCCCTCCTCCTTTCTCCTTTAAGCTGTTAATCAGTGGAGACATTGATTTTGTGGTGGTTGTTGTGTGTTCTGTCTTACTCTCTCCATTTCCTTTCAGATTTCAGACTTGGCAGAGAGCAGTGAAGATCTGGGAGCCGGTGAGAGAGAAACAGCAGGAAGCAAAGGTGGGCAAGAAGGAACACTGAGAGCTGTGAAAAACTCCTCCAAAACTGTGTTGAATTGGAATTTTTGTAGCCTGTAATATGGTTTATCTCCTCCTGTGGTCTGGGCTTAAAATGCTCCTGAAGACTGGAATGTTCCTCTGATCTCAGTGCAGCTGTGCCTCAATCTTTAGAGGCCCAACCCTGTGCCCCATTTTGGTGTTAGCTGTTTCACTTTGCTTGTACATGACAGAGTGCCACAATAGGGAGCAGAACTGCAAATGTCCTTGTGGAAGTGTCTCCTACATGGGCTGTCACCACCCCACAAATGCAGTGCCACTCATTTTACCACTCCAGTGCTGCCACTGCATGCTGTATGTGCTAGGGGCTTGGAGCGTGCTTCAGATGCTGATCTTAACAGCCACAGGAGCCTTGGCTCCCCTGGTGCAGCTGTGGCTGTAGTCTGTCAGTGCTCAGCTGTGTGGTTTTTCTTTAATCAACCAGGTTTTGAAGCAGCTTCTCCAGTTTTCCTTATCTTGTGTAAGAGCCTTCCCTTATGTGGCCCAGGAGCCTGGAGTTTAAACTGTCTGTTTTCCCTCAGATATGCAGCTGATACAGTACAGGGCCAATCCTCTGCTTTCATTATTTGAAGACCTACCTTCCAGTGAAGCTGCAGTGAAGACAGAAGATCCAAAAGACCTTCTGCTAAGTACCCTGGAGGAAAAACCTGCTCTCCCTGCTCCCTCAGGGAGTGGAACTGACTTGTCACTAGCAGCTCCGGCCAGCCAGGCTGAGCCTCTGGATGCTCTGGGAATGGGTGATCCACCTCTGCTCTCAGAAGATGGGAATGGAGAGTATAAACTGTTCCCACTCTTGCTCCTCAGTCCTGTTGCTAATTTCATAGAAGAGGCCTCTGAGATAGAAACTTCTTGAACTCGCATAAGAGCTGCAGCTGGCTTAGTTGATGTGACAAAGAAGAAATAGGTCAGCCAGAAGTTTGACCTCTCCTCACCTGCTTCCTGGGTGTTCTATTCTGTACAGACAAAAGCAAGTTCTCTGTCTCCAGGCAAAGAGCACGTCTGTAAAAAAAACACAAAAACAAACAAAAAACTCCAAAACTGCAAATGAGCTCAAACCAAGAGCTGGTGGGAGTGAAGGCAGTGGGCAGAGGAGAAGAACAACCTCCCTGTAGACCATACCACAGCATATTCCTTAACTTTTTAATCCAATATCCTTATTGCAAGAGGAGAACTGTTTGTATCCTGTTTGTAACCTTTGGCTGGTGTTTTGGGTTTTGTTTGTGTTTGGGTTGATTTTTTTTTTTTTTTTATTAGCTGAATAGCTCTGTGGCGTGTCATATTTTAAACATGAGTTGTACTCTTTCTGAGAGGCCGTTTCAGTAGGTGGCTTGTCTGGAATTAAGTTGTTTTTTTTGTTTTGTTTTGTTTTGATTTTTTAAAGTGGTTTGTTGTTTTGTTGTTTGTTTTTTTTATTTGGGGTATTTTGATAGTTTGTGGCTGCAGTTGTTTGCATCTGCTTAGATCACTTCCGTATTCCTAGATTCGCTGCTAGGTACAGGGAACATTTTTCCTATGGAAAATGACATTTTAACTGTGGACTATTACTTTTTAACATGCTAAGCCACCTCCATTGCCACGGGCTGTAGGTGTTGTGGTAGGAAGTGCTTTGCCACCCTGCATAACGCTGGTTTCTCATGCACATTGCATGGCGGTTCTCGGGTAACTCGCACCTAGCTCACAGCTCTGTGTCCTCAGATGCTGAGTGGAACTGATTCACATCTTGCCAAGCCCAGCAGCTGCCCTTGAAGTGAGAGGGGCAGAGAGGGGAAGGAAAAAAAAAA
>VWZI01008852.1:1839308-1859264 GCA_013396835.1 Psilopogon haemacephalus | reverse complement strand
TGCCCTGCCCTGCTGTGCCCGCCCCGGCCCCGCTGCTCCCCGCCGTGCCCTGCCCTGCTGTGCCCGCCCCGGCCCCGCTGCTCCCCGCCGTGCCCTGCCCGCTGTGCCCGCCCCGACTCCGCTTTTCCACCCTACCCTTGCACCAGCCCGTGCCCGCTCCCTGCCCGTCGCTCCGCGACTCGGCAGCGGCGTCGCCCCTTCAGCCCACATCCCCGTGAGGGTTCCGGGGTGGGGGATCTCGGTCTGCGCCCGGGCGCCTCAGGCTCGTCTCGTCACTCCGGTCCTCAGGGACACCCACCTGAGTGACGGCAAGCGTGAATCAGATGCTGCGGGCGGTGTCCGGCGGCGAGTTGCCAGTGCCCTACCTGAAAACAGCCGCGGACAGCCGTCGCCGCTTGCTCTTTCCCTTAGCCCCAGACTCGGAGTGCTCCGATTCAATTTTGGCTGACGGTGATCAGCTCCAGGTAGCAAACTTGAAGAGCTCAGGGCAGTGGTGGAGTGCCCATCTCTGGAGGAGTTCAGAAACCATGTAGATGTGGTGCTGAGGGACACGGTTCAGTGGTGACGTGGCTGTGCTGGACTAGCAGTTGGGCTCGATGATCTTAAAGGTCTCTTCCAACCGAAGTGATTCTGTGATTCTGAAGGTCATGGTTAACTCTCCCCCTGGAGCCATTTTTACTTAGTCTCTAAACGTGGGACATATTCACCAGATGTTTCAGTCTTCCTGTGCTGTTCCCAGGAAAGTCCTGAGCAGATGCTGTCTCAGGGACTCCCTTCTCACTGGGCAAGGTGGCAGAGAACAGGCTGAGGTTCAGGTTTGGGGTTTTCTAATACTGATGCCCCCTCCCCATCTCCTTGTACCTTAGTGTTGTGAATTAGCTTTCTTCAGTGCCGTGCCACCAGCTAACAATTATTGTAGTTGAACAGTCCTTTTGCCTCATTTTTAGCTTTAAAGACTCCAGGATAAGCTCTTCCTAAATTGTTCTTCATAGAATTTCTAGCAGATAGGGAAACTGTGTGAACTGGGAGCTGCTAGCCTCAAACTATACTCTGCCTTTGATGCCATTTATTCTGACTACGGCTGGGATATGGATTGTGTTCATCTCCTTGGAGCAAACTGGGAGCAGGGGCCACTGCCCATCTAATGCAATCTCTAAGTCTCCTATTCTTACTCTGATTTCAGAAGCTGCTCACTTGTATAAGACACGTTAGAATTTTTTTTTTTTTTTTTGAGAATATAAATAAAAATTGTTGACATGTTTCTGGTTATTCCCTTCCAGCTCAAGTCTACGAGGTAACATTGTGAGTATAACCTTTTATCTACCCTATTGATGAGAGAAAACCTATCTACCCTATTAGAGCAGAAAACCCTCCACAGTGCTATCAAGGTGAAGAGCCTCTTAAGCAGCATAGAAAAGGAGGCCTAAAGATAACTCAGCAGAACATTATTTGCACAGAATATAGGAAGAAGGGTATTTTCCTTTGCATAGGAGAATCATAAAATTGAGCCAGATCTATTTACTAACTCCTAAGCCCAACGAGGTTTATTGGCAGTCATCACAAGGATAAATTGCCAGGAGTTCCCCTTTCTGGAGACCAGATGCTTCTGGTGCACAGGTTGTACTTTGATTTATTCAGAGTATGATCTGGATTTATCTCCCCCAGTTTTTTACATCTGTGTATATATAAACTTTCACAGAGCAGCTGTCTGGCTGTGCCATGCCAAGAAATAGCAGCAATCCATGTGTTGCCTACACACCTCTTGCTGTCTCTGAAACTCTCCCTTTGCTGGAGCCAGTGCTGCTACAGTGCCTGAAGCTCTCCTGCCACCTGGTAGCAGGATGCCTTCAGAATGCTGTCATCAACCAATGGCTCAGGTTTACAGGGATAAGAATCTAGACCACCAAGATGTGGTGGTTGGGAAATACTTTCTCTACTTTGGTTGCAACTCTGCTTTCTTCCTGTGTTTTTGATTTCAGCCACAACTCAAGAGCAACAGCTTCACCAAGGTGTGCAAGTACAGCTGTTTACGAGGAGCCCATCGCCTCCACGGAAAACAACTATGTGATGGAGCCCACAGAAAACAAATCTGAACAAACAAACACAGGAAATGACAAATATGACTGTGCTGGAAACGTCCAGGAATCTGAATATGAAGTAGGGGAGACTGCATGAGAACCAACAGTGTTCTGTGGGTAGCAGTCCTGAAGAGTGCTTTCACCCAGGCAAAATTTATCTTCCTATTCACTTTTGCCTCTGAGCAAAATAAATTGGGCAAGCAGTTCTTGCTCATCCACCTGTTGTGGAGCCTTAACCATCTCTGTAGTGAAAATGTAAACCTCTTTGGAAGCTTCAGCTACAGATCTATACAGGTCTGGTTTTTGCTTTTCCTGGTTCTCCTTTACCACCTCTGTAAAAGGTGTATGGAGGGTGTGCAGATCCCAGGCCAAGAGCACTGCACTGAACTCACTGCTTTATGTGGCCAAAAGGATCTGTGGAAAGCCATGAGCACAGGTGTCAGAGCAACCTAAAGGGTGAGTGGGTATCAGTGACAAAGAAATGGGACCAGTGGCCCTTAGACTTGCTATCTGCATTTAGGATTGAGGTGCAACAGCAGCTCAAAACTCGGAGGCATTCAGAAAGGGTATGGGATGCTGTTAGAGGCAATGCACTACAAAAAAAAAAATTGGGTTGTGGGACTGCAAAGATCCATGGAATGCTTCCACCTTATCTGTGCACATAGGTCTTGCCTTGAATGGGTTTGAGAGTGCTAGGGAAGGTACTGAGACTGGCAATACCAGATGACTGGTGACATGACACCATACTGTGCAAATGCTTTATGCTTCCTCAGCTTGCAAGAAAAAAGAGAACGAGGCGAAAGAAGCCAGGTGTGCTTGCCATGACCAGCATGCAGAAGGTGAATAGGGTCTAGGTGCTTACCATTTCTCCAAAGAGAAAAGGAAGCAGACAGTAGCTGAAATGATCCGGTGACACTTTTAATGGGAGAGCGGGACAGGAAATGCTTCTTTTATGCCCTAAATGTGGAACACGATGCTGCTGTACCAGCACAGAGGGCCGAGGATAGGTTAAAGAACTGAGTGATACAGAAGTTCACCAGCAGCCACAAAAGCGCTAGGAGCACTTTACAGCTACTCCTCAGCGACCTTACGCTTTCTCCTCGGACTTCCTGCACCACAAGTTTGATTTCTCTTTGTTAAAGATGTACTTGAAAAATCCTGGAAACCTTGACTTCAGCGGGGGAGGGAACAGACAGCAGCTCCTGTGGGTGATGGTGTCTGGGAATAAATTGTCGAGGTGTACGTGCAGCTTATTGCAGATGTGGAGAAGCAGGTGAAAAAAAAAAAAAATCATTAAACTTCAGGACTACGGAGCTAGTTTTGTGATACTTCTCTTTCATTTGCCTATAAAAGTTCCCCTGTCTGAATGCCTGTTAGTGAATGTCTCTGCATACCCAGAAATTAGGCTCCAAGGAGCATGTGAAGTCCCTCTGCTTGAAAGCAGAGGAATTATTGTGAGACTGCTGGAGTCTGGAATGTGCTTTGGCTGTTGTGGCAGGTGCCACCACTCACAGCTAAGGAACAGAAGCTGCAGAAGTTGCTGCTAGTTTAGTTTGAGGCTCAGAGCTAATGAAACTGGATCAGATCGGATGTGAGGAGGAAGTTCTTCAGCATGAGAGTGGTGAGAGCCTGGATTGGGTTGCCCAGGGAGGTGGTGGTTGGGGCCACATCGCTGGAGGTGTTTGCAGCCAGGCTGGCTGAGGCTGTGGGCAACCTGCTCTAGGGTAGGGTGTCTCTGCCCATGGCAGAGGGCTGGAATTAGATGATCCTTGTGGTCCCTTCCAACCCTGACTGATTCTATGATTCTAAATGAGATGTTGAAGGATGTGAAGCAAGTTCTGTTACAGAGAGTGTCAAAAGCCAGTGGAGCCTGGACAGTCTTCAAGGAGGAGGAGGAAGGTGAGTAGGGGAGGAAAACTTGCCGGAGTATTGCAAGGCACACAATTACAAAAAGGGAGAACAACAGACACATCATGGCCGGGTGGTGTCTTGATGTGATGACAAATTAACAATGTTGAAATTTTCTGGGAAACTCTCAAGTTTTCTTCACCTCCCCATTCTAGATGAGGCTGCAGTTTGTGGAGCCCTGTAGCAGCATTTTCATTCTTCAGAAGGGGGGTTTAAAAGTGTGCGTGGACGCTTTGGGTAGGGAAGGGGATAATACCGTTAATGGAAAGCAACCTACTCATCTGAGCTCCATCCCAGAATCACGCTTAGAGCAATGGGAGCATAGGGCTTCAGTGCTATATGAAGACACTGGAAGGCAGAATGACTCTGAAGTCAAGTGACAGGAAGAGCACCTGAGCAAATATAGGGACACACAATGTGCTGCCTGGAGAATGAGGAGGGAAGAGTGTGTCCTTTCTGTTATCGGTCAGACGAAGACCCCCTCTTGTGTCAGTAAGCATTGCAGGGTTTGTGTTCTCAGGTGGGGCTCTGGTAGTGCTCACCACGATGACCAGAGCTACCCAAAGGAGGACTTGGCCCTGGTTGCTCGAGGTGACTTGCAATGCTGTTCATCTGAGGTGGTGTGATGGACCCAGAGCTCCAATCCAAGAAGGGAGCACTAGGGCAAGGCAGAGGAGAGAAAGATGTCACACACATCACATTTGAGGAACTACAGCTCTTGGCGCTTGTTTTAGTGAAATCATCTTCTTTTTTTGGTTGTTTTTTTTTTTTTCTTAATCTCTGATAATTACAGCTTCAGGAAGTCTTGCATGTCTGGTTCAGGAAGAAGTCATGTCAGCAGTTTTAGCTTGGGTCTTCATCTTGGTCCAGGGCATGTTCCCCAAAATTCAGCTTCCTTTTGCGCAGGAGACAGTTTGCTGGGGAAAGCTTCTACCACCAGTCCTGTGCCAGGTTGTGCAAGAGGTTGGGTTTAAATCATCTCTCTGAAATTGGACACCTTCGCTCTTTCAGTGCCATTGCTTGAAATTTAACAAGTGCTACTTCAGTTGTTTGTTTGCAAGGCTCAGATAATAGCTTCTTGGTGGCAGAGGGGTTGCAAGCAGCAGGAACTGCTACCACGCTGGTTTCTTCCCTAAAGAAGTAAAGGCAGCAAAACATCAAATTTCCACTGTGCCAGCAGGGAAATGCTCTGCATAAACAGGTGGTGCTGCTTCCTCCATTGTCTCCCTTGGCAGGTTGACAGTCACTGTCAGCTCTTAGCCTGGAACCTTCTATGTGGTCCTGCCACACCACGCTCAGCTTTTTGCACTCATCAGAATGGTCAAGAGAATTATAAGAGAAGCAAGAGAGGACAAAGGAATGTGAAATGGAACTGGAAGGATCCTTATAGCCTGGAACCTTGTACGAATTTGTTGCACCAGGTCCTGCCACACCATGTTCAGCTTTTTGCACTCATCAGAAAGGTCAAGAGAACAATGGGAGAAGCAAGTGGGGACAAGAGAATGTGAAATGGAACTGGAAGGGTCCCTATAGCCTGGAACCTTGTATGAATTTGTTGCACCAGGTCCTGCCACACCATGTTCAGCTTTTTGCACTCATCAGAAAGGTCAAGAGAACAATAGGAGAAGCAAGTGTGGACAAGGGAATGTGAAATGGAACTGGAAGGGTCCTTATAGCCTTTGTCCATCCTTTACCCTTCACCTAAGTCAGCAGTGAAATGGACTCGTGATGTTTCAGAAAGAGGATCCTAGATGACAAAGACCAGAAGAAAGGGAAGTGTTCTTCACTTGCATTCTGGTCCCAGGAGTGTGGGGGTCTCTCACAAAGCACAGGGAGAGGAGGACAGACCTGGAGTTCTGGGAGAATGGAAGAAGCTGTGTGGATAGTGGTCCTCACAATGGCTTTCACCTGCTGCAGCGGTGAGTAGATGCTTCAATGTATAAGGACAAAAAGCAGAGTTCTAAGATGGCAGGGAAAATCTTTGGAATTATAGTGTCTTAATGTCAAAAACTGTCTCGTGTGGGAAGTCTTCCCTTTTTTTTTGTACAGAAAAGAGAGCCTGAGGGTTCACAGGAGTCTCCTCTGGTATCAGAGCCCAGGTGTTTGCAAGTGTGGAGTGGAAGGGGCAGTGCTGGAGAGAAGGTCAGCTCCCACTCTCCAAAGTAAGAACAGAACTGCATTGTTGAGGACCTGCTTTGCTGTGGTGGCTTCCAAAACAGCCTTTGTGCTGGAGTATAATAATACATCACTGCCCTTCTGCTAGCACAGCCCTGGGAAGAAGAGGAGCTGTAATTGTGGGGCTAGGTGTGGGGACACACATGAAATTCCTTTGGTCTCTCCTGACCTGCTGGCTCTCTGATGATGGAATCTCTGCTTTGGTACCTACATTTATGAGCCATATCTGCCAATCCCAGGACAACATGTGCCACTGGCAGAGGAGGTGTCTGGGAAACAGGAGTAAGGTGCTTTAACAAGTTGTGCAGAGAAGCATGGGGCTGCTCCTGGCATTTAGAAAACCAGGCTGAAGTGTTTTCCCTGTTTCTTCATTAACAAACAAACAAAAAAACAGCTTTGGAGCTTTCTGGGATCTGCCTCTCAAGTGACTTACTGAGATAATGCAGCTGAGCAGAACCTGTAGTTCTGAAGAGAAGGGGAAAGAGGAGCAGGATAAGAAAGACACAGAGATGTTGAAGCAAATCCAGAGAAGGTGATCCAAGGGCTGGAACACCTCTGCTATGAGGATAGGCCGAGGGAGCTGGGGTTGATCAGCTTAGAGAACAGAAGACTCTGAGGGGACCTTAGAACTGCCTTCTGATACTGAAGAGATCCTACAGGAAGGCTGCAGAGGGATTTTCATGAGGGTAACTAGAAGTAGGACAAGGAGGAATGGTTTGAAGCTGAGAGAGAGCAGGGTTAGACTGGAGCTGAGTAAGTTCTTCAGTACAAAGATGGTGAGACTCTGCCTGGGGAGGTTGTTGATGCCTCCTCCCTGCAGGTGTTTGAAGCCAGGTTGGATGAGGACTTCAGCAGCTGAATCTAGTTGAGAGGTGTCCTTGCCCATGGTGGGAAGGTTGGAGTAGACGATCTCTAAAGTTCCTTCCTACCTAAGCCATTATATGATAAGGGCTATGGGTGAGGTGAGCCAAGTCCTGCTATATTCAGGTAATCTACCACTTGCAAGAGCAGTGTCACCGGGCAGACAGCTGGAGAGAGTGGGAGAAGGAGTGCCATAGGATCTGCCTCCTCTTCCATTGCTCACTTGAGTGCTTGGCAGCGTGCTTGCTGGGTTGGATCAGTTATGATCCAAGACATCTAAGTCCAATCTGAAGTTCTCCAAGGCTAAAGCAAGAAAAGATTTGGTTTGATCCACCACTCGTTCCTTGAAACAGTGCCAGCAGTCCAGAGCAGATGCCCAAGGGCTCCTGCCTGCATGGACACCAGAACAGCTGGTGCTGGCAGGCTGGGAAGGAGAAGAGTCAATTGGTTTAGAAAATGGGCCAGAATACAAGAGTTAGTTTCATCTTGTTGTCATGCAGTATGGATGATACAGACCCCTTTGCTCAGTCATCTAATCTCTAACACAGCTCTTCAGGTTTTTGCCTGCTCCAGCTTTTTTCCTTCCAGTAAGAGAATTCACCTTGTCTGTCTGGAAGACTATACCCCACTCTTAAGTGTCACTTCTTTCAAAAATGCTCTCTCAGGGATTTTTAGCTGAGTTTCTCCCATCCCTTCCAATGATCTCTCCTTTGGAGCCATCCCTGCTGCTGTTGAAAGGGGCCTACAGAGAGTGCAGCTGCTCCAGAGGGAATCCATGGATACTGGCAGCTATTTCATGGCACACAGCCACAAAAAACATTGTGGGAGAGAGGTTTAAACAAAATTGTGATCAGATTAACACGCTGGGTAGCAAACACACTGAACCTGAGTGTGTCAAATACCTCAAGGGTATTCCTGGGCAATTTCCTTAATAGCTTCCACTCTAAGAGTGGAAGAGCTCAAAGCTCTTCTTAGTGTGGGTGTCTGTGCAAAGAGGAAGAAGAGAAATGAAAAGCCTTTAAAAATGGATACATCAAGGATCTGTGTCTGACTGGGATGTGAGATTTGAAGAATGGAGCTGTGCCTGCCATATTAAAGCCAGACAGCAGATGTAGATGTAAAGGCTGGGGCTAGAGAGAAAGAAGAGGAGATGCTCCTCTGGGTCTTGTGAAGGCTGTAGCAACACCAGCAGCAGGGTTGTGTCTGTCTATATTGAGAAGGAATTGAGAACTGGCAAGTGTCCAGAGAGAAACAATAAAAATAGCCATGAGGTCACAGCAACTCTTCACTTCCCTGTGCTCAGTGGAGTGGGGACAGGCCCTGGCTCTATAGCTGGCTGTGGTCTGCAGCACAGGTAAGAAGTGGCCACATGCTGGCTTCCCCTGGTCTGGTGATTCCTGCCTATCCCAAGAAAGTCCTATTCTGCCGCATTCTAACTTCTCCCCTTGAACTGTTGCTCCCTGCAGCCTTCCTGGACCTGTCTGCTGTCCACCAGATCCAGGGCACGTGGATGGGCTCCACCATTTTACCGTGTAGCTACGTGCCCTCGGAAGGTTTCACGCAGCAAACGCTCAGCTGGAGCCTGGAGCGAGACCACAGCAGCTCAACCATCTTCCGGAGGGACAGTTCTGGTGACCACGTGTTGCTGTCCCGCTTCCGAGGCCGGGTCAGCGTCCCAAAGGACAGCCCTGGGAATGCCTCTCTGCTGATGGAGAGCCTTGAAATCACTGATAGTGGACACTACACCTGTCAAATCACCTGGAGGTCTGAAAACAACAGCTTGGTAAAGAAGCAGGTGACCACTACGGTTAAAGTTCTCAAAGGTAAATCCTTAAGGCGCTTAAAGCCCTGCTCTGACCCTGCAGCCAGTCTGAGCATATAGGAGGCAGGAGGAGCTGCTGGGAATTGTCTGTCACACCATCTATCACACCCAGGCTGGGCGCTGAGGCAACCTCCTCCCTTGTTGTGGTAGGCGTGCACGTGGAGGATTAGGGAAGGGGGAATCAGGCTGGGATCACCCCAGACTGGATCTACCAACAGGCTCAGGATAACACACAGATCTGGTTTGGGGTTTGTGCAGGCAGCCAGCACCTCTGTGCTTCAGGAAGCAGGTGATGTGCTGTCTGGGTCTGCCTTACCCCCTTCCCAAGCGCCTCCAGTGTGTGTTGGAAAGAGCTGTCTTTCTGCTGAGGGCACACACCGCACAGAGCAGGACTTGTGTGGTATGGTGACAGCAATGGTGGCACAGCTGGGGTAACCTGGCTTTAGGCACAGGTGGCTGAGGGTGGTGGCTCTCTTCTTCTTGGAAAAGCCCTGAAAGCAAAAGCAAGAACTGCCATGAAGGGGAGGAGAAGCCTTCACCACAACCAGGGCCAGCATGACCTGGGCCACATCTGCTTTGTCTTCCAGTTGCAGCAACCAAGCCTATTATCAGGGCTGGTGAGCTGGGGCTGAGGGTCCCTACAGGAGCCAGGACCAGCCTGACCTGTGAGGCCAGTGGATCGCCCCCCATCAGCTACCACTGGTTCAGGAGCACCCCAGAGGGGAAAGCCCTGCTCCTCAGCAGCCAGGCTGAGCTGGTGATGGACAACCTGCACCCTTCTGACTCTGGGACATACTACTGTGAGGCAGAGAACAGGGTTGGGGCCGGAGCCGTGCAGCAGAGTGATGCTGTGGAGCTGACTGTGACAACAGGTGAGTCCCCAGCCCAGGGATCCTCATCCTTGCTCTGCAAGACTTAGGCAGGATTAGACACCAATGCTGAATATGAATTACATGTGGAGTGCCACCTAGGAAGGAAACCGCAGAGACTGGCATGCTCCCTGCTTCAGAGTGATCAGAGGTCAGGGAAATGTCTCCTGCATTCTTCTGGGACTAGGATTGTACTGGATGGGATGTCCTACTCTTCCCTGGCTTCCAGGGAGCACAGGGACTAGGGAAATGTCCTGGTGACCAGTGACGGTCACTGACCTGGGAGCAGAAGCCACTGGCTACCCAACTGCTGCTTCAGGAGCAAGCTCAGCTCTGGGAAGGGTTACCATGGCCTCACCCTTAAGCCCTGGCAGGTGTGCCTATGGCCACATTGGGCTCCAGCTTCAGGGGAGTCGCAGGTGAGCAGAGTCTGGAAAACACAAGATTTGCGTTGTAAAACAGATGAGCGATGCTGAAAACACAAGACCGAAGCTGTCGCAGGCTGTGAAGGGACCAGCCCCCGCGCCCGGGTGCTGCGCTTTGGGGCAGGAGTGAAGGCAGGAATCGCCGCAGGGCTCAAGCCTAGGAGCGGGCTAGCGCCATGGGTTTCCCCGTGCAGAAGCTGCTCTCCCGGCCGCCCAGCCCAGGCTGCGGAGCGCGTTCGGCGCTCACAAGCAGGCTCTGGGCTCTGCTGGGGAGCGGGGACCCGGCGGGGCACAGCCCGGGTTCGGCTCCCCATCCCGCAGCTCCTGTCTCTGCCCGCAGGTGCCCCGCGGACCGCGCACCCTTCGCACCTCTACGCGCTGGCGGCCGCGCTGGGAGTGGCTGCGTTGGGCGCGATCCTGGCCGCCATCCTCTGCCGGTGGCGGCCGCGGAGGCGACAGGACAAGGCGGGTGAGTGGCGGGACGAGGCGGGGTGGGACCGGGCAGGGGCTGGGGCGGGCATCCCTGCTCCGAGGGGACGAGAAAGGGGGGGCGGTTCCATCCCCATCATTCCCAGTTGGTCCCCTCTAGGCAGAGGCCGGGTGGAGGCTGCTTCATAGAATCATAGAATGGTTCAGGTTGGAAGAGACCTCAAAGATCCAGTTCCAACCCCCCTGTGCCATAGGCAGGGACACTTCCCACTAGATCAGGTTGCTCAAGACCTCATCCAGCCTGGCCTTGAACACATCTAGGGAGGGAGCAGCCACAACCTCCCCGGGCAGTCTGTTCCAGTGTCTTGCCACCCTCACTGTGAAGAACTTCCTCCTAACATCCTGTTTAAATCTCCCCTCTGCCAGTTTGAACCTGTTACCCCTCGTCCTGTGATTACAAGACTTTGTGAATAGTCCCTCCCCAGCCTTCCTGTAGGCCCCCTTCAGATACTGGAGGCTATTCCCACCCTCCTTCCTGAGGGTGGGAATAGCTGGGAGCAGCTGGAAATTTTCTGTGGCATAGAAAACAGGCTGATGCACAGCTCTGATTCCTTTTCTTTATTTTTTTTTTTCTTCTCCCCAGATTCGATCTATGAAGTCTGTTTGTGAGTACGATTTTGGGATGTCAAGAACACTCGGGGGGCATCAGATGGATGTCTGCTTCCACAAAGCCTCTCTGCTCAGGGAAAAACCAAGGATTTTTTTGGCTTGCCGGAATACCTTGGCAGTCTGATTGGTTAGCAGCATGAGAGCACGAACATACCAGTGCAGGAGGCAGCAAGGCTCAGTTCTTTAAGGTGTTGGTATCGAGGAAGACACTTGGGGTGCTCTGCTCAGCTTTGCAGATGTGGTGGGGGAAACAGTTCTCTGCACGAAATACCCACCCCTATCTCACAAAGCAAAGGACAGGAATTCCCAGCTCTTCCCTCCAGATAAGTTCCTCCTACACACACCTTTCTTTTTAAGAACACATCCCAGTGCCTATCTGAGTACTATTTTGTGTAATTCCTATTTGCTTACAATCATGTGAATGCCTCTTCTGCCCGGTCCTAATGTCAGCCTTTAATCCCATCACGCTGCTTTCAGAGACACACCTGAGCCATCTCCAGTCCCACACCCCAGTTATTACTGGTAGTTAATAACTCTACCCCAGTTATTACTGGTAGTTAATAACTCTACCCCAGTTATTACTGGTAGTTAATAACTCTACCCCAGTTATTACTGGTAGTTAATAACTCTACCCCAGTTATTACTGGTAGTTAATAACTCTACCCCAGTTATTACTGGTAGTTAATAACTCTACCCCAGTTATTACTGGTAGTTAATAACTCTACCCCAGTTATTACTGGTAGTTAATAACTCTACCCCAGTTATTACTGGTAGTTAATAACTCTACCCCAGTTATTACTGGTAGTTAATAACTCTACCCCAGTTATTACTGGTAGTTAATAACTCTACCCCAGTTATTACTGGTAGTTAATAACTCTACCCCAGTTATTACTGGTAGTTAATAACTCTACCCCAGTTATTACTGGTAGTTAATAACTCTACCCCAGTTATTACTGGTAGTTAATAACTCTACCCCAGTTATTACTGGTAGTTAATAACTCTACCCCAGTTATTACTGGTAGTTAATAACTCTACCCCAGTTATTACTGGTAGTTAATAACTCTACCCCAGTTATTACTGGTAGTTAATAACTCTACCCCAGTTATTACTGGTAGTTAATAACTCTACCCCAGTTATTACTGGTAGTTGCTTTCTAAGGGTAACTCTGGTGATGATGCCATGGGAGTTTTATGGCATTAGTGTTTGCTGTTTATTCTTCTTGTGTATGTAAAGTCTTCGATGTGACTTTCTAGTGTCTTTCAGAGCCTCCCAGCCCCTCCTTAGGGTTGGCTGTTCCACAGGTTATGTGATAGATCTTGTCTTTGGGTAAGATATAAATCAAATGACTTCTGAGCAGGCATCCTTCTCAATAATATGTCTCTGTTGTTTCAGCCACAGCGCTGCAGGTGTCACCAGACTGGAAACTGATGTGGGAGTCCCTGTTAAGTGCCTACTCACAGAGGCAGACCCTACGACTGCAACGCCCAACGACACTGCCGCCGTCAAAGACAACAGCCACGGCGGCATAGGCATCAGGAAAAGCCCCGAGTATGAGAACCTGCTGACTGCAATGGAATCAGAGTATGAAATAGAATTTAGTGGAGTACCAGCACTTCCACACTAGCTGCCTGGGGGCTGCAGATACTGAGTGGCAGATTTTACCAGAGGAAACTCTTGCCCCTGTCTGCCTTCTGCTCTGATAAGCACACCAGTCTCACTGCTTGCTTTGGCAAATGAGGTCTTGCCCGTTGGTGCAGAAACCCTCAGCCAGGCGGGTATCTACCTGCTTTTACAGGGAGGGTAATTTCTGAGCAGCCTGAGGGGGCAAGGTGAGGAAAAGAGGATTTGAAGGAGTGGAAACATGCACATCTTTAGCCTGCCAGTGAAGGTGTAGCTGGGTGGGATGCTGCTAGCCAATAACACCCCCAAGGCAGATCTTCAAGTGCGTGTTCCCAGACTGCAAGAAGCCAGGGACTGTGCTAGAAATGTACATCCTCTGTCCTTTACAGCTCAACAAATACTTGTTGTACATCCTGCTTCTCCTTGTGTCTTTGTGTTTGTTTGTTTGGCTTGTTGGTTTTTGGGTGGGTTTTGCGGGTTTTTTTGGTTTTTTTGCTAGAGTATGGTAAAGGGACCACCGAGGTGGTGGGAGGTGATGTCCCAGAAACGTCGGTTTTTACAGGGTGAGGGAACAGCCCTGTAGCTGATGAGCCTCCTACCTGCCACCCTCTGGCTCTCTTCTGGAAACGCAAGGCTGGTGTTGAAGGAAGTGTTAGCGTGCTAGAGACGTGAGAAAATGGAGACGTTGGGAATGATGACTGGGCAAGAGCCCTTCCTGGGTGTAACAGGTGCAAGGCTGCGTGCTGAGCTGTGCCTGCCTTTGGCTGAGGCTCCTGCCGTGCCTCAATTACCCAGCAGCCAGGTTCGCTTCCCTGTTGTTCATCATTTGCATTGTGGAGGGGCTGGGGTGCTGCTGCAGTGCTCTGTCCACTTCATTTGTGCAAGACCCCCTGGCAGCATCCCTCTATCCCACAGAGGACTGGAAGAGGGCAGCTGGCAGCTGGCTTTAGCAAACTAACTTTGTAGGGAGGGGTATTGGATTTTATTAAACCAGTGGGTGCAGCTGGGAAGCAGATGAATCACAGAATTAATGAGATTGGAAGACCTCTAGGATCATCCAGTCCAACCTATCACCTAACCCATCTAATGAACTAACCCATGGCACTAAGTGCCTCATGCAGCCTCCTCTTAAACACCTTCAGGGATGGGGACTCCACCACTTCCCTGGGCAGCCCATCCCAGTGCCGATCACTCTTGCTGTGTAGAACTTCCTCCTAACATCCAGCCTGAAGCTGCCCTGGTGCGGTTTGAGGCTGTGTCCTCTTGTCCTGTCACTGGTGCCTGGCAGAAGAGACCAACCTGTGCCTGGCTACAACCTCTCAGGTAGTTGTAGAGAGCAATGAGGTCTCCCTGAGCCTCCTCTTCTCCAGGCTGCACACCCCCAGCTCCCTCAGCCTCTTCTCACAGGGCTGTGCTCCAGCTCCCTCCCCAGCCTTGGTACCCTTCTCTGGACATGTTCCAGCACCTCAACATCTTTCTTAAATTGTGGGGCCCAGAACTGGACATGGGACTCGAAGCTTTGGCTTATGTAAATTCTCCCTCTTGGCAGCAACCTGGACCCATATGGTTTGTGTTTCTGCTGCTGTAGATCTTCCCCTCCCAGGTCAGCAGCCCAACAGCAGGTTCACATAGTTTTAAATGACCTGAGCAATGGGAGGAAGAGCTTCATTTTTATCTCTAG
This sequence comes from Psilopogon haemacephalus, assembly GCA_013396835.1. Taxonomy (NCBI): domain Eukaryota; kingdom Metazoa; phylum Chordata; class Aves; order Piciformes; family Megalaimidae; genus Psilopogon; species Psilopogon haemacephalus. Next base: position 1,844,727 of record VWZI01008852.1, on the reverse strand, counting down.
TGCTCTGAATTACAATCGCTCTCCTTCTTCAGCATGGTAGGTGATGATGAGGTGAGATCAGAGAGAAAAGTCTCCTGCTTGTATTTTGAATGTTTCTAAAATACAGCAAGGGGCATGCAGGGAGTATTGCAGGAGCTGGCGGAGCCTTGCCTGTCCTTGCAGGGGCTACAACAGCACCAGGCCCCACTCCAAGCACTGATCTCCTGGCTCTCAGACCTGGCCAGGTCCTTAGCCCCAGCTGGAGAGGAGTTATGCTCTGGAATGTGCACAAGGGGACATGGGGTGAGGTCACTCACCCACACAGCAATGTGTTTGCTGTAGCTAGCACATACACTTCCAGAAGCTGGCCCTGGAGACAGCAGGCTGGAGCAGCAGCTGCTGGTGTCAGCAGTCTCAGAGGCAGTGCAGAACGGAAGAAAGGACTGAGGAGCTGCAGCCCTGCTGCTGTGAGGTCTATACCGTATGGGAAGGGAACTGAAAACTTCTCAGCTTCCCCATCCTCACCTCAGCAGGATCCAAGCCCAAACCAAGGCACAACAATCTTTTTTTTTACCCCTCATTAATTTTCAATTCACCTTGTGTTTTATTTGCTGCCATTATAAGCTCCAAGTTCCCTCACTGGCTATGTAACACCACGATTTTTCCCAGCTTTTGATGCCTGCCAGCACTGATCTGCTCTGAGGAGATCCAGGCAGCTTCCTCAGAACAGCTAAAGCCTGGGAGAAGCTGCAGAGAAAGAAGGCAACAGGATTTAGGGCAGGAATAACAGATGCTCCAGATGGAGCAGGCGCCAGGCACCTTGTGTTGGCACTGCCCCTTGTTTGGGCATCAAAACAGCTTTGGTCACAAGCAGCAGAAGAGCAAAAACACAAAAAGCCTCTCTCCAGCTGCCAACTCTGTGGTTTTACCCTGTGCAGCAAGAGTCTCATTATTTTTATTTATATCTTTTGCATGGTTTCTAGTAAAACGTGTGGGAAACAGAACGTTCATTTCTTCTGCTAGTCGCAGATGGCTTCGCTCTGTTTTATCACCATCACACAAGAGAACTTCTCCTTTCCCTGCACTGGTCACTTACCCAGTGCTGTGACTCATCTGCTGAGTGCCAGCTCTGCTGGAGCACAGAAGGAAACCTCAGTTTCCGCTCTGAAACCACATTGCCTCCAGAAAATGCACTGCTTCTAGTGCCCAGCACCACATCAGTGACTTGCATCTCCTCCTGCTTCAGAGCAGCTGAAGGGGCCCTGCTGGCTTTGACACTTGCTAGGTTTGTGCTAGCTGCCATTCTCCTCAGGGAGAACTCTCCAAGACATTTGCACCGCTAACCTTTCTCTCTGTTCCTGTAAGTTGGGAAGGGATTAGAGTTCTTCCCCTTCCTCTCAGCCACCTATAAGGAAGTAGGAGCTGGGGGAATGTTGTTTAAAAGGCATAAGGGGCAAACTTTGCTGGAAGTGAAGCTGGAAATGCATGAGGAAACGATGAGAAGCATAAGTGAACACTTGGCTGACTGTGGTGCAGACAAGTGCAGGTCTGTTGAAACTGCTATGAGGACAGGCTTGTAGAGTTGGGGCTTTTCAGCCTGCAGAAGAGAAGGCTTCCAGGAGACCTTGGAGTAGCCTTCCAGTGTCTGAAGGGGGCTACAGGAGGGCTGGGGAGGGACTATTCACAAGGTCTTGTAATGACAGGATGAGGGGAAATGGGTTTAAACTGGCAGAGAAGAGATTGAAACTGGAAGTTAGGAGGAAGTTGTTTGCAGTGAGGGTGGTGAGACACTGGCACAGGCTGCCCAGGGAGGTTGTGGCTGCTCCCTCCCTGGAGATGTTTAAGGCCAGCTTGGATGAGGTCTTAAGTGACCTGTTCTAGTGAGAGGTGTCCCTGCCTATGGCACAGGGGGATTGGAACTCGATGATCTTTGAAGACCCTTCCAACCTAAACCATTCTGTGATTCTATGTGGTGGTAGAAAGGGCTGGAGTCTACACAGCTGCATCGAGGATCCTCTGGGGACACCCCAAACTCTGAAATAACAGACTTTGTTCTCTTTAGAAGCTGACCTCAACGGTAAGGATCAGGGTGATGGTTGTGAATCACCAGTAGGTGCTTGAGGGGGACCATGGGAGTGTGAGTCACAAGGAGGAGAACAACATTTGCCCAGAAGGAGCCCCACTGACAGGACCCAGCCAAAAAAAAAAAAAAGCAGAACACACACTTTGCTTAGGCAATGCTACACATCCATTGGCCCCAGCTCTGCAGGAACATCAACTTCTGCAAAATATTGAACAAGAAATAGTTGCAACCAAGAGCTTAAATATTCAAGTTTATCAGCACTCTCAAATATTGCAAAACAGGCTGGAGCTGCTGTCCTAAAATAAATAAATAAATAAATGGATAAATAAATAAATAAATATGTAGAGGCCTGGGAGTGTTTCCCTAGTTTCTGAGTTTTCAATATTTAATCCCTCTATAGAGTCTGATTTGCCAGTCTGGGGTTTTCATTCCTTACCCTGCCATTCCCCCACCCCAAGATATCTGAAGCTGCCGATTTGACAGGCTCCAAGTAGGTTGTTAAAGATGCTTAGCAAAGAGCTTCGAGTGGGATGGTCTAGAGGGAATTACTTCAGCTAAACAGCAGAAATGCAAGAAAAGCAATAGGTAACCCTGAAGCGTTGACTAGAAATAAGCATCCCAAAACACGGAGCCTTCTGCAGACAGCAAGGCTTCAAGAAGACTCCATGGCCTAATTTAAAAGGACGTGGAGGAAATGTGAAGTGTTTGCTGGCTAAGGGGGCAGAAGGAAGTTAATCAGCAGCCTCGTTAGTTTGTACTCCAAATAAAGCAAGATTCCTCCACGGTCAAAGAAAAGATTCTGTGTTATGGATAACACTGCCCTTACCCATGATGTTGTTATAGCTGCCAGCATCCTTGTTAACTAGGCAGGGTTATGCAATAACAGCTGGCTAGTTAGTGCTGTGGGAGAGAAGAGCCTTGTCTGGCTGTAAAGGAGAAGGAGCTGGAGCCCAGTTCTCTGCCTGCACAGCCCTACTGCTGCATGGATTCACCCTTAGCAACCCTGACAGGCACTTCCAAAAAGCAGGGTGGAGGGAAAACCTGAGAGCACAGGGTCAGGGTGCAGCAGTCAGCGAGCTGGGTTTTCAGAGAGGAGCAGAACACGGAGAGGCAGGGGGGTTGGAACTAGATGATCCTTATGATCCCTTCCAACCCTGGCTGATTCTATGATTCTATCCGGTGAGGAGGAGGAAGGAGCTGGTGCCCTCGGCGTGTGGCCACGTTGCTCAGCAGGTGCCTCACTTGGGGTATTTGACAAACTGACACTCTGCAGACTGAGTGTCGAACTCAGCTTGTCAAATACACGCAGTGCCGCACTGCAGCTCTCCCCGGCAGCGAGAGGTCCTCTTCTGGGCGCCAACCTGTGCAAAGGGAGAGGAAAAAGAGGAACTGAAGCTGCTGGCCTTTTCCAATCAGCAAAACCAGTCGTTACCCCTCCTCTATTCTCTCTCCAGGGCTCTTCCGTGGATGAGGGAGAACCACACAAGCAGTCACTGCCTTCTGCTGAGAAGCTCCATCATGTCAAAGGCTGAAGCTCTGTGGAGCCGAAAGTAACGCTGAGAGGTCCACATTGGCCTCCTGCCTTAGCTATGCATCCACACTGGTGGCTTGACAAATTGAGAAATTGCCCCTGCAAGCACCCAGCCCTACCACTCAGGTACAACATGGTGAAGACCAAAGTTTCTCTAGGCACACGAAGCCTACACAAAGACTCTGAGAATGCATTGCAGGGCAGCAAGTTTGCACTGGACAGAGATAAGGTCCAATGCAAAACTGGACAACGAAATGGCAATTTAACTGGCCTTTCACAACTTTCATTTTCAGTCTCCTAAAAACTAAACAAGTTGCTCAGGCTTCTCACATCTAACTCCTCCTGTCTGGGTCTCTATGTGCATTTAAGTGGTCACATACGCCCTGAGCGCCCTTTCATCGTAAGGTACTTCAGCTAAATACCTAATTCTACGTAAGTGAACAGTTCAGTTGCAACCAGCCTGACAGATCCCAAAGAACGTGGCATGGGGCTTCTATATTTAACACAGGTTGGTGGCTCCGTGCTTGCCAAAGGCAGAATTCCTCTTGGCAGGAACAGGCTCAGGGTTTCATCTTGTACTCTACCACTGACAGCTAAAACTGATATTTTTTTTTTCCCTCCACCTAGACCTAAGATCTGAAGAGTCAAGCCTCTCTGAAAAAGAGGCTCAGCTCTGCCCTTAGGCATACACAGAGGGATTTCTTCGTTGACTCTGCTGGAAGCAAGGTCAGGCACCAGCACTTGCCCAAAGTCCAGCGCTATGTGTGTTCGCTTTTGCAAAACAAGAAACCAGACACAGCAGCCTCTTGCCCCCACAAACCTCAGTCCCCACCTCAGCCTCCACTGTCAGGCACAATCACTGCAAGGATCATGATGCTAAATGGGAACCAGACTCCACACAGGGAAACAACAAACTTCTTTGGGAATGAAGTGAAACTTCCTCTTCTGTTGTCAAATTAATCCCCTTCTGCTCCATGCCCAGCAGACAGAAGAAGCCTCTCCTGCAGTAAGTGGAGCTTTCCATTCCATGTGCTAACAACTTCCAGCATTCAGGGTGAACATATTTCCCCTCACATGATTATTTTGCACAAAGACCTAAAGATGCTGCTGGTTCCCCAATTCCTTTAACAAGAGCTCGCACTAAATGCACTTAAAGGAAGCAAATAAAAAAACAACACACACAAGAGGAGGCACTGCTAAGTATAACTGTGCCCTGTGTCCTTCTCAGACACTGACCATGCAGAATTCCAGTCTAAAAACTCATCTGAACTTCTGATTCCATGCAACTCTCCCAGGAAAATTAACCACAGCTCCTAATCCCCCACTCATTCTGCATAACACTATTTTCTTATGACTGTTCAGGTCCAGATGCAGCTGAATTTTAAAGGTGATGCTTTTAGCTTCCTTCCCAGCCCCTTGATTTTAATTTCACATGACCAGCAGCACCAGTTTGTGAGAAAGCAGCTGCACCAATTTTAGTATCAAAATGAAAAAAAAAAAACAACAAAAAAAAACAAAATGGAGATGTTCAGTTAGATTTTGCAAGGCAACACAACCACAGAATTTAGCTGAAGTGTATTAACAGGGGGCAATTTATTAACCCTATTCTAATTTTTTGGGATCTATTTTATACAGATAATCATAGGATTTGATCTAATAGGACTAGAAGTATACCTGGAAAGGGCAATGTTGTTTGTTTTTTTTTTAATGTGAAAGCACAAAACAAAACCTTACAATGTCACATACATTTTTTTTTCATATGTGCCCTAAAACCAGCAGAGAGTGAAGTAAGATTTAACAGCCAGGGAACAACTCCAGCTTTAAAG
>VWZI01008852.1:1827250-1839280 GCA_013396835.1 Psilopogon haemacephalus | reverse complement strand
GATAAAATTGGTTTCTAGACTGGGCTACTACAAAGACTTTGCAATTCTTACCTTCCCCTTGCCCTCACATCAGGCCTTTGGAGAGGTGGAGATAGTGAAGGGTTCTTTGCCCTGGCTCCTAAGTCACAGTGAATTTCAGCCACTGGCAGATAAAAGATGCTGCAAGGGATAAAAGCAGCATGTGCATTTAATGAGCATCAGGAAACTGTTAATAAGCTGGTTCAGATAATAATAATAATAATAATAATTATTATTATTATTATTATTATTATTATATAATAAATATCTAGATCAGCCTAGCAAAAGACACCCTAGTTTAAACACCATTAAAGCTGGGTTGTTTCCCCTCCCAAGCACTTGTACTGCTGCAGTGCAAAGCTGCCAGGCACCAGCTGTAGAAGAGGGGTACCTGAAGGGATTTGGGTGCTCCTGAAGCCCTCCCAGCATTTTGTCACACTTGAGCAAACGTTTCCATGTAGCCAAGGTGCTTGGCTGATGTTTCTTAATCCAAATTCTGTGGTGTTTAGTACCAGACCAGACATAAAGACACACAAGTCCCTGTTTCAAGCCTGTCAGTGCAGCTGCCCCAGTCACCCTCCTTTCACAGAATCACAGAATTAACCAGGTTGGAAGAGACCTCCAGGATCATGGAGCCCAACCTAGCACCTAACCCTTCTAATTAATTAAACCGTGGCATTAAGTGCCTCATGCAGCCTCCTCTTAAACACCTCCAGGAATGGGGACTCCACCACCTCCCCGGTAGCCCATCCCAATGCCAATCACTCTTGCTGAGTAGAACTTCTTCCTAACATCCAGCCTGAACCTGCCCTGGCACGTCTTGAGACTGTGTCCTCTTGTTCTGGGAGAAGAGACCAACCCCTGCCTGGCTACCACCTCCTTTCACATAGTGTACATACTGTAGTAGGAACAGTAAATACCTACTCAGCAAGCTCTGTTGCAGATGTTAATAGGGCAGAGATTTTCTCTCTGCCTGAAACAGATTTTCAGGGAGAGCTAGACACAGCACGCTAATGAGAGCACAGGGCACTAATGAGAGCACAGGGGCAACCCCAAGGGACTCTCAGCCACATCAAAGTGCAATGGGGAGACCACGGAGAGGCTGAGTGGGCTCCAACAGGCACCAGTGGCCAGGCTGCCCTCAGCTTCATTGCTGATTTCTAACAGTGGGAGATCTGGCCCTGAGAGACAAAGGGGAGAAAAAAAAAAATAATAAAGAAGACAGCACTGCTTCTGCCACTGCAGCTTAAAATAATCCCCCACCGTGGCTCTCTGAAGGGAAAAAACAGCCGCTTGAGATGTTGCTGTGAGCAACAGATAAGAGGACAGTACACAGAGGAGATAATTCTATCAGTAGATGGGAATGGAGCTTTCTACCCCGCCCCATAACGATAGTATCAGATCTGAATGGATTTGTCATTGTCAGAGCTTCTGGTTTCAAGCTGCCGTGGGTATTTCCAAGTAGAAGCTCGGTGCCATAAAACAGGGCTGAGCAATCAGCTGCATGCTCTGAGGAGCCAACAGAAAGAGATCTTCCTGCATTCTTCTGTCCCGTCCCTTATCGAAGTCACAAAGTCCCCTCCAAGCTGCACGTCAGCTCCTGGGTATTTTTACAGGACCACCAGGTTGCTCTGCAGCTTGTGATGAAAATAGATGAAAAATTCAAATTATTGGACAGATTTGACTCTAAACCTAATAACAGCAGATGCAGAAGTGCACAGTTCCCTGTGGCACATCTGCTGGCTCGGATGAGGCAGTTAACAACATAAATCAGAGCAAGAGGCCAGAGGGTGCAGCCACTGAATTAAAGACTCCCACTCCTCAGCTGGCAGGTACCACAGCAGTCCCAGTGCTGCCTGCTTTGCTGCAGGGAGCAATTCCAGGCTCTGGATGATGCTATTGCTGCTGAGGAGCCCAAGTTTCCCTTTACCAGGAAGGCTCATGTGGGCATAGAGGGAGCTTTTCAAGTGGCACACAAACCACTTGTTCCCCAGCACAAGTTGTGCAACAGCAGTGCAGGGACACAGCTTTTATGATACCTTTGTCTCTGCCCTCAGGAGTCATCAGGCAGAAGGTGATGCCCTCCCCCTCTGGATCTAGAGTGACCGGGAGGTCCCTTGCCACCTCACCCTGAGCTTCCAAGTATCTTTCAGCTGCAGTTTGCAGAGCAGTGTGGGAAGAAGCTACCCCAGCTCCAGGAAACAGTGATCCAGCAAGTACAGCAGCTGTCCCTGCTCTGGAAAGGATCTAGGCGAAAGAGACCCTGAAGCACTCCAGTGAGGACTGTCCCCAAGCAAATATGGGAAGCATAAAACCAGCCACATCTTCCCCCCACCACTACGACCCATGCTGTCCTGCCACCCTAAGAATTCTGCTGCCCCATGTATTCTGGGGTTTTTTCCCCCCTTACTTTCATCATAAGACTAAAAGCAACCCTTCCTTGCTCAGCCCAAGCAGGACATCCCCTCTGTCTAGATCCTGCTTCACAACAAAATTCTACTCCAGCTTATCCTGCAAGTCCCAGCTTCCTCTGCAAATCTGCTCTAAAGAGTGAAAAACTTAACTCAGCTTCAGCACTCGCCCTGCAGAGAAATGTGCACAACAAAGTTTCATACCTCGTACCTCCACACCCTTCACTATGTCCTTCCTGCTGCTGCAGGGCTCCCCAGTACTGGTGACCATGGCACCACTGATGGCTCAGCTGCATGGCCCCATGCTCCCCTCAGAATGCCACCCTTCCCACAAGGAGATGCTGGTGCCATGCCAGTGGCCTCATTTCACTGGGCAGCCCTCCCAGGAACCAGCAGACCCACACAGGTGGCAGATGCCCCACTGAGGCTAGGGACATCCAAAAGTCAGAACCAGGCTCCAGGCCAAGTCTGGCTGCAGGGGACAGAAAGGCAAGGTGCCAGCCATGCTTTCAGATGGGCAAGGTGCTGCTGCCACAGCTGAGGAGGTCGTGGCTTCCACCAATGGCTGTGGGAACAGCTCACAAAGCTCACAAAGAAATGTTGCAACCAGCACCTCATGGTTTGTCCAAAAGCACCCAGGAAGAGCCTGATAAACCCCACATTACCTAGAGGCCACCACCAACCACACCCCCTCCTGCACTCACCTGAGTGCCACAGCCTCTGCTCTTGAGCACCAGACTCTGCCCCCATGGCTGCTCACACCCCCAACACCCGAGGGGAGGGCAGATGGGGGACAGAGTAAACCTTCATTTGGTGTCGAGGTGCCATTGGGACAGCGAGAAAAGGAGCCAAAGAGAGAGCTTGAGCCCGGCTGGAGCCCCATCTCTCCTTGGTAGAACCCTCCTCTGCCACACAGCTTCCCCTGCTCTTTGTGGCTGTCTCATCTGTGACTAATGTAGATCAAAATCTCCCTGCTGGCAGCAGCTCATCCGCAGGACGTGTGCATGAGCTGGGGTGGGCTCCAGCACATGCACCCCGGCAGGGAGCAGGACTGTGTACATACCATGGCCACTGGATAACAGCAATGCATCCTCATCAGTGGGGATCCTGCTACCCGGCATTCACATCTCCTCTCCCACCCTTACACCCAGCCCAACATCACCGCTTTTGCCTCAAGGGAGAGCACACAGAGCCCTTCTGACTCACGCAGATAGGACCTCAACGCAGAGGGGAGGTAGCCCAAACCCAAGCTGGCTTCAGCCGCCACCCTCCCCAGACTCCAAGAGGTGGCATGGGGTGGGAGGACAGCTTTGTGCATTGGCAGGGACACCAACAGCCTATGGCGTTCGGTGTCCCAACCCCCATGGGTCCTTCAGGACCTCCTGGAGGAGAAACAGGAGGTCATCCTGAAGGACGAGTCCTCCTCCCCACATCCCCAGCCACCCCTTTGGCCAGGTAGGACGGGGAGCTGGCACCTACCGTGTTGAGCCAGCCTGGCCCAAGGTGGGCACAGGCAGTAGCGAGGGGCTGCCAGGGCATGGGGCTGTGCAGGACCAGCGCGGTGGGGGCACAGCCCAGGCACACAGCTGCTTTTTGAAGGGGCTGCTCCTCCTTCGAGAGGAAGCTGCGAATGGGGAAGATAAGGCTGAGGTTAGATAACAGGAAATGTCTGGATGTGAGTGACAACATGCCAGGTTGTGAAAGCAGCTCTCCCATCGCGCCGCTGGGCACACAGCTCACGACAGAGGCAGGAGGCGGCAGCGGGAGGGCAAGCCCCTTGCACTAGCACCCCATGCAGCTAGGTCACCTCAGCAGACATGGGTCAGACCATGCAAGTTCCACTCTTTCTTACCTTCTGCCTGCCATGCAAGGCGCTCTACGGTGTGCACCCCATCACCTCTTAGTGCTGCTCCCATCTAACCTGGCTGGCAGCAGCAAAGACTGCTCCATGCAACTCTGGGAACAGAGGTCAGCGAGCTGCCTGTGCTCAAGCTAGCAGCACCAGCAGTGGTGCAAAAGCCAAACCTGTGACTTTAGGAGAGCCATTCCTAGTCCCTCTAGGCCAGTATGGGGTATAGCACATTTTGTAAGGCCAGGACTCATTAAAAACACACCTCCCTGTGTCTGCATTATCCCAAACCTGTTTCTCATCAGCCAGCCATGCCAGCACAACGGAGACTTTGGGATCCTTCTTGCAGGATGGGGTTTCTCACTCAGCACTCAGCTGCTCTCCTTCCCTTCCAATTTTTGCCTCTTGGGTTTTCCTTCCCCAGCCTCCACACTGCTGTCCGGCTCTGCAAGCCAAAGCTCACAGAGATGCTCCAGAGCTGGCTGCTGGAGCCTGCATTAACCCAGCAGTATGCTCAGTTACTGTAGCAGTATGCTTGGGCTGCAGCCACATGTTTCATTATGCTCCTGCAGCGCTGTCCCATTCCCTGATCTGGAAAACTCACAGCTCTCCATTACATTATCAGCATGCTTGGGCTGCAGCCACATGTTTTATTATGCTCCTGCAGCTCTGTCCCATTCCCTGATCTGGAAAGCTCTTATGCCTCCAGGTAAGTACTCTGTGAGTACTCAAAAGCTACTCCCGAGCCTGCATACAGACACAAGTGTGACAAATCTTCCTGCTAAAAATAAATCCTGAGCCTTTGTGCCTGAGGGATAGTTAGCTGATGAGGAATGCAGTTACTGTCCAGTTCCTCTTTCATCTGCCTGTGTTTTAAAATATACAATAAAAGAGAAATGGAAAGGTCTGGGTGGTTTGGGTTTGTTTTAACCGGGGGGAATGTTAGGAGGAAGGAACAGTGAGGGTGATGAGACACTGGCACAGGTTGCCCAGGGAGGTTGTGGCTGCTCCCTCCCTGGAGGGGTTGAAGGCCAGGCTGGATGAGGCCTTGAGGGGCCTCGTTCTAGTGGGAGGTGTCCCTGCCTATAGCTCAGGGGGGTTGGAACTGGATGATCTTTGAGGTCCCTTCCAACCTAAACCAATCTGTGATTCTCAAATAGAAGCAGTTAACCTCCCCTCATTTTCTGCTGCATGATCGAATTACTCCTTTTTGTTAGCTTCTACACCAAGTTTGCAGCACTGTGGCTCATTTCTGATCTTGCTCACTTGTGTTGACACCTATGGCACTCCCTGCACTCTCCTGGGACCAGCAGTGTGGATCAGAATTGATTCAGGCCCTCAGGCAAAGAAACAGCTCAGGACTACACATATGTATGCAAAACGTAGAGACCTTTCATATGCTTTCATTAGGAGAACAAGAGCAGTGTTGTCATCTCTTCCTCCACAAATTAAATTGCCCTGAAGGAACTGCAGTGCTCAGAGCAAGATTAGCTTCATCCCCACATGCCTCTAATGCTAACTGTGCAAATGTGCACAAATGTTACTCAGAAAGCCAGAGCACTTAATCAGATTCATCTCTTCTGGCCACAGCCCTCAAACCTGAACGGTGGAGAGCATCTAACTTGGATGCCCAAACGAAGGGTATGAAATCTGCAGGCTGGCAGGCAGGTAAAACCAGCCCTCTGGCAAAGGGTGCAGATCGCTGCCCTCCCAGCTGCAAGCTCCTGCAGATCAGGTCCTTTGGTTCTCAGGAGACCCTTTAAAAGCTTGGTCATTCTGACCTGCCCATTTTTGTGGCATCTGGTCACACCTGGTAGCAAACCTGGGATCCGAGCCACGTGGGGAAATGCTCTTTGGGTGTTTCATGCTCCCCTTGGGTGGTAGCACAAATTATCATTGACTACATTACCAGGGCAAGAAAAAAATTGGNAGAGAAAGAAAAAAGAGAGAGGGGGGGGGGGGGGGGAAGAAAAAAAAGTATCTCAGCAAAACAAAACAATGATGAAACTGAATCAGTGTGAACAGAAGCAAGACCCTTCCTTTAGCACTCCACAGGCACACCTGCAAACCTCCCATTAGAGGCTGAGATTCTCCACTGTCACCTGCACCGAATCCCTCGCCTGCATTCCACGCCACACACCAAACCAGCTGGCTCAAAGCTTGTTGAAATGTGTGCCTGAAGACCTTCCAGCCAGCATGCTGCCACAGACAGACTCATTAGCTGGGACAGTGGGAGATGAAGAAGCTTCCCTCCAGCCAGGACGCCGCACTCTGTCACTGCACGGTCCTGCAGGCCAGTAGTGATGTCCAAGGTGGACAACTCACAGTTGCAAGTGTCACCACACTACCCTGATCTGTGCAACAGCCTTGGAGTTGCAGCCAGCATTTCCCAATCAGGCTTAGTTCTTTCAGGAGGTTTGCAGCATGTAGCTCTGTGGCTTGCTCTGGGAAGAGGAAGAAAGGAGGTAGAGAAGCTGGAGGGGGCAGGGGGGAGGGGATTACAGACTGCCAAGAAATAATGTCTCAGAGGTTTCTGGTATATTGTTCCCCAAACTACATCTTTTACTCAGAAAACAAGTTGGGGGGGGTGGGGGAAAAGTGGCCAAAATGAGTCAGACAATCCATTTGGTTAGCAAGCAGCAAGTTCTCTCACATTGCAGATTCAAGTTCTTGCTCTTTTTACCTGCCATGGAGCAAGGCATGAAGGATGAGCAGGTTTGTACTGGGCACAGACACATTGGGGCTTGTTCTATGTTGGTGCTGCCCTGCCATGGTTAATCCACATCAGCTTAGCCAAGGCCAGGGGAAGGCAGAGTTTGGTCTGTGGCTCAGCAAGCTGTCACAAGATGCCAGGAAGTCTTCCCTTGGGACAGTTCAATTCAAAAACACCTTCACAGCCTACACAGCCCTCTTGATGAAGGAATTTAAGCTATATGTTAACAAGCCAGGCCTGGTTCCAGTCATCAGTGACTGTCTTTTCATTTTCGTTTGCTCAGTCAACCCACTTCTGCTATCCAGCAGCAGACAGAGCTCAGGCCATCATTTTTGAAGCTACCATATGAAGAGATGCAAATATAAATTGTTCATACATCAAACTCAAAAATACCAAACCACTCTCCCTCAGGTTCTCCTCCTGGGTGAAGAATGTTATTCACTCCTGCATTGGCTAAATGGTTTTAAAGTAATTTTCAAATACTTTTCCTCCATCCTTGGCTCTTGGAGGGCTTTCAGGTTGTATTTCAATGAGCAAGCTGCTACCAGACTTTCTCCTGGTCTGCCTTTGTGAACAGCAGCTCTGACTTAACCCTGCAGCACAGTGTCAGTTCCCCAGGCTCTAAAGCAGCCAGCAGCAAACCCTTCAGCAGTCAGCTCTAAACATCACCCTTGGCAATTTCTCCAGATGTTGCCAGACTCTGGCACTTCTCTGCATTACAAGTGCAGCTGGGCAAAGCTGAGGGGTCCAATGTGAGCCTAGCATGAATGCACACAGGAGAAAAACAGTGCTCAGAGTGTCCTTCACATGACTGACCATAGCAGAGTGAGGGGAGGGGGAAATGGATGAACAGGAGCAGTTCTGAGCCTTACATCTGGAAGCATTTATGGTGCTGGATTCTGGAGGGAGCAAGATGGGGTGAGTGTTATTAAAGGTCCTCTCCCCCAGAAGTTGGTTGATGAAGCCACATCTTAGCTCTAGGCACTAAAAAGCCTGCAATCATGTAGGGGAAAACGACAACTATTCTTTGAAGGCTGAGCTGGACATGATGGAGGAACCCTCTGGGGAGATCCTTCCACAACCATGGCCTGTAACCCTTTCAGCTGGGCACTGAGGAGAAAACTCTTCAGCCAGCAAGCTAGGCCAGAGACACTGCATCCTCACCACACTTCTGCCTGTGGGCGCAAGACTTCATCACTGACCTTCTTACTAGTTCCTTCAGCACGATGTGGTCAGCTGAGCCCTGCCTCACTGGCCAACCTGGGTGTTGAGCTGGGTGAACACCTCAGTTCCATTTCCACTCATTCAGAAAAGAAAAAAAAAACCCAAACCAACCAAATCGACACTCCATGTGGACCTTCTAGTTTGGCTGCAAGTGGTATCTCCCTCCCTTCCTGCCCACTTCTCAGGCAGGCACACAGTGGTGAGAGGCAAAAGCCAGAGTGGAGCGAACAGAGGATGCTTCTGTTTGTGGTTGATTAGGCATTTGCCACTTTTATTTTAGACCTCTGGTTAAGAAAGAAAAAAAAAAAGAGAGAGAGAGACAGAGAGCAAGAGAAAAAGGCAGGCACAAGCCAGGAGGTTCAGAGCTGTTTTTCAAATGGGCAGTGACAGATAAGAAAACCCCACCAACTGTCACAGCCATCGAATGACCCAAAAGACATCCTGCACAGCACACACCACCACCAAACAACAGTGCTGGTGCTCTAATTCTGAAGAAACAGAAAAATAGCACCAGCCGAGGGCCAGGCAGGTTAAGGCAGCTTGGCTTTGTTCTCATTCCATCTTAATTAGCACATCTGAATTTTAGAGGACTTCCATCCCTGTCCCCCTGAGAGCAGACCTCCGTTCACAGGTGCTGAGTAAGTGCCACAGCCTTGCCTAGAGGCTTTGCCTCAAAATAAACTCATGCTGCAGCCAGCCATCTCCTTTTTTTATTCTGAAAAATAAAGCCACGTTTTCCCTTCTTTGCTCTTGCACTAATCTTGTTACGTGGCCAGACAAAGAGTAAAGTCTTGCTCTGGGTGTGAAAGATTGACAGACTTTATCTCTTTGAGAAGTTAGGAGCTGTGGAGCTGCACTTGGCTGACTGCTGATGTTACTCCCACGCACACACAGATCAGAGTCCAGCCCTGGAATATCAGGAAGACAGCCATGGATTCACTGTATTTTTGGCACTAAAAATTTTTTTGGCACAGGAGGTTCCACCTCAACACAAGGGGCAACTTCTTGACTGTAAGTTTCCCAGAGCACTGGTACAGGCTCCCCAGAGAGGTTGTGGAGTGACCTTCTCTGGAGACTTTCAAGGCCTGTCTGGATGTGTTCCTCTGTGACCTGACCTAGATTGTCTGGTCCTGCTGTGGCAGGGGGATTGGACTTAATGACCTCTTTGGGACCCTTCCAGCACCAGACATCCTATGATCCTGTGAAGACCAAAGATACCATTTCTGAAATGCTCCCAAGCCACAGACAACTTGAAGCTAGGACTGCACTAGGAAGATACCATTTGCCCTCTGTTTCCATTCTTCCCTTGGCACCTGCTGCTGGTGAACCCCAAGAGATAGGGTGCTGGGCTGGCCAGCCCCGTGCCTGACCCTGAGCAGATGTCTTGCTCTTCAGTTAAGCCTCAGAAACGACTGCAGAAACAGCATGGGACCAAGAGTACCAGGAATGGCATAGCAAAATATGGAACAGGAACACCAAAACGCTGCGTTTATCAGTCCTGCTCTCCCACAGGCAGCCCCCAGCCACAGCATCCCCGAGATGTTAGCATCGTGCTGTTCTTGGGCCCTTTTGCAAATGTGCAGCTTATCACTCAGCCCCACTTCCAGCACACAGAGGCCATTTCAACACTACTGCCTTGCCTTGCCGAGTCATTGTCCTAGGGAAGTGTGTGACCACCAGGCTTCAGCTGGCAGCTAGCGCCCTGCGTTGCTCAACAGTGACAGTTGGCTTTACATCAGCCATCGTCCTCTGTGGCAACTAAGTGCTTCCCCAAGACCAGAGCTGCCCCTCAGCTGCAGAAACCTTTGTAACAGAACAAAAGGAGAGGTTTGCTGTGCAACAGACATCCCTGGCTCGGTCCAGGGGGTATTATGCCCCTGGGCCTGCCTTTAACCATGGCCTAGAACTGCTGTTTGGACACAGAACAACGTGGCAGCTGTGGTTCCCCAACCCCACCCCACATAGCAGGGTCACTTGTTTCTTCAGACCCCTTTGCAGTAGGACAAGCCCAAGTTAATTTGTGCAGATTGGAACAGTTTCCAACACGTTCTGTAAAAGTGGGCACCAGGTTTTTCGTAAGCATTGCCTTCACTGCCTGCAGTCCTTCTCATCCTTCCCAAGAAGAAAACTGGAGTTTGAAAGGTCACCACCTGGGCAGACCCTTCTCTTCTGAAACTCTTAAGAGATTGTTCATTCAATAGTGTGCCTCCATACTGAGATGGAGCCTCCTAACAATCTCTCCCAAACCCATCAAGTACTTCCAGCACATATTCATAGTATCATAGAAGGGTTTAGGTTGGAAGGGACCTCAAAGCTCATCCAGTTCCAACCTCCCTGTGCCATAGGCAAGGACACCTCACACTAGAACAGGTCACTCAAGGCCTCATCCAATCTGGCCTTCAACACCTCCAGGGAGGGAGCAGCCACAACCTCCCTGGGCAACCTGTGCCAGTGTCTCACCACCCTGACTGCAAAGAACTGTTCTAGAGGTGTTGTATAGAGGAAACTTCTGTGTAGAATTTAGCAGGGCTCAGAGATGGGTGTGAACATTTTAAAAGCCATTCTGCTGTGTTGCAGAATTTTTCTGTAGGCTTCTACATGTTTTTTTTTTTTTTTTTTTCTGTAGGCTTCTAAATGTTATATTAAAGCTTTACCTAAGGATCTGCAACTTAGCAGATACAAAGCCAGCTTTGGGGTGACTGAAGCAAGGAAGGGGAGAGAAACGTGGCAGGGAACATGCTTTGCACCCAAAGTCACTGCTCGGTGCTCACATTACCCATCTCTACAGCTTCACCTCCTCTAGGATTATGTTTGCATTGTCCTCCTTCCCTCTCTGCATCCGAACCGATCTGCTCCCTGCACGTCTATATAATACATCAGGTCCTAACAACCTGCGTTCAGCTCTTGGCCGTGAGCAGTGGAAGGGACAAGCACACACTTTGGCCAGGACTAGAGGCCATGGAGGGGTGGCTGGGTCTGCCCGGAGCCCGCAGCTAAGCAAGTGGAGGTCCCGGACTTGAACGCTCCTTCAGAGCTCAAAGAGGAGTCTAAAACCCGCAGATGCTGGCCAAGGGCGCAGCCTCCGTGCCCGCGTCCCATGGGGTTCCGTCTGCTCGGAGCACTACCGCTATAAACGGCTCCGTTGGCAGTGTGGGGTCACACCGGGAACGGTCACCAGCGGCTGCAGACCCTCCTCGATTCCGCATCGCTGCGAACCTCCCGCATGCTCGTCCCCGCTCCCCACCGGGACCTAGGGCACCGCACGTCCCCTGCTCTCGGCGACTGCCAAGGCGCGGAGGGCACCACATCCCGGCACGGCCGAGCCACCCCGGGCCGAGTACCACCCAGCCCGACGGAGCGGGGCCTGGCCCGCCCACCGTGTCACCGTGTGTCACCGTGTCACCGCGTCTCACCGTGTGTGTCACCGTGTGTCACCGCGTCACCTCCTCCCCGGGCCCGTCCTCCCTCCCGCCGCCGCCGGGTGGCGCTGCCGCTCCGCTCGGCGGGCACGGTCGCCGCTGCTGATGCTTCTGTGGCGGGGCCCGGCGGAGTTGGCGGCTGCGGTCCCGGATAGCTGCTGCCCGCAGCCCAGGCGGCAGTGCCGGTCACGGCTCCCTGCTCCGCCGGAAGGACCCCGCTTGCCCCGGCTGCTCTCCGCGGCCGGATCGCTGGCAGGGCCCCGGTTTCCATGACGGGAGGTGCTGCGGGAGCTGCATGGGAACATTCCTCGCAATCCTGGGCTCGCATCTCTCCGGGGACCGAGCTGTCGGTCTGAAGCAGCAACGGGGAGGACTTCTCAGTCTGGGCCCCGGGGT
>VWZI01008852.1:1804481-1814682 GCA_013396835.1 Psilopogon haemacephalus | reverse complement strand
AGGTAACCGCAAACCCTCTACATCAGCCTTTTAACCAGGTTTCTCCTCTGCTCCCCCCGGGTGTAAGTGAATCCAACAGGGCCAAGACCCATTTTCTCTCCAAACTGCACCCCTGCCTGGGATTTTTCACTCAAGCAATGATGCAGCCAAACAGAAAAAAAAAAAAGTAATAGTAATAATAATTGTGGAGCCAATGCTTTTTCACCACAGAGCAAAGCCTGTGCTGCTGTTGGAATCTAAAGCGGACAGTTCAGGGCTTTGCAGCCAGGACTCTTTAAATTAGGAATGTGTAAAGACTTCCCTGTGGCTTGGCAACATTCCATGAACACATCACAGATATTAAATGTAGAAAGACCTGCTGATAGGGCTAACCCATTTTGCTTGGACAGCACAGGATGGGTTCCTCATGGGCAGCTCGCATCGTTTGCTTGGGAAAAGCTCAGCATTTCCTAGGGGGTGAAGCTTCCACCAATTCTTTCAGGAAACTCTTCAGTACCTGAAGGGGGCCTACAAGAAAAGCTAGGGAGGGACTTTTTAGGCTATCAGGTTATGAGAGGACTAGGGGGAATGGAGCAAAGCTGGAGGTGGGGAGATTCAGCCTGGATGTGAGGAGGAAGTTGTTGAGCATGAGAGTGGTGAGAGCCTGGAATGGGTTGCCCAGGGAGGTGGTTGGGGCCACATCCCTGGAGGTGTTTGCAGCCAGGCTGGCAGAGGCTGTGGGGAGCAGCCTGATCTAGGGTAGGGTGTCCCTGGGCATGGCAGGGGGGTTGGAACTAGATGATCCTTGTGGTCCCTTCCAACCCTGACTGATTCTATGATTCTAAACAATTAACAGCTTAACACAACACAGCTCAGCGTAAAGAATTTTTCCTGAGAATCTTTCTACTGTTTGGTTGGTTTGGTTTTGGGTTTGTTTTTTCATTTTTGGGTTTTGTTTTGGTCTCAGCTGGACATGAGCCAACAGAGTGGACTTGCAGTCCAGAATGCCAATGGCATCCTAGGCTGCATCAAAAGCAGCATGGGCAGCAGATCAAGAGAGGTGATTCTGCCATTTGGCTCTAATGAGACCTCACCTGGAGGAATGCATCCAGCTGTGGAGCCCTCAATGCAGGAAGAACATGGACTTGATGGAGCAGGTTCAGAGGAGAGCCATGAAAATAATTAGAGGGCTGCAACACCTCTGCTATGAGGACAGGCTGAGGGAGCTAAGGTTGTTCAGCCTGGAGAAGAGAATGCTGCAAGGAGACCTAATAGCAGCCTGCCAGTACCTGAAGTGGGCTACAAGGAGGCTGCAGAGGGACTGTTTGCAAAGGCCTGCAGGGATAGGACGAGAGGCAATGGTTTGAAATGAGAGGAGATTTAGATTGGGTATTACAAACAAGTTCAGCACCATAAGGGTGGTGGAACACTGCAACAGGTTGCCCAGGAAGGTAGTTGAGACCTCATCAATGAAGCTGTTCAAGGTCAGGCTTAGCAAGGCTCTGAGCAAAGTGGAGAATGTCCCTGTTGACTGCAGGGGAGTTGGACTGGCTGACCTTTGGAGGTCCTTTCCAACCCAAACCATTCTATGATTCTATGATTGCCTTTCCACCTGAGTGGTTACACTTTCAAACCTTCCTGGTGTGTTGCATGAACTAGGCAGGTGTGGTGGGTTAAAAAACTACTACAGCAGGGGCCAGGATTATACATGTTGTGATCTCCCACTGCAGACTTTTTTTTTATCCCTTCACATAAGCTTTTCCTTTCCAACCTCCATTCAGCATTTCTTTTTTTCTTTTTCGTTTCTGGATTCTCCCTAGTTAGAAAACTTCTCCTTTTTTTGAGTTTTTTGGTTGGTTGCTTGCTTGCTTAGTTGGTTTGGGTTTGTTTTGCAAAGCAGGGAGATGGATGGATGGAAGCCTCACAAGCACAGGGCACAGCACACACTGCTCAGCACTCTGCCTTGGTAGAATGAGTGTGCTGTGGGTGCTTTTCATGGGCTATAATGTTCTGTACGTTCCTGAGCTCTCAATCACTTTGGCACAGGTTTGAGTGTTAGGAAAAAAAAAAAAAAAGGATGCCAAGGCTTTAGCAGCCAGAGCACAAGCTCCTCTTCAGTACTTGTTTTGTACAAGCTCAATGCATAATATAGGCCTCGTCCTGGTGTTTGTGGAAAGCTTACTCACAGCATTTGGCCACTCTTTAATTTGGCACAGTGGGTAAAAGTTAGCAGTGCAGCCCTGGAAGGAGGTGTGTTGGCAGAAGAGCTGGGTCTGGAGCTAGAAATGGAGCAGCAGTGCAGTGACACAGCTGAAAAGGGCAGGTGAGTCAGGACCTGAGAAGACAACAGTGTTGACCAGGACCATGTGGGGCTTAGCACCAAGGTAGCATTTAAATACAGCTGAGATAGGTTATTGGCACCATTTAAATGCAGCTATATTGAGCAGTCAGGACTGCAGTCGGAGCAGGAATGAGTTAAGAAAGGCTCTGCTGCAGAAAGGCTCTGCTGCAGAGCACTTGGAAATCTTTACCTTTCAGGGGAAGGTTTTCTGAGACCTCCAGGACACTCGTTCATCTTTTCCTCAGGATGGGCACTCGTCCAGCTCCTCGCTTGCACAGTGCAGGTTGAGATGTGCTCCATTCTTGGCCAAGTGCTGTGAGCTGCAAACAGAAGGTGCTGTTTCATTTGGAAAAAATCAAATGCTATTTGCATGTATGTCAATGAAATGCAAAAAGAAAAAAAACAAACAAACAAACAACAAAGAGCTGATAGTTCTACCCTGATGCCAACATGATGAGGAAAGACATCAACACAACCATCTTGCCACATAGCCCTGGTGCTCTGCCCTGCCTGATCAGCAGATTCTGTGCCTCAGGTGCTCCAGGACTTGGCTCAAGGGTGGGCTTTGGTTTCCTAGTGGTGCAATGGAGCTCACAGTCAGGCAGGGGCAATGGCAATGGGTTCGCACCTGGGCACTTCTTCTGCTCCTTTGTAGAAATCTTGTGGGGATTTCTGGTTTCCTGGAGAGCTCTCCAAGCTGCTCCACCTTTGGAAGCCTGCAGGACAATGGTGTTAAGAGGGCGAGATTAACATCTCAGAACTTTTCCCGTGCTCTTTTTTCCAGCCTGAGTAAGGTCCCAGGTAAATTAGCAGGTTGTTTGAAGGGGATCAGGGCTGTTTCTAAACATCTATCATTTCCCTACGAGGGTTTTTTTTTTTTTTACCACCCCCCCATAGGCAGGAGCCGGTTGAAGGAAACACTTTGATCACACTTTGGGGCCCCGTCTGGTCCCCAGCGGATGCTTCTGAGGGTTAGAGAGCTTCGCAAAACTCCTCCACCCAATTGAAAGCACCGTGACTAACCCTCCCTGCACACAGCCCATTTCCTCCAACAGCAAGAACCGCCTGCAGACAGCAGACAAAACCTTCCACAGGAGACTGGTCATGCCCGGGTGATGTCCTCAACACAAGCAGCTGGGTGCAGCGCGGTGGAGGGAGCGTTAACATGGGCGTGATACCCTGCTGAGGAATTCCAGTGTCGCTAAGTAATTAACTTGTAAGAACTCGGAGTAACCATTTCCATATGTAGGACCCAAAAAAACAAGAACTACAGGTCAGGAGATGCCTTCCCCAGCTCGTTGGATGAGAGCAGGGTTTCCATCTCCTCTTGAAATAAGGTCTCTCCTGTTCTCTGGTCTCGTTTCCATCACCCCACCAGAATAAAATCAGCTGAAGACAGATATGTCAGTGAGCAGAGCTGGGATTTTTGCTAGAGGTTTGGGGCGGGGAGGGGGTTTGGCACGGACTGAACTTTCGACACCACAATCGTATTTTACCCTCTAAGGAGCCTGCACAGATGCACCTTTCACTTCCAAATTAGATGAAAACCTTGCCTGTCTCCCCCAGGATGGCAGCTTTGGTGTTCAGGCTTTTTCAGGACTGTGCAGAATGAGGAAATTCATAAACTGAGTGAAAACAAGGGAGGGTGGACACACACTCAGAGAGCAGGGCTGGAGGTTTCCAAGGAACATCCATCCAAAGAGGGCTGTGTGCTCTCCTCCAAGGATTTTCCCTTACTCACCTCTCAGAAAGCTCCTTTGTCCACAGTCAGGAGTTGGAAGGGACCCAAAGAGATCATCGAATCCAACCCCCCTGCCACAGCAGGACCACACAATCTAGCTCAGGGCACACAGCAACACAGCCAGACAGGCCTTGAAAGGCTCCAGACAAGGAGACTCCACAACCTCTCTGGGCAGCCTGTGCCAGCACTCTGGGACTCTTCTAGTCAAGAAGTTGCCCCTTGTGTTGATCTGGAACCTGCTGTGCTGCAGCTTCCATCCATTGCTCCTTGTCCTATCCCAGGCAGCAAGTGAGCAGAGCCTGTCCCCCCTCTCCTGACCCCCAGCCCTCAGACATTTATAAACATTGATTCAATCCCCTCTCAGTCTTCTCTTCTGCAGAGTAAGCACCCTCAGGTCCCTCAGCCTTTCCTCACCAGGCAGTGCTGCAATCCCCTCAGCATCCTTGTAGCCCTCTGCTGGACCTTTCCCATCAGAACCCTCTTCCTCTGAAACTGGGGAGCTCAAAACTGCAAGCAGTACTCACCAGGGCAGAGCAGAGGGGTAGGAACCTCCCTTGATCTGCTTGACACACTGGGCAGAAAAAGTCAGAAAAATGCCAACCATTTTTTTTTTTCCAGCTGAATGGTGTCCTTTTTTCCCTTTTTTTTTTTTTCCTTCTCTCCACCCCCTATTCCACACCCCCACACCCCCAGAGTCCCTCTCACACACACACACACACACACATCCTGAAGCAAGAGGAAAGGAATTCCCGGTGCAGCCAGATGGGAGGACGTGGGCCAGGACCTTGGGTGACACTGGGAGCTGGTCCATCCTTCTCCCACCATGGCCCCCGAGGCAGCACCACCTTCAACCCTCCCCGGTGGCACCCAGAGCCTGGCCACTGGAACCCCTCACAACTCTTTTTCTGTCTCTTGGTCCCCAGCCTCATCCTGGCTGTAGGCAGCACAAACCAGCTGGCTCCCAGCCAGACCACAGGGGGATTTTTCCCCCTCTCTCTGCCAAAGCAAATTGACTTCTGACACCTTCCCTTATGTTTTCATCCTTTAAAGGGTGGAAAGCTGAAAGCCTGCCTTCGCCTCACTGGCTTCCACGCCTCCTCCGTGCTCTGCTGCCCGGATGGTAAAGAAGCTCTTTCAGGGAGGACTGGGCATCAAGTGTCATTAGTAAGGAGCTGCTTGAAGGTGGGGCAGCAGGCACATGTACACACCTGTGTTGGGGTGCTGAGGACCATGGCTGAGCACATATTGGGGTGCTGAGGATCGCAGCTGAGCGAGTGTCAGGTGCTGAGGACTGCAGCCTGGTGCACATTTGGTTCCCTGCCCCAGGACAGTGCCTCTGGCTTCTTGGCATCCACCTCTCTGGACTGGCTGGGTCACCTTGCTTTTGCTTCTGACAAAGCCTGACAGTGCACCTGAAGTGTCAAGAGATGCTCTGTCTGATGGACATCAGCAGATGTCCTCACCACAGGTAGCAAAGGTGGACTGAGGCTGCCCAAAACATGGAATGTGTTCAAAGAAGGGCAACGAACCTAATGAGGGGCCTGGAGCACAGCCCTGTGAGGAGAGGCTGAGGGAGCTGGGGGTGTGCAGCCTGCAGAAGAGGAGGCTCAGGGCAGACCTCAGTGCTGTCTACAACTACCTAAAGGGAGGTTGTAGCCGGGTAGGGTTGGGCTCTTCTCAGAATGAGGAGACAAAGTCTCAAATGGTACCAGGGGAGGTCTAGGCTGGATGTTAGGAGGAAGTTCTTGCCAGAGAGAGTGATTGGCACTGGAATGGGCTGCCCAGGGAGGTGATGGAGTCGCCATCCTTGGAGATGTTCAAGCAAAGCCTGGATGGGGCACTTAGTATCGTGCTCTGGTTGATTGGCTAGGGCTGAGTGATAGGTTGGAGTAGATGAGCTTGGAGGTCTCTTCCAACCTGGCTGATTCTATGGAATGTTTGGTGAAAAGTTCTGTTCTGATGTCGCTCATTGTCCGTTGCTTACTGACAATAAGCAATATTGCAGTAATTACTTAGCTCCCGACTGACTCCATCTCCACACTTCTGTGGCAAAAGAGGATCTTGGGAAGCTGTTCTAGAGGAATCCATGAATCATACTGAACCAGCACAGCACCAAATTATTTCTCCTTTCTCCCTTTAAACTTCCCTGCTGCTCCTTTCGTGCTGCTGCTTTGTCATTTTAAAACAGAGATTCTTAGAAATACAAATCTATCTCAAAACTTTAAGCTTCCCCAAAGTGCACAGTGCAGGAATGTTCTGGCCTCCTGCTTTCATCCTGGCCAAAGTCTTTGTGGTGTCAGTAATTCTTCCAGCAGCTGGGGAAAACAATAACCTGCTCAGGACCCTTTCCTCTTAGCAGCAAAAGGTATTGAGCTGGGAGGAGCAGACTGCTTGAGTGGGGAGTGGCTGCACACCTATACTGGGTTTAACTCCCCAGCAAGGGCTGTGGGGGCCAAACTCTGCACCACCAAGCTGTCACCAAAGGGGCTGACGTTGCTGTCCCAGGCCTTGCAGAGGTATTGTGTGACCAGGATGAACCAAAGGCCTGCATCATAAACATCAGTCAAGTGACTGACTTCATTCTGCCTTGCTGCACTTAATGCTCTTCGCTTCAGCGGTGCAATTTTCCACTAGCATCTCGTCACACTGCACCCATTTGACATGCCCATAAAAACATCATTTCATCCTCCCTGACCCATCAGCCCTCTAGAATGGGAGCTGGCTCAATGCACAGAGGTAAGAGACCCAAAGAATGGGGTTTATGACCCACGGAATGGGTTTTATCCCAGTCTCTGCTTACCTCTCTCCCTTGGCAGAGTCTGCTGGACAGCTGCAAAATGACTTTCCCGTGGGCCTCCATGCCAGCAGGTTTCCAGCTGGAATCAATGGCAAAGCTTGGAAATAAATTGCTGACTGCTTAGAGCAGGAGGGTTAAGGAAATGCAGCCCAGATCTGAGCTAGAAAAACCCATAAACAGCCACCTTTGCCTCCAAGCTGCATACTCCTCACCCCACTGCGCTTCCCACAACCTCTCTGGCTGTTCCCAGGGCTGCAGGCTTTGTTCTGCAGGTGCAGGACAGAAATTGTCCATCTCAGAAACTGTCCAAAAGAGGATCAGGTACCTTTTACTGCTAAGTAAAAAGCCCCCTGGGCAGGTTTTATTTCCCAGCTGCTGGAAGAATTACTGACACCACAAAGACTTGGCCAGGATCGAAGCTGGAGGTCAGAACATTCCTGCACTGTGCACTTTGGGGAATTTTGAAGTACTGAGATAGATTTGAGGTTTCTAAGAATTTCCAAGTCGTTTTGAAATGGCGAAGAGGCAACACGAAGGGAGCAGCAGGAAGGTTTGGAGGTAGTCTTTGCAGTAAGGAGTGCCCTGAGTGAGTCTGTGACTTTGAGGACATGTATGCCTCTTTCTGAATTGCAGGCTACATTTGATTAGAGCATCTGTTGTAGGCTTACAAACAGCTCTGTGCACTGTGCTGCAGCCTATACAATATATATATATATATATGTTTTAGGGTATCAAGTAGTGACAGGACTAGGAGGAATGGAGCAAAGCTGGAGGTGGGGAGATTCAGAATGGATGTGAGGAGGAAGTTCTTCAGCATGAGAGTGGTGAGAGCCTGGAATGGGTTGCCCAGGAAGGTGTTTGGGGCCACAACCCTGGAGGTGTTTGCAGCCAGGCTGGCAGAGGCTGTGGGCAGCCTGATCTAGGGTAGGGTGCTCCTGGCCATGGCAGGGGGGTTGGGACTGGCTGATCCTTGTGGTCCCTTCCAACCCTGACTGATTCTATGACTCTATGTGGAACATACTATTACAGTATATGTAGTATATAACAGTACCTACTGTTGGAGCACTTAGGCAGGAAAGCAGATCAGGCTTCTCGTGGAGATTAAAAGGTCTAAAATTGTAACACATCACAGAACATGGCCAAAAACTATAAACTGAATATTCTCTCTCCATGGATCTTACTCCTAGGGAAACTTCAATGAGACCCAGATGAAAGAAAGCAGTGGGGAGCTGTGTCATGCAGAGACACCTAACAGGCATCCCACAGAGCAGGTCTTTATTGAGTGGTAAAGGGGATCGAGTCCATTGCTCCTCAGGGACCTCAAATGAATCCTTATCTTGGCTCTGTAGTCCAACAAAGCATTTACTTTAAGCCCAAATATGTTAATTTTCTCTTAAGCTTTGGAAAACTTCCTGCCAAATCATTTCTGGAGTTCTGCAGGTGTCCCTTGCCTATGGTAGGGGGTTGGAACTGGATGATCTTTGAGGTCCCTTCCAATCTAAACCATTTTATGATTCTGTCATTTTAAGAGGAAGACATTTCTACAAGTTTTTAAAGCACAAGGGTTCAGCAGGGATGCTGTTTCGTGTCAGAAAAGAATAGCCTCTAGTTCATCTCTCGTCTGACATGCTAGAGAACATGGCAGCTTGTGGCTGGAGGAGAAGTGAGAATTCTCTTGTCCTGTGGATCCTGGATTGTACTTAGGCATTTATAACAATATTTTACCATCTAAGAGAGGGCCTTGAGCTAGCAAATGGAAACTTCTACTTCCCTCACTTCAGCAGAAACCTCATCTGCTTCATGCCCTCCAGCCAAACTCATGTTCTTGATAACATAGAGTTTGCAGGAGTTTTTTTTTCCCAAAGGGACGAGAAAAGGAATGTCCACAAGCAGAGTGAACTCTGCCTCCTCTTTTCTCTAGCATGAGGTTCTGAGGGGGCTACCTCTTGCTGTGTGCTTATGTCAAATTTAGCACTGTGCTGTTAAATGAACATTGCAGCAATCCCATTAGTAATAAACTGATTCATAATCAAGGTGATGTCACAGACAGTGTGTGTAGCAAATAGGAGCACAAAGGACCAAGCTCAAAGTCCAGTGGCAGGCAGCTGAGAACATATCTGTAGTCTTATAACTTCCCCTCAACCAGCAAGTCCTTTAACTTTGCCATGGCTGTAACCAAGGTATGTACTACCAGATCCTATGCCCAGATGACTAGAAAATCACTTTATGGTGGACCAGTGCAAGAAAAGTGCCTTCTCAGGATCTGTTCTTTGTTTCTAGTGCAACTACTTCGTTGCCCATGCAGTAACTGGTAAGACATTCCTTAGCTGCACACTGTGGTGAGAACATCTCATCCCAGTTTGAAACAGATTCAGGGCCCTAGAGTAAAAGTGACACAAAGCATTCAGAATGTGCTGTCTGGCCTTGGAAACCAGGAAACAAACTGCTTATAAATATGCAGGGACCTCCATGTGTTCCTGGGACCACATAGCAAGAAGACAGAGAAGCTCAACCACGTAGGGAGGGGAACGTCTGCCCTCCTCCCTTTGCATGTGCTTCAGTCAGGATGTTTGCACAAGAAGAAAGTCAAGGGGAACAATAAAACCCATATGTCAGATGTCGAAGGGAAGTCTGCAGCCAAACACACCAACAGAAAAGACTGAGAGCAGTTCGTCCCCGTGATAAGACTTCAAATATGCAGATCACAACATCCTTTCAGGGGCCCAAGCTGATGATAGCAGCAAGATGGTCCTTGGCACTCTGAACTCTTCGCCCAAGAATGGCACATCCCTTTGCAGTGAAGCCTAAATATACCTCCACGTGGGATGGGAGGGGTTGTGAAGAGATTGCTTTGCTTGTGCTGAGCATGGAAAACACACAACTCTGTCACAACACAGGCCACAAAGCTCTGAGCCACCTGCAAATGGTGCTTTGGCTGAGTTTCGATGGAGTGGCACCCAGCTGGACTCTGAGGACGGTGGATTTGCATGGATCCAGGCACAAAAAGAGAGCTCCTGTGACCTACTGCTGTTGCACTTTTAATACTAAAGATTATGTTAAAAATGGGCACAACAGTCCCTGCTTTAATAAATGTTTCATTACTTGTTCAAAGTGGAACAGCAAAGCCGCAAGGTTCTCCCAGACAAAGGACAAAGCAGTAGCCCTATAGAAGGCTTTTGAAGGTTGAGTTGGATCTCAGGACCAGAAGGAGCTTTGAAGGTGGAGCTACTTCCACGGCCAACTCCAGACCTTCATGAAGATTACAGGCTGGGAGTTGGGGATTTTCAGCCTGGAGAAGAGAAGGCTTCCAGGAGACCTTAGAGTAGCCTTCCAGTATCTGAAG
>VWZI01008852.1:1762618-1789981 GCA_013396835.1 Psilopogon haemacephalus | reverse complement strand
CCGAGCGGAGCCGCCTGGCGCCGGCAGGGGGCGCCACGGCCGGCCCCGCCTGGCTCTGCGTTCAGCCAATGGGCGATGGGGCCCGCGCTGGGCGGAGCCGTCCCGCTGGCAGCGCCCAACCCCGCCCGGCCGGGCTGCGGCCCCGAGCCGAGACGGCACCGAGTCGGGACCGAGCCCAGCACAGCCGAGCCGCGCTGGGGCCGAGCTCGTCGCAGCCGCCACCAGCCATGGGCCGCGCCGCGCCTCGGCCGCGGGCATGACAGCGCGGCCGCGCCCCGAGCCAGGCAAGTACCGCGGGGGTGGCGCCGTGCTTCCAGTGGGGGCTGAGCTGCGGGGAGCGGGGAGTCTCTCCATGCCTCCCCCGGGCTGGCCGCACCTCGGGAGGGGTCCTCCCGGGGGGCTGCATTGCGGGGAGGAGGATGTCTCTTCGTGCCCGTCCCCAGAGC
This sequence comes from Psilopogon haemacephalus, assembly GCA_013396835.1. Classification (NCBI taxonomy): domain Eukaryota; kingdom Metazoa; phylum Chordata; class Aves; order Piciformes; family Megalaimidae; genus Psilopogon; species Psilopogon haemacephalus. The sequence goes on along the minus strand of VWZI01008852.1, from coordinate 1,789,535 downwards.
CTCCTCGTGTCGTGCCGGGGCTGCTCAGCCCTGGGTGCGGGCGGAGCTGGGGTGTGGGTGTCTGCGGAGCCGTCCGGGAGGCGCTGGACAAGGGCTGGAGTTGGGCATCGCTGCCGGCCCCGGAGGAGGCGGATTATTGGGGTGTGTGGTTTCCCGAGCCCGGCTGCGGACGGCAGGCAGGGGCTGCTCACGGTGTCTGCACGGTGTGCGGAGCTGGACCCGGTGGGCTTTGGGCATGGTCACAAGGGGAGTGACCTGCGGAGCTGCCGGGACCCGAGAGCTGCTCTGCTGAGGTGTGTGCGGAGTAGCTTTTCCAGAGCGGTGGTGCAGTCGATTTTACATGCAGGTGTTACTCCAGGAGAGCTGCCGGGAGCGCGTCCGTGTCGGGACAAGGTGACAGGCACGGCAGCCCTGCTGTCCCTGCCTCCTGATTCAGACTCGGAGAATACCTAAGGGGTGGAGATCAAGAGGACGGGTTTGGACTCTTCTCAGTGGTGGCCAGCGTTAGGGCCAGTCGATACAAAGTAGAGCACAGGAGGTTTCACTTGAACTTAAAGAGAAACTTCTTTACTTTGAGGATGCTGGAGCGCTGGAGCACTGGAGCAGGCTGCCCAAAGAGTTTGTGGAATCTCCTTCTCTGGAAAGATTCCAAACTCGCCTGGACGCGTTCCTGTGCAACCTAATCTGGGTGACCCTGCGTTAGCAGAGGGGTTGACTAGATGATCTCCGGGGGTCCTTTCCAACTCCTGCAGTCTCCTCCGGGGCAGGTGAAGTGTGTGGATGGGTCCCGGCAGAGTCGGGGGTGTGCTGGTGGGACAGGGATGCTCGGTCTGTGACCGAATGGCAGCAGCCCTTGGTCATCCTTTGAATGCCACACAACAATTAGAACATCGTTGAGGATGGGGTTAGCCCAAAATAATGGAAAATAAGAGAGAAGGCTGTAAACATTATTCAAAATGCCAGCCTGAAGTTCTCAAACCAAATCATCCAAAACAAACAGTGGCCAAGTGGAACTGTTTTCTTTGCAGGGAGTTTCCACTGGAATAAATAGCAAGTTCTGTTTATTAAAGAAAAAAAAATTAAAAAAAAATCAGCAAGTAGTTGTAATAGTTCCAGTGCTTGTGAGGGACTGGAGCATGCCCAGAGCCAGAGAGGTCCATATGATCTAACGTGATGTTCTACTGCAGCTTCTGCTGCCAGTTCCCCAGAGGCACTTGCAGTTTTCACCCCTGAGCTCCATCTAAGACAGCCATGTCTGGTTTTGCTTCTGCCTTCCCATCACCTTCTATGCTTAGAACATTCCTTAGTGTTCTTTTTCCTAACCAGAGCTGTGTCTGCTGCTGCCTTTGTGTAACCCAAAGTGTTGCTGTGATGTGCCAGCTCTACGCTACCTGTAGAGATGGAAAACGAGGGTGTGTTCTTTGCCTCAGTATTGCAGCTGGTTGCTGGCTTGCAGAGCCAGAGCAGTAGAGCCATGGACACCTGCTTCTGCAGAAATGAGGCTCTTGTGTAGATTGCGTTCCCTGGGATGCACAGAGCACCACCAGGCACTGCACCTCAGCCTTCACAGTGATTTCTGGTCATCAGTTTGTCCACCATGACTTTAAGCTATTTAAGCCACTGGGATAGGTATAAGTGGTTCCTGCTCATGGGACAGCTGCCCAAGGGCTTGCTGAGTACTGGCATAACTCATGTACAGCTGCAGGCAAGATCCTGCTGCATTTCCTGGGTGCCTGCACTGGTGCTGCACAGCTAAAAAGTAAAATGTTTAGTTTGTGATCCAGAGAGAAAGTGGTGAGGAGGCCCTTCTGGCACGGACAGACCCTTTAAACCTTCCCCCCCAAGGTCTGCAACTCAAGTTTCCTCCAAGATTCAGGTCCCTTGTTTGGGAAGTCTCTTTATTTAACGCCCTCTAGTGAGGTTTTAAAAAGTAACATAGATTCCTTTCCAGAGGAGAACAAGAACTGAAGTTTATTGGTTTAGAAATATTTACATTTTCCGAGAGTCAGCTGCTTCAGGGAATCCTAACTGAACACTGTGCTGCACTTTTAGTGGGTACATAACCTAGTTTTGGACAGACATCTCTAGTCATGGAGATGCAATAGCGGTCTCTGCCTCCTTGGTGGTGCTCGAGGAAAGTCTCCTCATCAGCAGCACTGAGCCCTGTTCCTTTCTCTTGTCCTGTCTATAAGTACTGTTGCATTTAAGGTTCTGGCTGAACCCACACATGGATCACTTGATGTGGCTCCAGTCTAGGTGAGCTTGGCATTGGAAAAGGGAAAGGAAGTGCTTGGTGTTTCCCCTTTCTTCGTTGTAATTCAGCCTGGCTGGCCCCAGAAATGGGGAGAGTGTGAGTTTGTCTTTGCAGAGGAGCTATCTCCAGCAGCTAGAACTCTCTTAGACTACAAGCAGTGGATATGACTCTAGCAACTGTGTAGTCAAACTGGTTTTACTTCCTAGGTGTGGGAAATGTTGAGGAATGCACCACTGATATGGTTTCTCCTAATTAGCCTGAAGATGTAGTGGGTGGTCATTCTCCATGACTAGCCATGAGGGATCTCAGGTCCTTTCCTGCTTGTATAATATGAAGGCTTCTGATTTGCAGCTCTGAGGCAGAGATTCTTTTTGTGGATCCTTTCCTAGTTCCTCATGGATGTCATTTCACCAGCACACTTTCAGCTTCCTGCCTGCCGCAGGTTCAACATTCCTCTGCTGTTTCACCCTGTCGTGCCAGCAGCTTCACAAACTCCTCCAGACTCCTGTGTTCACCCCTTCTTTATCCACGTACTGCTCGCTTCTCCATTCTTGCCAGTGCCACCATCATCACAGCAAGCATCACCCCAACAGGCCCAAACATAAGCATCTCTGAACATGCCTGCAGCAGTACTGAGCCATACAAACCTGTGTCCTTCTTACTGCTACATTGGACTGCACCATTTCACCTCAGAGTACCAGCAGCACCTGACCTGTTTGGCAGCTCTGCTCTTGGGACAGCCCTTGTCCTCTGCTTGGAAGGTGACATGCAGAGGTCAGCTAGAAATGGTACTAAAGTGTGGTACATGCCTGATCTGCATGGCTGGTTTCTCAGCTACGCCAGGAAATCTGCCTGGCCAGCACCCCACCTCTCTGAGTGCTTCTGCTTGAGGACCTGGCACCTCCACATCTCCTCAGGATATTCTCTTTGATGTGTCTGTGAACGTCTCATCAGTATGAGTCCTTATGCCCAGCAGAGAAAACACCAAATCTGCTTAACAGCACCTTCTCCATTTCAGGCAGAGGTTGAGCCTGGCAGTCACTGTCATCTCAAACAAGCATAAAAAACCCCTCTAAACTTCTTCTGTTCACCTTCCACTTCTCCACATTTTCTCCTAAGGGATCTTAGGGCTGTGGCTGAAGGACTGGCACAGGGATGGGTGCACATGGGCGGAGGCGATCAACCCCCTCCTTGTTTCTTCTCCGCTGTGCTGCCCTCCTCTTGTTCCCTTGAGAGCAAATGGCAGGACAGATAAGGACATGAAAGGTTCCAAAACCTGGCACCTGTAGTTAGTCCCTCTGCAAACAGGTAGGGTGGAGTCCAGCTTGTGGCATGTGGGAGAAAAACTGCAGCAAAACAGGATGTTTTTGTCATTTAAAAGTTGTTTGGGTTTTGGTTTTTTTTCCCCATCATTTCTATTAAAAGGTTTGGTTTGGTTTTGAAGCTACCTACTGCATATATTGGGAAATTTATTGGCTAGAGAGCTTTGTGCATGTATCTGTGTGCATGTAGGTGTGTGCATGCCCATGTGTTAAACCCAAGCAATGGGAAATGAGGAGTAAGGGGCAGATTAGGAAGCTTTTGGGGTCGTCTGTACCCCACAATGTGTCCTACAGTTTCCACTTTAGTTCCTGTAGAGATCAAGGCAAATGTAAAAAAAAAAAAAAAATACTGAGGGAGACTAAGGCAGGGAATAATATATGAATCAGAATAAGTGCCTTTAAATAGAACGTTATTTTTTGGCATTTTCCACTGCCTGTCCCTTCAGGCTGCTCCAGAAATAGAGGCACAGGGAGTGACGGCCCTGGAAAGCCTCACGGCCACTGGCTGGCCCTGCTGCTGGGGCAGGCTGAGTGCTCCCAGGGGAAGGTGCCACCTCTGTGTCTCACTGTGTCTTTCCTGTCCCTCTGTTCCACAGAGCAAAACCACCTCCCTGACCCCAGCCTATGCTCTCGCATGGGATGTGCAGAGTCGTTAGTTCTGCCTTTGATACGCTGGAGGAGCTGGACCCAGCCTCTCACAAATCGCAGGCTCTGCAGAGCTCTGGCTCTTGATCATTGCCTTCAGTGGAACAGGACATTTCCTGCCTCAGTTATGTCCCTCCCTGGCTCACCTATGAGTTTCTGCAGTAGCTTGCAGCAGTTGCTCCTATGGAATGGTTTCATTCCACTGCTGATCTTTTTTCCACCTCTTGCCTTATCGACATACCAGGAGATGTTCTTTAAGGCCACACAACTTGCACTGCTTCAAGAGCTTTTCACTGTAGGAATGTGCAGATTTCTTCACCAGCCCCACCTGGCAAGTAACCCTCTGTCCACCAAGGTATCTGATCTCAGAGCTCTTCATCCTCCACGATTAGCTGCTCTGCTTCCCTTTCTCAGTCCACTGGCGCATCTTCAGGCTGTGTCTTCAGACACCTCCTTCACACCTTGGTTTTTGTTTATTTTTTCTTTTTTTTTTTTTTTTTTTGCGTGGGCTCAGCTTACAAAGTGCTGCTCCCATCTGCTTTTCCATTCCTGACCTTTGCTCTGCTGCTCACTGATGCCTGTCTCTTGGCCTCTGTCACTGTTCAACCCTTAATGTCTTCCTGCAACTCCAAAAACTGGCCAAAAAAAATGTGCAATTGTTTAAGCCAAGCTCAACTTTTATTTGCCCAGCTCATGTAACTTTAGACTTGCAGCTCCACTGAAGTTCATGATGTTTGGATCCTCCTTTGAGGCTGGGATAGTTATTTTTCATTTCCATCAACTGCAAAGCTCTGTGGGATTAAATCCTACAATTCAGCAGAAACCTGCCATAGGTCTGGGGGAGGAGTTCAGCAGTGACTGTTACTAAAGTGTGATGCCCCTCCTGATGCTGACAGGCAGATAAGCAAGCAAGAGAAAGAGGAAAATGCCTTTCATGGTGAGTCTGCTAGCAGAGGTGCTGTTGATTAACCCATTTTTCATCCAGCCAGCTCTGAGAATGCCATTTAACAACCCTGAGTCTGTATAATGCTAGCAGGATGCTTATAAGGCATAGAGGGATTAATGTTGGGCTCTAATGAAATCCAGATGCACAAAGCTGCCTCTTCTCAAGGTCTTTTCTGTGGCCAAGCTGCAAATAAAATCATTTAATCATTGTAAATAGATGAAAACCACCAGACTTGCAGCATGCACCAGGTACCTAAATTTCCAGGCACCAAAGCCTGCTGGCAGTTACCTGGTGGAGGGGATGGGGTCACCAGGTGGAGGGGATGGGGTCACCTGCTGAGCCTTTGCCTGCAGCATCATAATTCCTAAGGTAGAAATTTGGGACCTTTCTTGAGGAGCACACAATTCTTGTAGATTGAACCCTCCCTGAAGGTGTTCAAGGCCAGGTTGGATGCAGAGTTGTATAGGATGAGGAGTAATGGGTTTAAACTGGCAGAGGGGAGATTTAAATGGGGTATTAGGAGGAAGCTCTTTACAGTGATGGTGGTGAGACACTAACACAGGTTGCCCAGGAAAGTTGTAGCTGCTCCCTCCCTGGATGTGTTCAAGGCCAGGCTGGATGAGGTCTTTAGTGACCTGTTCTAGTGGGAGGTGTCCCTGCCTACGGCACAGGGGGGTTGGAACTGGCTGAGCTTTGAGGTCCCTTCCAACCTAAACCATTCTATGATTCTACATTTGCATTAGGGCTGGAGGAAGCTGGCTCGGAGGCAAGCCTCCTTCTATCCCTAAGAGAGAGCCAGGGTGGGTGTAAAGGTGGTGAGTGTCTGGTCAGTCTCTGCCAGGGGCATGCTGGTGGACTTCTAGCAACGTGGCAGCTGGCTCTGGGTGCGCGTCCAGGGCTAGGTGAGGATTCATACCACAGCAGTGGAGTGGAGACACAATGTCTGCACAGGGGACCTGCTGCCCTGGCAGGGGCTGGGACAGCCTACTCAAGCTCAGAGGCCCTGCTTTGGCAAGGCTGAAGTAATTCTGTAGCTGGGGAGACCCTGCTGCCTGGGGTTGGGGGGGTGGGTGTTTAATTTTTAATATGGCAGGAGGAGGAGTTTTGAACCAAGGCAGGGTAGGGGGGGTAGGGTTATTTTAAAGACATGAAGGAATGCATTGCAATTTTTTCTCCTCCTCAGGTTTGGCTGCTCTGCAAGCTTTTCGTTTTGCCAAAGCTCGATTCAGTGGACTATTTATTTGCATTTTTAAAAGGCAGAGCATTTGGTTCTTCATTTACTTTGGCCTCGGCGATGGATTTTTATACCGTGAAACCCAAGCCAGTTCCCTTCCAACGTTGTGTGGACATCCAACTTTTACAACAGAAACTTCTACCCCTGAATTACCGGCCTGAATGAAGTGGTTTGCAGGGCTTTGTAAAAGTGTGTCCCACTGATCTCCCACATGGCTCTCACCAGTGGTCACCATGTAACTGTTTGGTGCTGACGATTAAAGCACACAGCAGCTTCGGTGCTGGAGACCATAAATGTGTGTAGAGCTGTGCAGAGGTTTTCCTTAGACCTACAGAGGCCTAAATTCCTCCTGAGAGGTTCCTGAGGTAGCTTTCAGCATTGGTTGAAGGGAAGGAAAGGGATGAGGGATAAGTCAACCTGGGAGTCAAGCTGCTAGTTCAGAGCTGCAGCCTTTTCTCATGGCACAGACTAGCATCCTTCTCACCTTCTGCACAGACACTGCAGCTCATTCCTGCTATTTAATGGGATATTACAAAAGGGATGTGGACATGCTGGAGCGTGTCCAGAGAAGGACCACGAGGATGCTCAGAGGGCTGCAGCATCTCTGCTGTGAGCACAGACTGAAAGAGTTGGGGCTCTCAGCACTCTCATGCTCAACAACTTCCTCCTCACATCCGATCTGAATCTCCCCACCTCCAGCTTTGCTCCATTCCCCCTAGTCCTGTCTCTACCTCATAGCCTAAAAAGTCCCTCCCCAGCTTTTTTGTAGGCCCCTTCAGACACTGGAAGGCCACAAGAAGGTCACCTGGGAGCCTCCTCTTCTCCAGCCTGCACAGCCCCAACTCTTTCAGTCTCTCCTCACAGCAGAGGTGCTGCAGCCCTCTGAGCATCCTCATGGCCCTTCTCTGGACACACTCCAGCATGTCCACATCCCTCTTGTAATTAGGGGCTCCAGAACTGGATGCAGTACTCCAGGTGGGGTATCAGCAGGGCAGAGCAGAGGGGGAGAATCACCTCCCTGGCCCTGCTGGCCACACTGCTCCTGATGCAGCCCAGGCTCTGCTTGGCTTTCTGGGCTGCAAGTGCACACTGCTGGCTTGTGTTGAGACCATTGAGTCCAACCCCCAAGGAAGGCTGTGCAGGCACCAGTGACCCATGGGAGCAGGGAAAAAGTGTGGCATGGAACAGGTTAGTGTGCGTCAAACTGATCCACCCCATCCACCTCTGAGTGGAAAGCCCACTCAGGCCTTGGCAGCTGAGAATTTCTTCTCCCAGCCCCCCTTACAAGGGACATTTTAAAATAAACCAGCAGCAGGGCTCCATTTCTTGGAAGGAAAAGGAAATGTTTCAGAGTGTGTCCTTGCAAACTGATTTACTGCCCTTGGGCTCTGCACGCTCCAAGAAACGTTTGGGGTTTGGTTGGAGCCACATTTTAGCAGTGAGGGAAATGGTGAAACAACAGGGGAAGAGGAACCTGTGTAGGAGGGCTCAGACAAACATTTATGCCTGAGTTCCTCAGCTCCGAGTTCACATTAAGCCCTGCCCTACCTCTCCGAAGGGATTTGCATCCACAGGTAAAGCACTGGGCTGTGGCCACCCGACACTCTGTTGCACTTCCCCCTCTGATTAATTAGGCTAATTATGGATCCTAAGGAATTCAGAAGGTTAAAAGCAGGAGAGTTAGGGATTCTCCCTAGTATTTGCAAGGGCATGCTGTACCATGTGCTGATCTAGTGGGAGGTGTCCCTGCCTATATCACAGGGGGGTTGGAACTAGATGATCTTTGAGGTCACTTCCAACCTAAAACATTCTATTGATTCCAAATGCCTCTTCTGGCAGAACTCACCCCAGATTTCTGATTAAACAGCTGCCCTTCTTGTCCTCTCTTCTGGGCACCGAATTTTCACCCCAAGTGTGAACTGTTAACATGTGAAAGTGCAGACACATCCTTACCTGACATGAAGGAACATGGAAAACCGAGGCTGGATGGATTGGCAAAGTTTCTCCTTGCCAAGCTTCAATGTTTAAGCCTAGCAGGAATTCTGGATGTCTTCTAAAGACATCTCAGGCTTGAACAGCTCCATCACTTAGTGAATCTTCCAAACTAGTGCTCTGTCAGGTGAATTAGAATCATAGAATCAGTCAGGGTTGGAAGGGACCACAAGGATCATCTAGTTCCAACATCCCTGCCATGGGCAGGGACACCTCACACTAGATCAGGCTGACTACAGCCTCAATAAGGCCACAATAATTATCCCTGTTAACTCTAGTAGCAGAGTCACAAGGCTCTTACACCTTAATAATTCACTATATATAATATATATATCAAGCCTAGCTTGATTTATGATGTTGCTATACAAGCAGTATATAAAAGTTTCCCTAGAAGCTGAGTGACCTTGTCCTGGCTCTTTCCCTTCATTACATGAATGTAAAGGTACTCACCATGGTGGATCTCACAGGATGTTAAGGGTTGGAAGGGACCCAAGGAGATCATCAAGTCCAACCCCCCTGCCTGAGCAGGACCATATCAACGGTGACTGACCCTAGTAGAGATCTGTTTGGCTTTGCTGGACTCTTCTACATCCGAGCAATACTCAGCAAGGTTTGAGACAGCTCCATGTCCTCCCATCTTCCCTCCCTTCCATGCATGCCCTGGAACCTTCCTCACATCCCAGGACTGTTGGTGGGGTTACCTTGAAGCTGGATGGGCCAGGGCACCAGGATCTTGGGCTGAGGGTCCCAGCAGCTGTTCCTCTCCGATGCTAGTTCATACAGAGCATGGGTTTTGGAGGGTCTGGTCCATTCTGGAGCCTTCTCCCTCCCCCCTGTCAGGTCATGCTGGCCTGCCCACCTGTAAGGAATCTGGTTAACAATTCTTAATCATGATCACCATCACCACAAGAGAGCTCTGCTAGTATATGGCATCTTCCCCTGGCTGGGAGCTGGGTGAAGATGAGAAAACCAATTCATAGCCCACGTTTGTGTCGTGGACCTAGGATTCCAAACACTCACCTTTTAAGGGACACTTGGAGAAGGAATGGAAAGGTTGTTATCTGCTTCTGGGTGATAAGCTGGGCAGGGAATCAAGGCTGAGAAGAAAACAAGGAGCTGGTGGCATGATGCATAGGAAGGAGTGTTGTTTTTCAAGCCAGCAGCACTCAAGATCAAGCTGCTAGAGGGTGGCACAGGACGTTGGGGTGAGATGCAGGGCAGGTAGACATGGCTGAGGCTGCCTCCCAGTACGGTGACACTGAGTCTTTTCCCTTGCAGTGGATTTGGGAACAAGGGGAAATGGCAGCAGGACAGCATGGCTGAGGCTGCCTCCCAGTGAGGTGACACTGAGTCCTTTCCCTTGCAGTGGATTTGGGAGCAAGGGGAAATGACAGCAAGACAGCAGCTTTAGGAACTCCTGCTAAAAAGACTCCTGCACATGGGGTCACACCCAAGTTTGTAGAGTTCCTTGAGTGGTGGGTGAAGTCTGAGAGCAAGGGGAGAAGAGAGCAGCCATGCAAGTGCAATCTTCCCTAAACTCACTTAAAAGTGCACATCAGTATAAAATAACAATCTCGGATGTTTTCATGCTACCTAGTGCCTGATTCTCTTTGCTCAGTGGACAATGTCCACTTCTCTCTCCTTGTCTCTCTCTGCTTGGGTTTGCTAACAAGAGATGCCACTGCAGCCAGCCTGACGTGGGCTCTGTGCAAGAGCATCCCTACACTCGCATACACAAGAGGCACAACAGAGCTGCCACAGAAGTGTCTCACATTAGGTCCTTAAGATACTTGTGCAGGAGTTCCACTGCTAACATAAACTCATTATTGGCTGGAAGAGCAGCAGCAGTTGTTTTCACAGAGGTGGAACCAAGCCCGAGCGATTGGTTGCTTCTGTGCTCTGAACTGGATTCTTAAGTATTTTTTAATGTTGCCTGCAAGCTAAATAACCTTGCACTACATTTGTGCAGTGACTTCTGCCCTGTTCCAGAGAAAAAGGTGCCTTTGCTGGCTTCAGCTGATCGACAGCAGTGATCAGCTACCTGCTCTGACACCCACACTTCGATTGGAAGAGCAGCATGCTGGGTGGGGAATGGCTGAGAGCAGCCCTGAGGAACAGGACCTGGGGGTCTGGGGTGATGAAAAGCTCAAGATGAGGCTGCAGTGTGAGTGCAGCCCAGACAGCAACTGTGTGCTGGGCTGCAGCAAGAGCAGCTGTGGGCAGCAGGGCAAGGGAGGGGATTCTGCCCCTTTGCTTTGCTCTCCTCACACCCCACCTGCAGCACTGTCTGCAGCTCTGCAGCCTCCAGCACAAGAAGGACATGGAAGTGTTGGAGACAGTCCAGAGGAGGTCACCAAGATGCTGAGAGGGCTGCAGCAGCAGCTACAAGAGTTGGGGCTCTGCAGCCTGGAGAAGAGAAGGCTTTGAGAAGACCTTGGAGTAGCCTTCCAGTATCTGAAGGGGATCTACAGAAAGGCTGGGGAGGGACTATTGACAAGGTCTTGTAATGACAGGATGAGGAGGAATGGGTTTAAACTGGCAGAGGGGAGATCTAAACTGGATGTTAGGAGGAAGTTCTTTACAGTGAAGGTGGTGAGACACTGGCACAGGTTTGCCTAGGGAGGTTGTGGCTGCTCCCTCCCTGGAGGTGTTCAAGGCCAGGTTGGATGAGGCCTTGAACAACCTGTTCTAGTGGGAGGTGTCCCTGCCTATGGCACAGGGGGGTTGGAACTGGCTGAGCTTTGAGGTCCCTTCCAACCTAAACTATTCTATCAGTCTATGCAAGTCCCACAGGCTTTGCAAGCTTTGGCCAGCTATTGACAGAAGGGTTTCCCTCTTCTATGCAGATGTCCTTTTTTTTTCTTTTTCCCCAGCTCCATCCCACCTTAACTATCTGAAGAATAACATTCTAGTGCAGGGGTCAGTGGGGAGGGGGGGAAAAAACCACCCCACTCTTGCTGGCCAGCTGAGCTGATAGCAGAGGCCATACATGGGTTTGGAATGAGGGGCATTAGGCTCGCAACCTCCCCGGTGCCAAGAAATACACAGCTAAAATTGGCAGTTCAGAGATGAGTAATGCACAAAGACGGCCCAGAGTGTTGCAAGTGTTCGAGCACTTCCAGAGTGTGTTGGGTAAACGAGCATCTGTTTCCATGGCACCCAAACGGTGCAGCGATTACACCGTGTCCCTCCGGCGGGTCTGGGAGTCCAGCGCCTGGTTAGTGTGAGCAGAGCTGCCTCCCTGCAGCTGCACTCCCCAGCTCTAGCACCGAGCAGCACGGCAAAGTGCCCTCTCCATCCTTCTGGGGAAGGGCTGCAGGATGCCCCCAGCACCCTGGCACGCTCCAGGCAGTGGACCACCAACTGTCCCCCTCCAGGTGCTGAGAGCCTGAGGGTTGTGGTGGTTTAACAGTTACCTGCCCCCCCTACCCTTTGATATAACTCAGTTGGCTGGAGGTTGATAAATGAAGCTTTATATTTACAGCTCTGCACAATATACAAGCAGATCTTTACAATGAATAACAGATGTTTACAGATATATGCAGTGAAAAAGGTAATATAGGAACACCACAGCCCCTCCCACAGATCAAAATCCCTAAGAGGGGTTTCTAACCACCCCTACCACCTTTCCCCCCTTCCCCAATCTTATCTCACCACCTGTTGAAGCAGCAGATAGGTGAAGGTAGATCGGCCAGGGGGGGGTAGCAGTAGGAAAAGAAGTTAGTGGAATTATTGAGAATCAGCTACAGAAGGCAGGGAAAAGGAGCCATGCAAGGAGCCAGCCACAGCCCCAGAGTGGTCTGAAACCATCTGAGTTATCTATATTTGGGTTACAATTCTTAAAACAATTTTTTTTTTCTTTCTCAGTAAAGCTGTGAGTGAAGTGGCATCATCTGTTTTCATTTCTCAGCCTATAGTCTAATTTCTCCCTCAAATCCTCCAATTAGTTCAAACCAGCACAAGAGTGAGGCTGCTCCAGAGAGCTCCTGTGTGAGATGAGTCCTCTTGATGGCTCTTCTGTGTAATGAGATGGGAGATATGTTTATCTGGAGCTAGCAAGTGTGGGGAATGCCTCGTGTCCTGTAGTCATAGCATTTCCCTGGAAACCCAAAGTTGTGTGGTTCTGAGGCTTTCATGGGCAGTGAAAGCTTGATTTAGAATAAGCCATGTTGGAAGAGACCTCCAAGATCATCCAGTCCAACCTAGCACCTAGCCCTAGCCAATAGCTAGGAAGGAATTTTTTAGGATATCAGGTAGTGACAGGACTAGGAGGAATGGAGCAAAGCTGGAGGTGGGGAGATTCAGCCTGGATGTGAAGAGGAAGTTGTTGAGCATGAGAGTGGTGAGAGCCTGGAGATGCCCAGGGAGGTGGTTGGGGCCACATGGCTGGAGGTTTTTGCAGCCAGGCTGGCTGAGGCTGTGGGCAGCCTGATCTAGGGTAGGGTGTCCCTGGGCATGGCAGGGGGGTTGGAACTAGCTGATCCTTGTAGTCCCTTCCAACCCTGACTGATTCCTAGGATTCTTTGAGGCCTTCTGGGCGGCTTTTCTTTGTCTGGGAGGGAGCTTAGATTTCTGTATTATTTCTAATTTATTTGTAATTTTAAATACTTGTAAACATAAGAAAGGACTGGATGGAGCACTTAGTGCCATGGTCTAGTTGATTGGATAGGGCTGGGTGCTAGGTTGGACTGGATGAGCTTGGAGGTCTCTTCCAACCTGGCTGATTCTATTCTGTTCTGTTCTGTTCTGTTCTGTTCTATATTGTGTATCTATGCTTGTGGATTTTGCCATGGTGTAAATATAGTTTCATCTTATTTCCAAGCCATCTGAGCTGGTCAGTAATGGTGGTGGTGGGGAAGTTCCTAACCCACCACAATAGGGCACAAGTGAGCAGAGGTTGTCCTTGTCCCTTCCTTCTTGACCCCCAGCCCTCAGATATTTATGAACATGTGTTAAATCCTCTCTCAGTCCTCTCTTCTTCAGACTATAAAAGCCCCAGGTAAACTACTACTGTTACTGCTATGCCCCTGGCACACAGGATGTGCTGCTGCTGGGTTCATCCAGTGACCTTTTAGCTGACAGCTGGCTGGGGTTTTCCACCAGGCAACCGCACCCATCCTTTCTCCCTGCCCTCACAGACTGCCTGACTGATGCTTTGCTGTACTGTGGTTTGCAGGAATGTTGTATTCCTATTAAAGGCACTTCTGAAATCCAGATGCTCTTTTTTAGCAGGGACTCTTTTTTTTTTTTTTTTTTTTTCTTTTTTTACATTTTTGAGCTGATGGTGTTTTTATTTAGTTCTCTGTGTGACCCTTCCCAAGACAGATCCTTGCTTGGCAAGGTCAAAGCAGGGAATGAGGGAGAAATTGCTGTCTAGGTCCGAGCACGTACACAAGGAATCTGCTTGGAGAGCATCACTGGTGTTGCAAAGCTCAGTATTCATACCTTAGGAATTGATGAAGTAGTCCCACCCACTCCAGCTCTGAGTTGTGTGATACAAGAAAGCTGGGGAGGGAGTTTTTAGGCTGTCAGCTAGTGACAGGACTGGGGGAATGAAACAAAGCTAGAAATGGGTAGATGCAGACTGGATGTTAAGAAGAAGTTCTTCAGCATGAGGGTGGTGAGACCCTGGAATGGGTTGCCCAGGGAGCTAGTGGAAGCCTCATCCCTGGAAGTTTTTAAGGCCAGGCTGAATGTGGCTCTAGACAGCCTGATGTGGTGTGAGGTGTCCCTGCCCATGGCAGGGGGGTTGGAACTAGATGGTCCTTGTGGTCCTTTCCAACCCTGACTGATTCTGTGATTCTGTGATTCTCATCATTTTCACAAGGTTGGCCTTTTTAAGGCCTCTGCTGGACCTAACCAGGCAGGGGAATGAAGCAAAACTAGAAGTGGGTAGATTCAGATTGGATTTTAGGAAGAAGTTCTTCAGCATGAGGGTGGTGAGAGCCTGGAACTGGTTGCCCAGGGAGGTAGTGGAAGTTTTTAAGGCCAGGCTGGATGTGGCTCTGAGTAACCTGATCTAGTGTGAGGTGTCCTTGCCCATGGCAGAGGTGTTGGAGCTAGATGATCCTTGAGGTCCCTTCTAGCCTTGACAATTTTATGATCCTAAGTGTCTTGAGGTTACACCACCCAGAGAGGGGCCTGCTAACAGTCTCTTGGCTGAATCTGTAACTCATGGGAAATCAAAACAGAGAAAAACCTGCCAAGTAACCTCATCCATTCATAAAATACATCTCCCTACAACACTGGGTGCTGCTCCTTGCTCTGCCCACTCCTAACCTGGATTTCTGTACCCTTCCTTAACAAACTATTCTGTGGCATGAGTGTTAGGAAGTTTTTTTCCTGACCTTCAGCCTTTGGGGTTGCTTTTTTTTTTCTTCTTCTTCTTTTCCTCTGCTTAATTTCATGCCATCACTTTGCATTTTGGCTGTGAAAACTGGAAGCATTTCAAATGGGGAAAGCTGTGAGCGTCTAGCAGCAATGTGAGAGCTGACAAGTGTTTGAAGGAGAAGGGAGGGGAGGGAGGTGTCTGAAAGCCCAGATCATGGCTCTGGGTGCTGATGTTTCCTGAGTAGTGAGTAGATAAAAAAGACAACTCGTGGAGTGCTGTGAGCAGATCTGCTTCCAAGGTGGCCAGGCTAACTGGGATGTCTTTCTGTCTTGCAGAAGATGAAGCCCATAGTCCAAAGAAGACGATCTACTCCATCTGCCATCACAAAAGCTCTCTGCAAGTCAAAGTACCATTCCAGGTAGAGGAAATAAACAACCTTTCTGATTTCCTTTTTCCACCTGAAATCAAACTGGGTTTCAAGTTGATGTGAAGGTGCTGAAGGCAATTTGTTTGTAGACAGATGGGGAAGACTTTCTTTTTTACTGGAATGGCATCATGGTCAGCAAGTAAAGCTGAGGGAAAGGAGGAAGATGAAGGGCACATTAACATTGTGGCATTTGTCTTACCAAATAATTGCTTCCCAGACAGAGCTTGGGCATCTGCCTGCCTGAATTCCTCTTTTCCCCATCACATTTTCTCTCCCAGTTCTGCTGGAAAGCAGTGAGAGAGAAATTGTATGGGCGTCTGTCTGCCAGCTGAGGTCAACCAACTATGCAAGACTGGCTGGTTATTGTGAGGACATAAGATCACATCCAGGTACTTGATGCCTTATAACCGAGTTTAAATACACCTGCACACACAGGCAAAACCAGGTACAAGAAGCAGTCTGTAACTTTCTGTCGTGTGGTTTCCCTGTGGACCATGTCACAGGCAGGAGAAGGTCAGGCAGCAGCCAGCACTGGCTGCAGATCCTGCCAGGGTGCAGGTGGAGGAAGGATGAGGCGCAGGGGACACAGTGATTTGTGATTCCATGAGCTTCTGCTGAAATAGTGAGTGCTAGCCATGAGCTGACTTCCTGGATCCTTTGGTGGGATCTGAGCCCTCTTCACATTCATCCTCTCTTCCTCCTGCAGTGCTGTGTAACTACAAGACACAGATAAGGGAGTTTCCCTCTCCTTTCTGCCCTGCTCTGATAGCAATCTTATAAATAGCCCCCAACACAAGAAGGACAGGGAACTGTTGGAGGCAATCCAGAGGAGGTACCAAGATGCTCAGAGGGCTGCAGCAGCTCTGCTATGAGGACAGGCTGAGAGAGTTGGGGCTCTGCAGCCTGGAGAAGAGAAGGCTTCAAGGAGACCTTGGAGTAGACTTCCAGTATCTGAAAGGGGTCTACAGAAAGGCTGGGGAGGGACTATTGACAAGGACTTGTAATGACAGGACGAGGAGGAATGGGTTTGAAGTGGCAGAGGGGAGATTGAAATTGGCTATTAGGAGGAAGTTCTTTACAGTGAGGGTAATGACATGCTGGAATGGGTTGCCCAGGGAGGTTGTGGCTGCTCCCTCCCTTTAGGTGTTCAAGGCCAAGTTGGATGAGGCCTTGAGCAACCTGATCTAGTGGGAGGTGTCCCTGCCTGTGGCACAGGGGGATTGGAACTGGCTGACCTTTGAGGTCCCTTCCAGCCTAAACCGTTCTATGAAATAACATTTCCCGAGAGATTTGTTTAGTTTGTTTTGGATTCTTTTTTTTCCTCCTTTGGGAAAAAAAATAAATAAATAAAAAGAGAGATAATCAAGCTGAACTGATTGACATTTGGATTTGGATCAGCCCTGCTAAAAAAAAAAAAATGCCCCTTTTATACCACACTGTTGCAGAGTACATCCTGCTGTTCCGGGGCAAGTGCATGGGGTCAATCCTGTAGGGGTCATTTAATATTAGAGAGCAGGACTGGTTTTTTTGTGGTTGTTTTTTTTTTTTCCCTTTGCTTGTCTTCTGACCAAGTTATGTGGCCTCTTTGTTATTCCTCCCACCCTCCTCTCAATTGCACCAAAAAAAAAAAAAAAAAAAAAAGGCCAAAGGAAAACAAATTCTTGACTTTATTTGGCTGGAGAACATCCTTGTGAGGGAGGGAAGCTTTTGAAAGTTTCTCATGATGGATTGCTGTGGAGGGAGCTGGTCCAATGCCATCTTTGCTGGGGCCACCACAGCATTGGTGAGATTTTTTTAATTTTTATTTTTTTTTCCCTGTCCTGCTGTTGCGTTTACAAAGCTGTGTAACTCCTCCAGCTTTAGGAGGATGATTTGAACATGAGCCAGCAGTGTGCACTTGCAGCCTAGAAAACCAACCAGAGCCTGGGCTGCATCAGGAGCAGTGTGGCCAGCAGAGTGAGGGAGGAAAGAGGGAATTTCTGCTTGCTGGAGTGCAGGCACTCCTGGGACTGGGGGCTGCCTTTGAAAAGCAGCTACTGGCCTGAGTTTTCATCTCACTCCTGAGGAATCAAAGGAACCCTGTTCTGAGGCCAGTGGAAATTAAGACTGGCAATGGCAAAAATACTGCCCTGAGAGCTTCCTTTTCCCCTTTCCCCTTTTCCCCTTTTCCTCTTTTCCCCTTTTCCCCTTTTCCCCTTTTCCCCTTTTCCCCTTTTCCCCTTTTCCCCTTTTCCCCTTTTCCTTTTTCCTTTTCCCCTTTTCCCTTTCCTTTCCCCTTTCCCCCCCCACTTTCCCCTTTTCCCACCCCTTTTCCCCTCACTCCTTTTTCCCCCACTTTCTCCTCCATCCTGGGCAAGGGCAGGCAAATACAGTTCATACCTGAGAGCAGTAGAGGTGGTGCTGGCAGAAGCAGGAGGTTAACCAGGCTGTTCCAAAAAACAGTTGCCTGTATCCAATCATGAACCCTTGGGAGAAAAGCTTCTTGCAAAGCTTGATGATTTTATTTCCTTCCCCAGGGAAACTACCCTTTCCTCCTCCCATTCAGACAATGGGCTGCCAAGTGGGGTGTTCAGCAGCCCAGGCTCCACTTTCATCCTGGACGAGCGAGTGCAGCTGACCGTGGGCCTGCAGACCCAGGAGAGACATCTGATCCTGTCCAGTGATGTGCTGGTCATCGCCAAGTCCAAGTAAGAGGAATTCACACTATCTCCTTCTCCCCAGCACGTGCTGTTGGAGCGAGGCTCTGAGCTCTTTGTGGAGCAGGCAGGCATCAAAAGGACTCTTCTATACAAATGTGGATCGAAAATGTGGCATCTCCCCACCCCTTTCACCAGAAGAAATTCTTCTGGGTATTGATGGTTCACTCCATTTCCCTGAAGTAAAAGGTTACCTGAGTGATTTTGCCCTTTATCATAGAATGGTTTAGGTTGGAAGGGGCCTCAAAGCTCATCCAGTTATCATAGAATCATAGAATGGTTTAGGTTGGGATGGGCCTCAAAGCTCATCCAGTTATCATAGAATCATAGAATGGTTTAGGTTGGAAGGGGCCTCAAAGCTCATCCAGTTATCATAGAATCATAGAATGGTTTAGGTTGGAAGGGGCCTCAAAGCTCATCCAGTTATCATAGAATCATAGAATGGTTTAGGTTGGAAGGGGCCTCAAAGCTCATCTAGTTATCATAGAATCATAGAATGGTTTAGGTTGGAAGGGGCCTCAAAGCTCATCCAGTTCCAAGCCCCCAGCATAGGCAAGGAAACCTCCCACTAGAACAGGCAGCTCAAGGCCTCATGAAGAAACAGCATGAGGGCAAGATGCAATAAAGACAGAAAACTGACTCCTGGTCTGGTTACTTCTGCCACACATAAGTGAATATTTGAAGTGACTTGAGTTATTAGCATAGACAATCACCACCTACGTGCATGTGGCTCTAGTGGGTCCCATTGCTCTACGCTGCAGCTGTCCCACTGCAGCCATCAAGCCCCAGATCCACTCCAAACTCTCTTGTAGTGCCTTCTCCTGTCCAGACATTTTGTTCTGGGGAGCTTGTAGCTGTCATTGTATCTGTGTGACCAGACTCTGAAGGTCTAGATGCCAGGCTGTGGGCTAAGAAATCCATCATTTGAATTGCAGATCCTCCTCCAGCCTGAAGCTGAAGAAGCAGGTGCACCTGAGTGAGGTGTGGACTGGTACCTGTCTCAGTGAAGTGACAGAGAAGAAGATGAGTCCTGAGAATTCCTTTGTTATTGGCTGGCCTACCACCAACTACGTTGTCACCTTCAGGTATCTCATCAGCCTCCAGACCTCCCTCTGCAGCCTAGCAGCTGCCCACTTCTCTCCTGTGTCATGAGGCTATACAGCCCTGAACTCTACTACAACCTTTCTCTCCACTGACTGGAGGATTTCTACTCACATTAGGCAATGTGGTGAAATGTTCAAAGAATTACAGAATATCAGGGCCTGGAAGAGACCTCCAAAGCTCAGCCAGTCCAACCCCCCTGCCATAGCAGCATCACCTAGACCAGATCACACAGGAATGCATCCAGGCAGGTTTGGAATATCTCCAGAGAGGGAGACTCCACAACCCCACTGGGCAGCCTGTTCCAGGGTTCTGTCAACCTCACAGGGAAAAAATTCCTCCTTATGTTTACATGAAACTTCCTATGGCTCAGCTTCACCTTGTCCTGTCCCTGGGCATCACCCAGCAGAGCCTGGCTCAGGCCTCCTGGCACTCACCCTGCACATATTGATAACCATTGCTGAGGTCACCTCTCAGCTTCCTCTTCTCCAAGCAGCACAGCCCCAGCTCCCTCAGGCTCTCCTCATAAGAGGGTTGTTCCATTCCCTTCATCATCTTTGTGGCTCTGCACTGGACTCTCTCCAGCAGTTTATGTCCCTCTTGAACTGGGAGGTCCAGAACTGGACACAGTACTCCAGATGTAGCCTCAGCAGGGCAGAGTAGAGTGGCAGGAGAACCTCTCTCCACCTACTAGCCACAGCCCTTCTAATATACCCCAGAATGGCATTGGCCCTCCTGGCCACCAGAGCACATTGCTGGCTTGTGGTCAACCTCCCATCCACTATGACCCCCAAAATCCTTTTCCCCTTCTCTGCCTTCCAACAAGTGAGTCCCCAACCTATACTGATACCTGGGGTTGTTCTTGCCCAGGCTTCTCAGCCTTTTGGCTAAGATCAAGTGTAGTGCAGTGCAGTAAAAACCTAGATGTTGGGAAACAGTCATCTGAGAAAGATATCTGCAGAGAGGGTCTTCAAGATGGGTCTACACAAGCAGAAGTGGTCCAGAGTTCGCTCGGACCTTGCTGACCCCAGAAATAGAAGTGCAGGGACACATGAAGGAGGCTGGAGAGGAGCCCATTCATGTCCAAATGCCATCTCAAAGGCTGTCCCAATGTGGTCCTCGAAAAGCAGGTGAGCCTTTTATTAGTTGGAGCTCAGCCTAGCCTAGCTAGTTTGAATCTAAAGGTGGTAGCTCCACAGGGAGCTGAGGTCACTGCTAGCTCAGGCATCTCTGCTTCATACTCTCTTTTACAAAGCAAAGAGCTTGGCAGTCTTCAAGGGGCACTCTGTCCTCAGGGGTTCTGGTGGCACAGCTAGGATCTGGCCTGATGCTTTTCCTCCTGTGGGGCAGTTGCCTTGATGGGAGCCTTCCCATGGTTCCTTACATGCTGTCTCATGGTGTTCCAAGGGTCAGGATGTTCTCTCCCAGGTGATGCATTCCTGCTTAGGATTCGTGCAAGCTGCCATTTGCATCCCTACCCAAACTCAACAGCAGTTCCATTTCCTTCACGTCACCAAGACCTGGGTAGCCCATGCTGGCAGCAGAAGCTTTTAGGAACAGCAGCCTTTGGGAAGGAAGCAGTGAGGGAAAGAAAATAGCAACTAAAGGTCACTAAAAAAAAAANGGCACAAAAAAAAAAAAAAAAAAAAAAACAAAAAGGGCTCACAAGATGAGTGAACTCCAGCATCACAGAAAGATGTTTGGTCCTTATCTGAGCACTCGCCAGCCTGGGCAGGAAATGTGAGCCCAGTCTGGGGCTTGGGATTATTCAGTTGTTATTATTTTTGTTGCTTTTTAAAATAGGACAGAAGCAGGAAAGGGCTATACTTTTGTTCCAGGGCTTTGCAGGAAGAAACTTTGACTTACAGCTATATATGAGTGGGATTGGGTAGAGTTAGCAAAAGCTTCCACGTCTGATGATCTGCCTCCCTTTTTATCTCCAGCTCAGCTGACGTGAAGGAGCGATGGCTGTCGGCATTACAGTGGTGAGTGATCCTTCTTTCATCTTCCTCCTCCTCCTCCTGGGTTGTTCCTCTGCAGTCCTCAACAGAAATCCTTCCTCATGCTAGATGTCAGATGCCCCTCTGATTTTCAGCGCATTGTCTAGCCACTGTTTGAAAAATCCGCCTTGGAAACCTGCATGTGACAGCAAGATTGGTGTTAACGGTCCAGAAAAGATGAAATCCACCAGAGGTGTTCAAGCCAGATTGGATGAGGCTTTGAGCAACCTGTTCTAGTGGGAGGTGTCCCTACCTATGGCACAGGGAGGGTTGGAACTGGCTGAGCTTTGAGGTCCCTTCCAGCCTAAACCATTCATTGGAGCTCCTTTTCTCCTTTACAAACAGAGGCTGACTTTGCTAATCACTATTTCCTTCCCTTTTCTTTGTCTTTCAGGCATATCACTGAGGCAAAAGAGAATGAATACCTGAAGAGCCTAACGCTTCAGATCCTTGTGCTGGATGCTGACAACTGTTCCTCTGTAAGCATAACTAAGAGTGCTACCTGAAATGCTAGCTGGGCAGAGGCAGGAAGGCAGGGCTGTGCTGCTGCTATCCCTTGTGGTGGTTCAGCAGTTCTCCACCCCCAAACACTTTGAAATAACCCAAGCTAGGACTCAGATGGCTGGAAGTTAAGGAATGAAGCTTTATATTTACAGCTCAGCACAATATACAGCTCAGCAGATGTTTACCATGTATAACAGATATTTACAGATATATACAGTGAAAAAGGCAATGCAGAAACACAATTCCCACTTCCAGCTTTCTGTTCACAGCTCAGCACAATATACAGCTCAGCAGATGTTTACCATGTATAACAGATATTTACAGATATATACAGTGAAAAAGGCAATGCAGAAACACAATTCCCACTTCCAGCTTTCTGTTCACAGCTCAGCACAATATGCAAGCAGATATTTACCATGTGTAACAGATATTTACCATGTATAACAGATATTTACAGATATATACAGTGAAAAAGGCAATGCAGAAACACAATTCCCACTTCCAGCTTTCTGTTCACAGCTCAGCACAATATGCAAGCAGATATTTACCATGTGTAACAGATATTTACCATGTATAACAGATATTTACAGATATATACAGTGAAAAAGGCAATGCAGAAACACAATTCCCACTTCCAGCTTTCTGTTCACAGCTCAGCACAATATACAAGCAGACATTTGCAATGTATTGCAAATATTTACAGCTGCATACATTAAAAAGGGTAATACAGAAGCACGATGCCCCTCCCAGCTTTATATTCACAACTCAGCATAATATACAAGCAGATATTGACAATGTATTGCAAATATTTACATCTATATACAGAAATAGACAAGTTAAAAGTAATAAAGGTAATACACAATTCCCACTTTCAGCTTTCTATTCACAGCTCAGCACAATATACAAGCAGAGATTTACAATGTATTGCAAATATTTACAGCTATATACAGAAATAGACAAGTTAAAAGTAATAAAGGTAATACACAATTCCCACTTTCAGCTTTCTATTCACAGCTCAGCACAATATACAAGCAGATAATTACAATGTATTGCAAATATTTACAGCTATATACAGAAATAGATAAGTTAAAAGTAATAAAGGTGCTACACAATTCCCACTTCCAGCTTTATATTCACAGATTAGCACAATATGCAAACAGATATTTACAATGTATTGCAAATATTTACAGCTATATATGTTATAAAGATAATACAGAAATATGATGCCCCTCCCAGAGATCAGAGTCCCCAAGAGGGGTTCCAAACCACCCTTCCACCTTTCTCCCACCTCCTTATCTTATCCCAGAATCTGCCTTATGTGCAAGGTAGATCAGAGAGATTGGCCAGGGAGGGTTAGAAGCAGAAATTGATTAGTTGGGTTACACAGATGCATTTAGAAGGCAAGGAGAGGGAGAGACCAACAGCCAGAGCTCAGACCTGAGCAACTCTGCCTTATCTGTGTTTATGTCCTTGCTTTGGTACATCTCAGCAAACCTATGAGTGAAGTGAGCATCGCCATTGTTTTTCTTTTCACAGCCTATAATCTAATAATAATCCAATTTTCCACATTAAAATATTCCCATCAGCCTCAAAGCAGCCACCAACCTTACCAACAATTCCAGGCTAGTGCAGATTACACAACTCTTCCAACCAGGACCCCTCAGTATAGTCAGTCAATGTCCAGATGAGTGATGTTTCCCTCAGATCTTCCAAGCTAGGAGAAACTGCAACCCAACTCCCTGCCTTCTTAGCTCCTTGTCTTGTCTCTGTTTTCCATTCTAGACTACTGCAGTCAACGTGTCCAACGTGGAGACTGCAGAGAGTGTGATAAAGAAGACCCTTCAACAGCTTGGTCTTCCTGTAAGTGGCATTTGCATGGTCTGCCAGCTGTTGACAGCCCCTGGTGTACAGGAGAGTGCAGATGTGGAGCAGATTTGCTGTGGCCACCCAGCAAGGCTCCAGAGCAGAAGCTGAAACCATCCCTTTACGTGGCTGCCAAGTGTTAGAAATGCAGACATTTACATGCCTGTGTTCAATCCAAACCTTGCACAATAAAGTCCTTTGGATTTCAGAGGACTTCAGGACTTGCAATCCAGAATTAGAACTGGGCAAAGCTGGCCAAGAGATTATCGCTGTGGCCGTGAGATGCTGAATGTATCATTGATGCTATCTGATGAGCTTTGCCCTTTGCAGTGGCCCAGCCTTTCCCAGGGAGCTTTGGCTGTGTTCCAGTAGTTTAATCCCAAGGAAGGTTGTGGAGCATTGCTAAAACAGGCTGGGAAACCATCATGTGGGATTTTACATCCTGCTGCATCTCAGTCTTTTCTTCTCCTGAACATTTCCCTTTCCCCTTTCTGGATTAGACAGAAAGTCTGTCCAGACAAATTAGTCTGTCTAATCCCCTTTCTGGATTAGACAGACTAATCCAAAGTGCTGTCCCTCCCAGCCATGCAGGTGTCCCAGGAGACCTGTGCCTGTCTGGCTCCTTGGCCTTACAGTTGTTTGTTGCTGTCTGTTGCTTTCTGAATGGAGTGCAAGCTTGTGGACCTTCACCATGTCCCACTTCACCTGATATTTTTCTCTTCTCTGTTACTCCACCACCAGGGCAGGGCAAGTGAACACCACCTGTGGGTGATCTCAGGAAAAGATGACCCTGCCTACCCTCTCATTGGTAAGAGCTCTCCTGTGTTGCCTCGGTTCTAGCACCATGGGAAGAAGTGATAAATTACAGTGGTGTGTGTGTGCGTGGCAGAGAGGCACCTCAAACTCTGCACTCTTCAAGGGCAGGTTTACATGCTTGGAAGCTGCTCATCCTCTCCTGCCCTCACAGGTCACACATATAGAATCATAGAATCAGCCAGGTTGGAAGAGACCTCCAAGCTCATCCAGTCCAACCTATCACCCAGCCCTAGCCAATAGCACTAAGTGCCCCATCCAGGCTTTGCTTGAACACCTCCAGGGACAGCGACTCCACCACCTCCCTGGGCAGCCCATTCCAATGCCAATCACTCTCTCTGGGAAGAACTTTTTCCTAACATGCAGCCTATACCTCCCCTGGCACAGCTTGAGATTGTCCCCTTGTTCTGTTGCCATTTGCCTTGGAGAAGAGCCCAACCCCACCTGGCTACAACCTCCCTTTAGGTAGTTGTAGACAGCAATGAGGTCTGCCCTGAATCTCCTCTTCTCCAGGCTGCACACCCCCAGCTCCCTCAGCCTCTCCTCACAGGGCTGTGCTCCAGGCCCCTGATTAGGTTCGTTGCCCACATTTGTTACCTGTGACAGGGACATCTACTGATGTCCATCAGACAGAGCATGTCTTGACACCTTCTGAGCGCTGTCAGGCTTTGTCAGAAGCAAAATAAGTCACAGCAGTTAAGTGGCCATTCAGTGAGGACATGCTGGGTCCAGAGGAAAGCACTTTGGCAGCTAAAGGAAATGAATGTTCAGATGGACCCATGGGTGACTTGTAAGCCCCTAGTTAGGGGGCTAGCTAGCAAGTCTGTCCTACATTTTTGATCCTCGCTTGGTTTTCACAAGCACATGTGGGCCACTTTGCAGTTCTGCTTGGTCTTTACACATCTCTTTGCTCCACAGGGCATGAGCATCCTTTCAGCATCGCACTGAACTGCCTCCGGGATGCCGCTGACCAGCAACAAGGAACCAACAATAACACCCTCCTGGCTGATGGGACAGAGGCTTCCTTCCTGGATCAGCTCCCAAAGGAAAAACAGTGTCAGTTCGTCCTGAAACCCAGGCTCCAAGCTCCAGTGCACCTGAGGAGAGGTAGGGGCTTGCAGGAGTGTGTTACCACCAGGCAGAGACCTCACTGCTTTCCATGGCAGTGCCAAGGCTCTCCCTGGCACCATACACATGTCCCAGAGTTGCTGTTGTAACCTGAGCACATGCAAAGAGCAAGAGATGGCAGAGGGGCTGAGTTTGTCCCTGGAAGTGGTCACAATTAGCTTCCGGTCCTGGGTTACATTTCTTACGCTGTATGGAGAGGAAGGTTCTCTGCCTGAGTAAGAGTTTTGCTGATGGCTGAGAGCTGTGAGCAAGCGGTTTTCACTGCTGTATGTTATCTGACCACCCCCAGTGAGAGTGCAGGGGTTAACAACAGGATGGTGGAAAGCCTTTGCTTTGCTGGGAACTCTGCCTCCTCAGCTATACCAAGCTGGGTGGTTCTGTGATTCTGCTGTAGGTCGCTCCCTGAGCAGCAGGAAGGCCAGAGAGGTGTGTGAAGAAGGTCTGTGCTTTCTTTCAGAGTCACTGCAGAAACACACCAAGAGGAAGAAGTCCCTGATTGACTGGGCCCTGCGCCGCAGCACCAGCACCCCCACGAGCAGCCCTCCTTCGCAGTCACCAACCACCCCACGGAAGCTCTTTGGCCTTTCTTTGTCCTCTGTCTGTCCTGACGGGATCCTTCCCAAGCCAATCATGGTAAGGAGCAGCCTGGACTGTTCATCCTGACACCAGCTTCATGTGTTTAGCCCAGAATCCAAAGCCACTCGTGCTATTTATGAGTATTGTATGGGGAAGAGCCATTCAGATTCAGACCTAACTCAGCAACAAGGGTGAGAAGATCCCTCTTGTGTGTAATCCACATCACCTTGTGCACAGATGTCCATCGTGGTCCAGTGGGTATCTCCATCCAGCTGACAGGAGGCAATGTCAGTGGCCTATGCCATGCTGCACAGCCTAGACATCATCCACCATAAGAGTCACACTTGGCACAGGATAAGTGCACCCACATGGACTGAACCTGCAACAGGCTCTCGTCCCTGGTTAAATCATGACATGCTTGGCCTCTTCCTGGCACTGACTAAGTCTTCTGCTAGTTCTGGTATAATATGTGAGGTGTGAGACACACAAACCAGAGGGTGAAGTGTTAGGCTCTTAAATACAGCTGGGCTTTCTCTTAGGATATGCTGCTCCTGCTCTACCACGAAGGTCCCTCCACTAGGGGCATTTTCAGACGTTCTGCCAATGCCAAAACTTGCAAGGAGCTGAAAGAGAAACTGAACTCTGGAGATGATGTGCAGGTGGATGGAGAATCAGTCTTTGTGGCTGCAGCTGTCATCACGGTACGTTCAGCCAAGTAACTCACCTGCCTGGGCTCATGCTTTAAGGAGGTAACGTGAGTTTTCATGGGTAGGAAAGCTTGGGAGGGGAATAGAAAGCATTTTCCAGTGAGACATGTTCTCACCTGGCCCATCTGTGTGCACAGCAGTACCTGCCTGACCCACTGGTAGTGTTGTCCCATGCAGATACAAGCAGTGGCCCTCAGATCAGTGTTTTGTTGTGCAGCTTCCTGTACAAAGCAGCCTCCAGCAGGTGATAAGGGAATGTCTGCCCACAAGAGAACTGTGGTGTCTAGACAGAGCCAAATAGAATCATAGAATCAGTCAGGGTTGGAAAGGACCACAAGGATCATCCAATTCCAACCCCCTGCCATGCCCAGGGACACC
>VWZI01008852.1:1736440-1749439 GCA_013396835.1 Psilopogon haemacephalus | reverse complement strand
AAAAAAAAAAAAAAAAAAAAAAAAAAAAAAAAAAAAAGAGAAAAGCAACACTGTTAACCAAAAGTACTCTGCCACTCCTAAAATGAGGAGGAGAGTCATGCAGGGATCATTCCCAACTACTGCTTGCTTTGCTTTCCAACCTCCAGCTCGCTCCTGATGTCCGATACGTCCATGGGCACCCGCACCGTCAGGCCATCCATCCACTTCTTAACACACACCTGGCAGCCAAGCCGGGATCTGAGAAGGAAATATGAAGTGAGGCTCTACAGCTCCCACAGTGAGGGAAGAAAAGCCCCCACCCTCACTGCCATGCTGGGTTTTCACTGAAGTCCTCGCTAAAGGTCTCCTGTGCCCCCAAGAGAAAGCAGCGTTAAAGGGACAGAAGAATTCCTGTCCCCTTTGGAAATAGGGACCAGGTGTTGAGAACCTACTGCAAGCAGCAGGGAGGCTTACGTCTCAGTGAGCCCATAGGCCAAGTCCAGCATGTCCAGCTCTTCATCTGAGATAGCACCCAGCTTTTGGAAGGCATCCTTCTCAAAGATGAGGTGACAGGTAGAGCAGGCTAAGGTCCCTTCGCATGCACCTGGTTGAGAAAGGAGGGAACAGAAAAAACAAGGTGTGGGGGGGGGAGGGTTAGGGACTTACCCATCCACACACACACACTGAATTCACCCAGACTAGACTCAGCTGGCTGGAAGTTAAGAAATGAAGCTTTACAGTCACAGCTTAGCACAACATACAAGCAGATATTTACAATATATTGCACATATTTACAGCTACATGCAGAAATAGACAAGTTAAAGGTAATACAGAAACACAATGCCCCTCCCAACTTTATATTCACAGCTCAGCACAATATACAAGCAGAGATTTATAATATATTACAAATATTTACAGCTATATACAGTAAAAAGGTAATACAGAAACATGCTGCCCCTCCCAGCTTTGTATTCACAGCTCAGCACAATATACAAGCAGAGATTTATAATATATTACAAACATTTACAGCTATATACAGTAAAAAGGTAATACAGACACATGATGCCTCTCCCAGCTTTATATTTACAGCTTGGCACAATATACAAGCAGAGATTTACAATAGATTACAAATATTAACAGCTATATACAGTAAAAAGGTGATACAGAAACACGATGCCCCTCCCAGGAGCAGAGTCTTCAAGAGGGGTTCCCAACCACCCTTCCACCTTCTCCTCACCCACCAATCTTATCCCAGAATCTGCCTTATGTGCCAGATAAAACAGAGAGATCAGTGAGAGGAGTTAGAAGAAGAAACTAATTACACAATTGGGTTACAATTGGTTCCAGATCCAGCTGGAAGGCAAGGAGAGGGAGAGACCAGCAGCCAGAGCTCAGAGCAGAGCAACTCTGCCTTATCTATGTTTGTGACCTTGCTCTTGTACATCTCAGTAAGCCTATGAGAGAAGCAGACATCACCACTGCTTTTCCTTTCACAGCCTATAATCTAATTCTTCTCATTTAAATATTCCAGTTAGCCTCAAACCGGCAGAGATCATGCTCAGGAGCAGTGTGGGAAGAGGTCCTTTCGCAGGTCTGGAGCAGGACCAGAGAGATGCCAGCACACACAGTAGGTGGGTGTAGATTTCAGCCTGCCTCTTCTCTGAGGGGATGATAGTCTGCTTTCTAATTTGCCTGACAACTATAAGCATCCAAACACATCGACACAGGCTGCTGGGGTCCCCGCAGTGGCAGTGTGGAGGTTGAACTGCCACCTCGCTGTAGCAAGCCAGCCCAGCAAGGAAGAGAAATACACATCATGGTGCCACCAGAACACAGCACAGACTCAGACCCCAAGAGCAGCACCTACCGAAGCCATCGATGGCCAAGTTTTGATTGACTACCACTTCCAGCAGGCTCTGCCCTTCCTTGGCTGTGGCTGTCAGCCGCTCTCCATCCCGATTTATAAAGTGCACTGTCACCTGCTCTGCAGAGCTGTAAGACAAGAGCAAGACAAGTTTGGAAACATCAGGCACCGCTTTCCTGTACACCCACAGCTGAGGTCTTTAGGCTGAGTGCCAGGGATGTGGCGCTTGGAGGGAAATGTGCATACAAACACCTTCTAGAAGGACTGAACATGAGCCAGCAGCGTGCCCAGCAGAGCCAATGGCATCCTGGCCTGGATCAGGAACAGTGTGGCCAGCAGGGTGAGGGAGGTTATTCTGCCTCTGTACTCAGCACTGCTCAGGCCGCACCTTGAGTGCTGTGTCCAGTTCTGGGCCACTCAGTTCAAGAGAGATGTTGAGGTACTGGAACATGTCCAGAGAAGGGTGACAAAGCTGGTGGAGGGCCTGGAGCACAGCCCTGTGAGGAGAGACTGAGGGAGCTGGGGGTGTGCAGCCTAGAGAGGACAGACCTCATTGCTGTCTACAGCTATCTAAAGGCAGGTTGTAGCCAGGTGGGGTTGGGCTCTGCTCCCAGGCAAATGGCAACAGAACAAGGGGACACAGTCTCAAGTTGTGCCAGGGCAGGTATAGGCTGGATGTCAGGAGGAAGTTCTTCCCAGAGAGAGTGATTGGCATTGGAATGGGCTGCCCAGGGAGGTGGTGGAGTCCCCATCCCTGGAGGTGTTCAAGAAAATCCTGGATGGGCACTTAGTGCCTTTGGCTAGGGCTGGGTGATAGGTTGGACTGGATGAGCTTGGAGGTCTCTTCCAGCCTGGCTTATTCTATTCTATTCTATTCTATTCTATTCTATTCTATTCTATTCTATTCTATTCTATTCTATTCTATTCTATTCTATTCTATTCTATTCTATTCTATTCTATTCTATTCTATTCTATTCTATTCTATTCCTATCCTACCCTACCCTATCCTACCCTACCGTATCCTATCCTATTAGACTGCATCACATGTGCCAGAAAAGACTCAGATTGTCAGTTCTCAATGGTGGGGAAGCCTGCATTGGCTCTACGTATTTCCCACTTTATCAAGCATCCCTCAGAGCGGAAGTTTAATTGCACAAGAACAAGTGCAGGTGTTCTGCACCCACTGTCTCTTCTTGGGCCAGCTCTTGGTGGAGGAGAGCTTGTAGGGAGGCAAAGTGTTTGTGAGTCCTGGGCCTGGGATGTTAATCCTGAATGATGTAATAACGAGAAAAGGGTTTGGGATCAGATACTAATCATGTACTAAGGGCTGCTGTCAGTCACACTTTGTTTCCCCATCCCAAGAGGATTACTTGATGATTGTTCTGTCCCTGCTGCTTGTTCTTTCATGAAGTTCCCACGCCTTCCCTGAAGGAACCTTGTTGTGATCAGACATGCTCAGCTCCGACACAGAGAGTAACAGTGCAGAGAATCTCCTCTGAGCTGATGTGATCCTTGCTTAGGGCAAAACTGCTAATTATTTTGGCAACCTGTGAAATTTAATCTGGTAGAGAGTTAAGAACAAGGCCAGCAGCATCCCTTAATCACAGACTCACAAGATGTCAGGGTTTGGAAGAGACCCAAAGAGATCATTGAGTCCAACCCCCTGCCACAGCAGGACCAGACAATCTAGCTCAGGGCACACAGGAACACATCCAGACAGGCCTGGAAAGGCTTCAGAGAAGGAGACTCCACAACCTCTCTGGGCAGTCTGTGCCAGTGCTCTGGATCCTTCCAGTCAAGAAGTTGCCCTTTGTGTTGAGCTGCAACCTCCTGTGCTGCAGCTTCCATCCATTGCTCCTTGTCCTATCCCAGGGAGCAGTGAGCAGAGCCTGTCCCCCCTCTTCTGACCCCCAGCTCTCAGATATTTAGAAACACTTATTAAATCCCCTCTCAGTCTTCTCTTTTCCAGACTAAAAAGTCCTCTGCTGGACCATCCTATTTCCCACAGCAAACAGCCTAAGGACATCTTTCAGCCCCTTCAGTCTCCTCCACAGACACCTCTCATTGCACCTAAGCAGTTCAAACGTTCTCAAATGTCAAAAGAGAACAATGCAGAACAACTCTCCCTATGTTTTGATGGATTTAAACCCATTTATTCCATTTCCATGGCAAACAGGCAGGTTTCCTGGCAGTGTTGGTTTTACAGTTGTGGGTGAATTGATTTCTTATCCACGAGGAAATGGGGAAGCCCAGTGGCCTTCCAGGATCTGGGGAGGGACTTTTTAGGCTCTCAGGGAGTGACAGGACTAGGGGGAATGGAGCAAAGCTGGAGGTGGGGAGATTCAGAATGGAGGTGAGGAAGAAGTTGTTCAGCATGAGAGTGGTGAGAGCCTGGAATGGGTTGCCCAGGGGGGTGGTTGGGGACACATCCCTGGAGGTGTTTGCAACCAGGCTGGCAGAGACTGTGGGCAGCCTGATCTAGGGTAGGGTGTCCCTGGGCATGGCAGGGGGGTTGGAACTGGCTGACCCTTGTGGTCCCTTCCAACTCTGACTGATTCTATGATTCTGTAAGTCAAAGCACTTCACGTAACACTGGGACTCAATGAGTTCTTCAACAGGATACTCCAAGCTGGCTGCCTGCAAGCAGAGTGTGCTGGCTCCAGCAGTCCCCAGAGCTGCTTACACATTTACTGCCAGAAAAAAAAAAAAAAGTTTTCTTTGAGGTACCCTCAGCTTCAGCTGACATCAATCCCACGTCAGGCTCCAAAAATGCTAGAGGGATTTGTTTCCTGCATTTCCTCCTGGACACAGACTATCACCTGGAGCAGGTCATGCAAAAACTCCTACAGGTGGGTTTTGGGTGTCTACAGAGAAGGAGGCTCCACAGCTTCTCTGAGCAGCCTGCTCCAGGGCAACAGCAACAATCACAGGGAAAGGGGGAAAAAAAACCAAAAAACCAAAGTTCACATGGAGTCTCCTCTGCTCCAGCTTGCACCAGCTGCTCCTTGTCCTATCATTGGACAAGACAGAGCTCTGTCCTCCCAACACACACCCTTCACATCTTTAGCAACATGAATGAGGTCACCCCTCAGGCTCCTCTGCTCCAAGCTCGAGCCCCAGCATTTATTTTTCTGTTTCAGTTTGAACTAGCTTGTTGATCTTTTTGAAACTGGAAAAAAAAAAATAAAAATCAACCAAACAAAAATCCTCTCTCGTTTTATCTAAGGAAATATTTTTGAACCAAGATTATAAAACCAACTCCAAATCCATTAGACTGATTCCTGCTGCATTCAGGCTGGACTGTTTCACAGTTGCTGCCACAGGACACAGAGTCAGGGGCTTTGGAGAGATCTTAGTGGGACGTGACAAACTCAGCAGTGAAAGTTCAACACATGCCCAACTGATCATCCCTTTTCAAAAATCAATAAATCAATCAAAGCTGGTGACACAGGAACCTAGTGAAAGGGGTTTCTGGAACAGTTCTCCATCTCCCTGTCAGTGGTTTTGGGTTGTTTTTTTGTTTTTTTTTCCTCCTAAAGGATACTTTCCAAGGCCTTACCAAGCAGCAAGATGCCTACAAGCACTGCCAGAGATAATTTCATAAGCCACAAACCAGTCGGAATGAAAACCCATTGATAAGGAGCCTGATAAATCCCATTAACCAGGGCTATCAGTTAGGACTTTTCTCTGAGGTCAGATAGCAAAACAGTTGATTTTATTTCCCGAGATGCTGGTTGGGGTTTTTTCCCCCTCAATGTCTAACAGATTATAATCTGACCCAGGTCATACTGGTCTAGGAGATCTACAAATTCTCTTTATTTTTCTGAGCAAAACCAAAAAGCAGTCTCCTTCTAAATTATCCCTAAGGAGCAAACAGAGGCAAGACTGGCAGGGAGTCTGCAGTAGATATCTCTGCAGAATTACAGATGAGTGCTGTGCAAAGCAGCTTCCCCTCAGCCCCATCCTTTCAGCACACAGGCAGGGTCTGCTCCCATGCTTGTAAGATTTCTTTCCTAATTAACTTCCACCAGATTTTTCTGAGCTCCTTTGCCCTTCAGGACTGCCTCTCAAGGGGATCTGTCAACCAGACCCCTAAAAAATCATAGAATCAGTCAGGGCTGGAAGGGACCACAAGGATCATCCATGCCAAACCCCCTGCCATGGGCAGGGACACCCCACCCTAGATCCAGTCTGTCCTCAAATACCTCCAGGATGAGGCTTCCACCACCTCCCTGGGCAACCACTTCCAGGCTCTCACCACCCTCATGCTGAAGAACTTCTTCCTAACATCCAGTCTGCATCTCCCCATTTCCAGCTTTATTCCATTCTCCCCAGTTCTATCACTATTTAACAGCCTAAAAAGTCCCTTCCCAGCTTTCTTGTAGGCCCCCTTAAGATACTGAAAGGTCACAACAAGGTCACCTGGGAGCCTTCTCCTCTCCAGACTGAACAGCCCCAACTCCCTCAGTCTCTCCTCACAGCAGAGCAGCTCCAGCCCTCTGCTCATCCTCGTGACCCTTCCCTGGACACCTTCCAGCACATCCATGCCCCTCTTGTCCCAGGGGCTCCAGCACTGGATGCAGTCCTCCAGGTGGGGTCTCAACAGTGTGGAGCAGAGGGGCAGGATCACTTCCCTCACCCTGCTGCCCACACTGCTCTTGCTGCAGCCCAGGCTCTGGTTGCTCTCTGGGCTGCAAGAGGACACTGACGGCTGAAGTTGGCCTTCCGAGCTGATCAGCTCCTCCACACTGGCAGGGACCAAATGGATTTAGAGACACTTCTAAGCACACAAGCTTCTCACACACCTCACAGCCTCAGCCACCATGGCAAACTGACATCCTGTCCTGAGCAAGCAGCAAAGCTCTGTAGGAGTCAGTGGCCTCAGGAGCCTGGCAGGACATGTGTGCTGTGCGCTCACACAGCCCCTCCACCTGCAGACACCATCTGGGCAGCTGAGCACTGGAGCCAACATCTCCCTGTCAGGAGCAGCAATCCAACAAGGCTCAGGAGGTTGCAGTGTGGCTTCCCATAGCCTAATGAGAGCATTTTACTCCCTGGAGCTGCAGACATCATCAGCTCCTTACTCTGCCTTTAACAGAAACCAGGGACAAGAATCCCAAGAGAATCTGCAACTCCCAGAGCAGCCCAGTGACCATCCCAGCTCATGGCCCAGCTGACCAACAGCCCTTGGCCACCTCCCCCATTCCTCAAAGGCTGGGTTCCAGGGGTTCAGTGGATTTTTGTGCCACATCCTCATCTTTGTGCTCTGGATCCAAGTCATTAGCTTTGGCCTCCACCGCTCCAGGAGCAGGGAGCATCACCTCTCACAGACTTGGCACCACCTTCCTGCCATCAGCACCTGCTCAGCCCACATTTCCCCACCACCACCTCCTCCTCCAGGATACATTTTTGCCTGTCTCTTCTCCCTCCTGTGGAGCAAGGCAGGTCCCTCCTGGAAAGGCCCTTCCAGATGCAGCGGGTAAGGCTCAGCCTTTTACTCACCTCGATTCCCCAGGGGCATCCTGGAGCTTGAGCGTGGAGCTAAAGCCTCTTTCTGACCTGTGTGCAGCTGGTGTGTGACGCTGCTCAGCCACCCCGCAGAGAGCAATAAAGCGAAGTTTGCTCACAGTCAGTGCACCCAGCAAGGGTCGCATGAGCCTGGAGATGCCCTGAGCTATCATGCTACCCCAGATCCTGCTCTCTGCCTCCTGGGATGCTGCTGGATGCAAGACCAGCTAGGCTAAGAGTTACAAGTACAGCTGAGGAGAGGGGAGAAAGAGAAAGAAAGAAAAAACAAAGCCCTAGGACAGCCTCCCTGGGGGTGGAGGGAGGGAGGGAAAGAGGGAGGAGGGAGTGGGAGGAGGAGGAGGGAAGGATGGTCAGAGGGATTGTGCTGGAGGTTTGCTACAAGCCAGCCCAGCAGGGCATGGGAATTGGGTGAAGCATGGCAATGTGAGCATCATCTCCACATACCAGTGCCCAAGCAGCTCTTAGCCTTCTTTTGCCTGCCAGGCTTCCCTTTTAAGCAGCAGACCTCAAGCCAGTGTCCAAGGGGCTGGGAGCAGAGTGGCAGCTGCTGCTTAGCAAGAGAGGGGCATAGCAGTTCTGACAGCAGAGGGGTGAGAGCAAGGCATACAGATTCTGCTCGCTGTAGATGTCCCCCAGCCACAGGCTGGGGCTCCCATCTCTAAGATCTGAATATTCACTCCCTTTTTGAGGAGGGTGGTGAGAAGCAGCTATACTTTGCTGGTTTGCTGATTTCTCTGCTGCAAAGTGCCATAAAGACACAGACCCCTTTCATTCCTGGCTAACTGATGCTCCTTGGGACTTCTGCAGAAGGAAACTCTCTAATTCAGTCCCAAAACCAGTCTCTAATTTAGTCTGCCCACCACTCCAGGGCAAACCAACCTGTCCCTGAGGGCCAAACTGCAACAGCAGAGGTAGTTTTGGTTCCTGGCCTTTATTGAGCTTGAGGACAGCTCTCTCACCTAGGCAGCCTGAATTTATCCCCAACACCAATTAACAGCTCACCATGAGAGGTGTTTGCTGTGGTCAGGTCTTCTAATGCAGTAATATATTGGAGCTAGACTCTCTAATCCATCTGCACAGCAGAGAGAAACCACAGGATAGGAATGAGAACTGGCTGGAAAATGTTCCCTTCACACATGCATTGAAGATAACTGAAAAGCTGTGGGTTTTTTCCCAAAATGAAGCTTTTCCACCCAAAGTTCTCAGGTTGGAAGGGGACCTTCAGGGTCACTGAGAGCCAGTCTGATGAGGCATCCATGGCACATCCCTGGGTATGGTGCTGAAGCAGGGATGCCCTGCAGCAGGCAAGGGAGCATATCAAACTGCCCAGCCATGCCCAGGATCACTGGGACTTCTCCAGTTCTACCCCTCAGCCCCAGCTAATAGAAAGTGTTTTCAGTTCAAATAATTTGTAGAGGATCCTTCATAAGGCTTTTCCCCTACTCCCCTGCTTGTGTTAGAGCCAGCAGGGAGGCAGTCTGGTTTAGCTGAATGCAGCTCTGGCCAGTGTCCCTGCTCCATGGTCCATCCTCCTCAGGTCAGCTTTTCCAGTTAGTTTGCTCTCTCTCTCTCACAAGCTGGCCTGAACACTGCAGCCTTCAAATCCAAATTCTTGGGCTGTAGCTCACTCCCAAAGTTAAAATTGCTCTGTGCAGCCTCTGCAGCTGAGAGGCTCTGCCCAGTCCTGCCTTTGCTTTTCAGACACTATAGCAATGCAGAAAGCAGCTCAGTTCTGTCTCTCAGTGATCTCTATGGAAGAGAAGCAAAGCAAAGCTCGCCATAAGAGTTGCAAGCAGAGGGGCCACAGCACATCCAAACAAGCCCCAAGGCAACTTATCTCTCCAGCAAACCTTGAGCTGAGAGATACACCAGATATATGTGCAGCAGTTTCTACAGCAAGGACACATTCCTGTGCTTGCCTGGCACTGACCTCTCTCCTTGCCAGGAACCCTGAGCACAGCAAGTGACAGGTCAATGCCACCCAATGGGAAAGAGGCCAACAGAGAAGGAAGGCAGGTTGGAGAGGAGCATGCTCAGGCTTGAAGAGTGAAGGAGACACCTATGCTCTAGGTGAAAAGCAGGGACAGCCCTGTAGGGGTACAAGAGAAATGATGCCTGGCAGTGAGCATGGATAAACCTCTTTGAAACAGGGGGGAAAGGGTATGGAGTAAGATCTCATTCTCTCTCCTCTCCCCCACTCCTTCCAGCAGCAAATCTAGATGCAAACACAGCCTTTAAGAGAGTAAAAGGGTGTTCATTTAGCCCAGGACACAAAAATAGAACACTCTGCAAATAGCCACCCCTCCCATAACAAAAACAAACCCAGCCATGAAAAAAAATCTAATACACCTAAAGGAAAATATCCTTGCTTTGAAAGCAAACCCTCCAAACCTTGCTCTGGGGACCAGCACATGTTTTATGGGCAGGACAGATGCAGCTAAAGGGAACCTTTAGAAACTTGGCCAGGTTTTCACTGGGGTGCACATGGGCACACTCCTCTGCTCACAACCCTGCCCTGCCAGCAGGTCACACTCTGCTGCAGAGCAGTGGCTCTGCCTGCATGCCTAATGATGTTCTAGCTGGGAAGGAAGGGAGTTTCTAGCTTGAAATAGGCTGCCCAGCTGTTGCTTCTGCACCACACAAAGGGCAGCCTCATGTACGTGTCCAAAAGAGCTATGAGGTGCCATTAACTCCACCTCATCCCCAGTTTCTGCACAAGAAGAGGTTGAAATCAGTGCTGCAGTGACCCAGCAAGAAGTTGCACATCACCTTTGCAGCCCTCCACAGCCAGGAGCACTCTCAGACTTCTGGGACACCAAACCCCCTTCTTGGAGAGTTCAGTCCTGCAGGCTGGCTCAGTAACTACACCTACATGGTCAGCACAAAAGCAGACTCAAACTGGTTCCTCTGAGCAGGAGACACTGAAAACTACTCTGCCCAGGATTACCCTCCCATAAATTTTGTGGCTTCTACGACACTGCAGATGGAAGGTTAAAACTTCCTGCATCAGCCTACAGCCTTTCTGAAAGCAGATGAAGATGATTGTGCAATCCTGTGGTTAGTATCTATTATTAATATGGCTTCAGTGGTGCTGCAGTTTCAGGGCTCTGAGAGTTAACTCCATGACCATTTGAGTCAAGGTTGGGTACGTCTGATAGGGGAGGAAGAGGAGCAGGAGGAATCAGGAGACAGCCCAGCCTGCAGCCAAGCAGCCAGCAGAGGGAAGGGACAGAAATCATAGAACGGTTTAGGTTGGAAGGGACCTCAAAGATCATCCAGTTCCAACCCCCCTGTGCCATAGGCAGGGACACCTCCCACTAGAACAGGTCGCTTGAGGTCTCATCCAACCTGGCCTTCAACACCTTCAGGCACAGAGCAGCCACAACCTCCCTGGGTAACCTGTGCCAGTGTCTCACCACCCTCACTGCAAACAACTTCCTCCTAACATCCACTTTCAATCTCCCCTCTGCCAATTTAAACCCATTATTCCTTGTCCTGTCACTACAAGACCTTGCCAATAGTCCCTCCCCAGCCCTCCTGTAGCCCCCTTCAGATACTGAAGGCTACTCCAAGGTCTCCTGGAAGCCTTCTCTTCTCCAGGCTGCAGAGCCCCAACTCTCAGCCTGTCCTCATAGCAGAGCTGCTGCAGCCCTCTCAGCATCTTGGTGGCCTCCTCTGGATTGGCTCCAACAGTTCCATGTCCTTGTGTTGAGGCTCCAGAGTTGCACACAGTGCTACAGTGCTGCAGGTGGGGTGTGAGGAGTGTAGGGCAAAGGGGCAGAATCCCCTCCCTTGCCCTGCTGCCCACAGCTGCTCTTGCTGCAGCCCAGCACACAGTTGCTGTCTGGGCTGCACTCACACTGCAGCCTTATGTTTACCTTTTCATCACCCCACACCCCCAGGTCCTTTCCCTCAGGGCTGCTCTCAGCCATTTCTCACCCAACCTGGAGTTGTGCTTGGGATTGCACCCACCCAGGTGCAGGATCTTACACTTGGCCCTGTTGAGTTTCATGAGGGTGACCTGAGCACACCTCTCCAATCACACACAACTCAGAAGCCACCTGGTTCCTGTCCTCAAGACTTCTAGACAGCAGCCACCTCTGGCAATGTAGCTGCTGCTTGGCTGGGTGAAGGCCACTATGAAGTCAGAGTGCCCTAGCCAAGGCCTTCACATGCAGATGCTTCTCCTTCAGTCACTCAAGGATGCCTCAGAGATGGATGGGAGGGCAGTAGTGCATGTGGGGTATAGAGAGCCTTCACCCTAACCTCCCAGCTCCACAGCACTGTATTTTACATTACCCTGACCCTTCAGTCATCTTCATGATTGAGGATCAGCCCTGGCTTGTATTTCTTGAAGAGATGATGCACAACCAGAGGCAACAGCAACCACGAGTGCTGGTAATTTTCCAGCTAGCTCTGCCCACCAGAAAGCTGCAGTGATGCTATTTGATACCAGAGCAAGTGCATCCTCAGCAGAAGCTGGAAGGAGCAGTCCCTTCCAGGAACTCCCAATGCTCCTCTCTGCAGTCTTAGCACAACTCTTTCTTCAATGTCTCCTCCTCGCTCTAAAGAAAGAGTTGTGCTAAGACTGCAGAATGAGGAGGAGACATTAAAGAAAGAGTTGTGCTAAGACTGCAATGTCTCCTCCCCATTCTTTCCTCCACTTCTCACAGAACGTTAGGGGTTGGAAGGGAACCCAAAAGATCAGCTAAGTCCAACCCCACTGCCAGAGCAGGACCACTTAGAGCTCCTGCTCCATCTCCACCACACAATTACAGTTCTATGCAGTGTCTCACAGAACTGTGAATTCCACTACATGCTCCAGTCAGCTTGGAGGACTCCAGAGAGGGAAAGGGACACGACTCAAGCAGTTGCTTTCAGGATGTGAGCAAGATCTTCTTTGTCAGGGTGCTAGAGGGTTGGACCTTCCCAGAACCACATGGCAGCCCCCAGACTCAAAGCAAGCTGAAGTAAGCAGCCAGACACCATCTGCTGAGTTTCTCTGAACTTTATTGGCACTTTAGGAAGAACAAGGTATGGATTTTAACAACTCCTCCAAACGGGAAACAAACAAACAGAAACAAAACTAACAAAACAAAACAAAAAAAAAAAGCCTTAATATCAAAGCTCTCTCTGCAGATAAGCACATGGACCCATGAATTACTCCACAACCTCAAGGAAGTGATGTTTTTATTATAATCCAGTAAAAAGACTGGTTGAAAAAAAAAACAAAACAAACAAACAAACAAAAAAAAAAACCCAAACCAAAGAACACCTCAACATAATTTACAGAAATAACAAAAAGGGGAAAAAAAAAAACAAACCAAGAAGGAAAAAAAAAATTTAAACCAAGCCAGGCAAACACTTGATAAAGTATTTCCCTACCCCCCACCCCCAAGAGGAGCAGTTATCCAACTGAACTGGAAGATGGAGAGGAAGAAGGAAGAACAATTCACTGTATCCTAAGACATCATCATAATAATAAAAAAAAAAACCAAAACAAAACCAAAAACGTGTCTAGAAATCTCACCATAATACTGAAAGCTTCTTAACATTAGTTTTCTTGCAAAATATCATTTCTTTACAATACAGTATACATTTCCAAGGGGAGGAGGACACAGCCTCTG
>VWZI01008852.1:1715950-1735869 GCA_013396835.1 Psilopogon haemacephalus | reverse complement strand
AAAAAAAAAAAAAGGGACACAAAAAAATAAAGGACAAAATAAAAAGGGGACACACAAAAAAAGAAGAACCTTCTAAACAGAAGTCATGCCAGCATCAGAACACAGGAGCTCAGCAGTGTTGTGACCCATCAAAGCAGGGAAGGTTTTACTGGTTTATTATCTGAACACATGGTCCAGGCACCACACATCAGCTTGTCAGGAAGCTGCTGAAACAGAATCAAGGCTTTTCTCCCCCACAACCCAAACACATCAATAGTTGCCATGGACAGAGCAGGAGTGCCCAGAACCAGCTTTAAAGCACCAAACCACAAGGGTTAAAAGGTTGTCTGCTCCCCACCCTAGAAACAAGACATGGGAAGAGCCAGTGTCAATAACTCCTTCAGGAGAGAAACACACAAATCAGATCTGACCATGCCAACTGCCATCTTCCACCTGTGACTTCCAGAAGCACGTGGTTTTGCCCAACCAAAAGCTTGCTTTGTCCTCCCCCCCAAATCATGGGAGAGAAAGAGGTCCCCAGATGACTTAGCTGGACGTTTAGAAACAACATGCTAAGACATGCACCTAACAGAGGTTGGCAGGCAGGCAGGCACTGGTGGGGATCTCCACATGGGCTTGTATTGCTCCCCAAAACAAAATAATACAGCACTGGTGAGGTCGTTTCCAGCAGCCCAAGGAATTCTTGGGGAAATACTGCAGTTTATTAACACTATCAGGAACATTTGTTGGGGTTTTTTTTTTTGGCACAGTCCCCCCCACCTTCACCACTCCCCCCACAGAGCCAGCAGCTGAAACTGCTCCAGCATTCAGGTGGTCTCCTCCTATCACCACCAGCAGCCATAGCCATACAGAGGGGGAAATCCACAAAAATTGAGCAAGCCACAGGATTTAGGATCGTGCTAGGCAAGAAAATAAATCACAGGCTAGCCTGATGACTTCCCAGAGGGGAAAAAACAACACAGGAGGACTCCAGTGTAGGTGGAATCCATTTTTAGGAGGCCTCTTCTGAAGCTTAACGTTTCCTTCTATGAAGGATCAAGGCAAAAAAATCCAATTCAACACTGAGCATGCCTGGCTGTTTCCTTCCCAGAAATAGCAGGGAAGGTTCTGGGTAGCTGCAGCATCGAGAGCTTGGAGGACAGGAGGTGATTGGTATTACAACAACTGGCACCAACGGCTCTTGGGACCAGCCTCACAATCATTTCTTAGAGACAGAGCCTTCTGTTCTCAGAACTACAGAGAGGCAAAGCATCCTCTGGGGAAAGGGAAAAAAAAAAAACCAACACTCCAGCCAGAGATCTGGCAGAACACCAGTGAGGATTAAGGCAGCAATTGGACAAGTATCTTGGGATCCTCTCCCCTCAAATGCTGCTTGAAGCCAGGAAGACAGATGCAGCCTTGTGTATGACCCAGACTCCAGAGTAGTTTTTCGGTCCCCAGATGCTGCTGACTTTTTATGATTGCATCTAGTCTGAACTGGAGACATCTGAGCTACAGGAGAGCTATACAAAGTTGTAAGGCACCAATGACTATGTGCTAAAAAGGCCTCTTGCGAATAACCCTGAAATCCTCTTTGCATGACTAGAAATGTACTGGTTCAGCGAGGGGGGGAAAAAAAACCCACAGCTACAGGAATTCTTAAGTCTTTTACATTCCTACCTACCCTTTCAGGTTTCCACTGGCAAGCCCAAAAAAGAAGGCAGAGTGGTTTTTAGCTACCTCTGCCTCACTGGGTACATTCAAATTCAA
Organism: Psilopogon haemacephalus; assembly: GCA_013396835.1. Lineage (NCBI taxonomy): Eukaryota > Metazoa > Chordata > Aves > Piciformes > Megalaimidae > Psilopogon > Psilopogon haemacephalus. Next base: position 1,734,120 of record VWZI01008852.1, on the reverse strand, counting down.
GAAACATGACAGTGGGGAAAAAAAAAAAAAAAAAAGAAGCCATTTACCAGAGACAAAACTTCTGGAAAGCAGGGAAGTCAAAGCTCCAAACTACATCACATCAGTGGAAATATTCCAAAGGCCTCCTCACGATTAGGAAATTCAAAGTTCCATCATTACATAACAAAAGGTAACACCAGCAGGAACGCCACAGGTCTGCTTATGTTTGAAAGACAAAAGCTTTGGTCTGTTGGATAGAAAGTCCACATTCCACCTCCAACCTCTCCTCCCACGCTCCAGCTTCCCCTTCTCAACTACGTGGTTCAGGCCCTGTTCTAAGTCAGAAATTCAGACTCTGGCTACTAAGCTTAGCACTGCAGCTTGCAGGAGTTAGTAGGAAGGCACAGTGTCAAACTGTTAGCACACAAGGCAGCATCTGCTGGCTTCCCCACCCCGCAGGAGAGGACAGCAAGGCAGCCACTTCAGTAAGCAGCGCACAAAAGGACACGCAGTGAGACTTTACCCCAAAGCCAAACCATCGCAGCTCAGCCCCAAATCCGTGTTTGCTTTCCCAATTCTCTTTTCTTCTGTTGCTCAGCTCCAGCGTTTGCCCAAAACTCGATAAATAAGACTGTGGTCACTCTTCTGTAGTGGTTCCAGCGTAGCACGATTACGAGTGAATGACGGGAGAGGACGGGAGGGGTGGGGAGGAAAAAACAAAGAGTGCAGGGCAGCAGGTGGAGGGGAGAGTTTACATGGACTCAAACTCGTCGATGCGCTGCTTGGTGTTGCCCTGCCGGATCTGGCGCAGGGTCTTGTACTTGTCTCGGCCTAGGCGCATGTTCTCGGCGTGGATCATGTCATTGGCTGTCTTCTTGGTCTCATCCCGAGCGTTGGCCAGCTCCGAGGAAAGAGCCTTTGGAGAAGGGAAAGCAGAAAGCAGGCGGTTAGCACAGTGCCATAGACTCAAAGCCGCACAAGGAGGCTCCTCGCTGATGCTCCTCAAGATTCAGTATCCACGGAGACAGGAAACGTAAGCCTGAATGTTTACAGGTCTGGGCAACCTGACTCTGCCTCAGCAAGGAAGTGGGACTAGAAACTCAGGGCTGTTTAGTCTTGAGAGGAGAAGACTGAGAGGGGACCTTATTAATGCCTGTAAATATGCTGTTCAGTCTTGAGAGGAGACTGAGAGGGGACCTCATTAATGCCTGTAAATATGCTGTTCAGTCTTGAGAGGAGAAGACTGAGATGGGACCTCATTAATGTCTGTAAATATGCTGTTTAGTCTTGAGAGGAGAAGACTGAGAGGGGACCTCATTAATGCCTGTAAATATGCTGTTCAGTCTTGAGAGGAGAAGACTGAGATGGGACCTCATTAATGTCTGTAAATATGCTGTTTAGTCTTGAGAGGAGAAGACTGAGAGGGGACCTCATTAATGCCTGTAAATATGCTGTTCAGTCTTGAGAGGAGAAGACTGAGATGGGACCTCATTAATGTCTGTAAATATGCTGTTTAGTCTTGAGAGCAGATCATATTAATGCCTGTAAATACGAGGGGTGGTGTCAGGATGAAGGTGATGGTCTCTCTTCTGTGGTGCCCTGTGATACAACAAGGATCAACAGGTACCATGTGGAATGCAGGAGGTTCCACCCCAACAGCAGGAGAAACTTCTTTGCTGTCAGGGTGCTGGAGCCAGCTGCCCAGAGAGGTTGTGCAAGTCCGCTCTGGAGAGTTTCAGAACCCATCTGGGTGCATTCCTCTGTGACCTACCCTAGGTGATCCTGCTCTGGCAGGGAGGTTGGACTCAATCTCTGGAGGTCCCTTCCAACCCTTAACATTCTGTGATTCTGTTATCTTAAGAGGTCACTTCCAACTTAAACAGTTCTATCTTTCTGTGGAAGCTATTTCTCCCCTAAAATTTGAAGGTAGAACACACAATTTGTCACCCTATTCATCTCTGTCTAACACAGGAAGACAAACTGGGGGTTTGACTTGATCTCCTTGGGTCCCTTCCAACCTCTAACATCCTGTGAAGACAGATTATCTCCACTGTACTTCAGAAGAATAGTCAAGTGGAGGCCTCCCTCAAGACATCAGCAGCATCCTGCAGAATGTGACCCACTGCTAGCCTTCTACCACAAAAGAAATGTGCTGCACAAGATGAAGTGCACCTCTGTCAATCTGCCTGTGCACAACCACATCACAACAGAAGCAGCACAAAGAAAGCAAGTCAGGCAGCCAAATAAAATGCTTGGAAAGAGCCAACAGCAGAACACTGGAGCTCCTGACAAGGAGGGGGTGCAGCAGTGCTCCCTCCCATGCTGAGCCCTCCTGGGCTGCTCTCAGGGTTTTGCAACGCAACCCAGTCACACAAGACAGTTACAGACAGCTGCTCGGTAGGCAGTGGACCAAGCTCTCCGATTCATCGCAGCCAGGGCTGTGAACAGCTGTCAGGTGGCTGGCAAGATTCACACAAGCACCCTAGGGCTGACAGATGCTGCTTTTTGGCACTGCTTGAAAACACTTCACTGCTTCCAGTGACGTGGAGGTCAAGAGCCAGGCAACCAGCCCTCCCCTCTCGGCTCAACGGCTAAGCAGCTATCTGGCTGACCACCCCTCCCTGCCCCCTCTCTGGTTTATTTCTCCCCGCTGCAATTAAGGGCAAGAAAAATACAAGCAGCACTCAGACACGCCACCTTCTGCTGCCCAACTTCTCACCTTCAAGTGTTTCTGGACCCGTTCGTTCTTCTCCGCCTCGGTGGTGCGCTCCTCCTCGCTGCGGTCCTTGATGGTGGCCTCCGACCGCAGCTCAGCGCTGGCTTCTGCTGCATTCTCATCCTGCTCGTCATCGTGCTCGTTCTCAGAGTGCATGGGCTCGGTGACGTGAGGGGTGCTCATGGCAGTCTTCAACTCCTCTTTGGTCTTTTCTAAGTCCTCCTGCACCATCTGGGCCTGCAGTAGGGCATGTCAGAGCCAGTCAGTCGCTACAACCCCAAGCGCGACAGACTACAGATCGGAGGTGAGGAGCAAGTTGCTCAGTTTGAGAGTGGTGAGAGCCTGGAATGGGTTGCTCAGGGAGGTGGTTGGGGCCACATCCCTGCAGGTGTTTAAGGCCAGGCTGGATATGGGCAGCCTGATCTAGGGTAGGGTGTCCCTGCCCATGGCATGGGGGGTTGGAACTGGATGATCCTTGTGGTCCCTTCCAACCCAGACTGATTCTATGGTTCTACTCAATAGTAGTGTTCCTCAGGGATCTGTGGTGGCACAGATGTTCTTTTGAACATCTTTACTGACAACCTTAATTCAGGCATAGAGAGTGTTATCAGTACATTTGCAGATGACACCAAGTTGGGTGGCAGTGTTGATCTGAATGAGGGTAGAGAGGCTCTTCAGAGGGACTTGGATAGACTGGACCAATGGGCCAATATCAATGGGATGAGTTTCAACAAGACTGAATGTCAGGTCCTGCACTTGGGTCACAACAACCCCAAGCAATGCTACAAGCTTGGAGCAGCGTGGCTGGAGAGCTGCCTGACAGAAAGGATCTAGGGGTTGTAATAGACAAACTCAATGGGAGCCAGCAGTGTGCCCAGGCAGCCAAGAAAGCCGATGGCATCCTGGCTTGTATTAAAGATGCTGTGGCCGGCGGGAGCAGGGAGGTGATTGTCCCCTTGTACTCAGCTTTGGTGAGGCCATACCTCAAGTGCTGTGTTCAGTTTTGGGCACCACAGTACAAGACAGATGTAGAGGTGCTGGAGCAGGTCCAGAGGAGGGCAACAAAGCTGGGGAAGGGCCTGGTGAGGAGCAACTGAGGTAGCTGGGGATGGTTAGTGTGAAAAAGAGGAGGCTGAGGGGAGATCTCATTGCTGTCTACAGCTACCTGAAGGGACATTGTGGAGAGGCTGCTGCTGGGCTCTGCAGGTAGTTGGAGAGAGAACATGGAGGAATGGCCTCAAGCTCAGGAGGTTTAGACTGGACATTAGGAAAAGGTTTTTCAGGGAGAGAGTGGTCAGAGACTGGAATGAGCTGCCCAGGGAGGTGGTGGAGTCATCCACCCTGGATGTGTTTAAGGGTGGTTCGGATGTGGTGCTTAGGGCTATAGTTTAAGGTGAATCTTGTAGAGTAGGATTCTAGGTTGGACTTGGTGGTCCTGAGGGGCTTTGCCAACCTGCATGTTTCTGTGCTTCTGTGACTTCTCACAGAAGCTCTACTCACTCGCTTATTACAGGCATCTCTTGCACACCAGAGTGCTACTTGGCCACAATCTTTTGCAAAACTTTCTGCTGGCTAATGCCTCAGAGCTTTGAATGGTTGTAATTCATTAAAAAATGGGCTGTAGGCCTAATTAGTCAAAATGTTTCTACACAGAGTTAGAATAAGGCACTCATTCCACCAAGAAAAGCAAAGCTGGGTATTTACAATGGCCTCAAGCTTGCAGACATTCAGTCTGGTGTAGCATCCAGTGCAGTAGTTAAGGTCACAACGCAGAGTGAGGAGCAACTCCACAAAAAGTACCACTGCTTGCCAGATGCTGCTTTACCTTCTGTTGCCACTCCTGGGCCTCACTCTCTTTCTTCTGCCTGGCCAGCTCCAGCTGTGTGATCCTAGCTGTGAGTTCTGCCATCTCAGCCGCCTGCAAAAAAGAGATTCTTAGTGGGGAAAAAACCCAAAGAGCTTGCTAAATGAAGCATTTAGTTCAAGCCTTGAACAAAACCAGAACCTTTAACACCTTTCCAGTAAGGTAAAATCCTTCCTGTAAACGTCAGTCCCCCACCCACAGCCTCATGATGCAAGGGAAAAAAAAAGAAGCAAAAAAATATAGTTTGGGGATTTGTGAGCTTTTGGGTTGTGTTTGGTTTTTCTTCTGCAAACAGAGCTACAGAACTCAATTATTTGCATTCAAACCAAGGGAAGGAATCAGTGAGCTCTACACTGTTGTCAGCATGACAGACCACAAAAAGGCAAAAGCACAACAATCCAGGTCTGCTGTACAAACAAACTTACACCTAAATAAAAGTGTCTCTCTTGAGACTAAAAATTAAAGAACCAAACTGTGCTTCCTTACTACCAAACTCTGCTTCCTTACTATATTCATAGCATGGTTTGCTTACTCTCACTATCTTCCCTCCCCAGTTTTCAGCTCACCCACTTACCAGCTGCTCTTGGGTTTTTTGCTGATCATGGGAAGCTTTCAATAGGGCCTCCTTTGCCTCTTCTGCTTCTCTACGCTCTCTAGCCAGTTTCTCTGCTTCCTCCTGAGCTCGTTTCCTCTCCTGTTCCAGCTCCATAGCTCTGCGTGTCTGTTCTTCCAGTTCTGAAGGAAGAGGGGAGTGCATTTAAAGAGAGATCAAGCAGGGAAGGAAGGTGCCTGTTCTTCAGAGGGACAGGTAAAGTAAAGATGCAAGCAACTGCCTGCTCTCCTCTCCTCGACGTTGTAACTGAAGCTAGAAGACTAAGAGCCTGACCTGTCCCCAGCCAGCAGAATAGTTGCCTGATACATTTGTGGGGAAGTATTCATCCCAAAATACCACCCGTAAAGGCAAAGAAGCAACAGCATTTCGCTTGAGCAACATCACACTGCAACACTGCCCAAGCAATTAGTAATTATACCAGAGAACTACCTGGTGTGAGTCTTGGTACACTTTTTGACTCCCTTCTCTACAGATGTGCTGGAATAAAGCTTCCAGCCAGCACCTGAACAACTGCAAGTTACTCTCACTGTTAGAGAAGAATCTTTGCTACCACCCATCCCATTAATGTGTGAAAGTCCTGTTTCTGCAGCTGTATACAGAGGGTTTACACTCAGCTTCAGAAAGCTAAACTAGAGCTCAAACACCAGTTAGGACAATACTGGAGAGCCAAATGGCTCAGAGGTACTCACAGCTTTACTCCTTCAATGCCTCTCACTCTGCCTGCGCATTTGAAGAAATTCTGGATCATTGCATTATTACCTTGCTGAGCTTTCTTGGTTTGCTCCTCGATTTGTTTGAGTCTCTCCATTAGCTCCTCCTTCTCACGTTCAATCTTCTCCTTCTCCTTTTCTGCCAACTCCCTCTTCTTCTTCTCATTCTCCAACAGGGCTCTGATGAGGGGAAAGTCACAAGCCAATTTGCAGTTAGAAGCTACTCAGATTGAAGCACTTCCTAGTGAAGCCACGAGCCCATGAGATGACCCTTCATAGAAGTGCAGAACGAGAAAGCTCTGCTGGCATTCATCTCAATGGCAAGCTCATAACAGCAACATTATTGGAGAAATCTCCCTTATCAAGATCCACATTGCTCCCATCGAGCACCTGGACAATTCTTTAATGAAGTGCTGCTGTGTCACACTTGTGATGAGTGCCATTTTCCACCGTCCCATCAGGTCTGCTGAAGCAGAAAGCAATCTGCTCTATTTCTAGCTCAAGCACATCAAGGTGCCGCCAGCAGACGAGGCTGTCGTGCAGCACCTGACGAAGCCCAGGTTACTCAAGAAGCCTACCAACCTCTCCATCTGTTTCTGGTGCTTCTCCTCCCGAGCCTGTGCTTTCATCTGCTGCACCTCGATGGTGTCTGGTTTACGCCTGCGCATGTAGAGCTCGTGGTTCCCCATGCAGAGCGCCAAGATCCGCTTGTTAATCCGTAACCGAGGGGCATAGAACACAAAGTCCTTGGGGGCAACAAAGAAAAAGCAGCATTGTCACAAAATGGTCTGGGTTGGAAGGCACCTATGAAGGTCATCCACTCCAACCCAGAGCTCTGTAGAGCCTCACTTTGAATGAGTATCTCCTACGAGGCTACAAGAGTTGGGGTTCTTCTGCCTGGAGAAGAGAAGGCTTCCAGGAGACCTTGGAGTAGCCTTCTAGTATCTGAAAGGGGCCTACAGGAAGGCTGGGGAGGGACTATTGAAAAGGTCTTGTAGTGACAGGACAAGGAATAAAGGGTTTAAATTGGCAGAGGGGAGATTGAAACTGGATGTTAGGAGGAAGCTCGTTCCAGTGTGGGTGGTGAGACACTGGCACAGGTTGCCCAGGGAGGTTGTGGCTGCTCCCTGCCTGGAGGTGTTCAAGGCCAGACTGGATGAGGCCTTGAGCGTCCTGATCTAGTGGGAGGTGTCCCTGCCTATGGCACAGGGGGGTTGGAACTGGATGATCTTTGAGGTCCCTTCCAACCTAAACCATTCTATGATTCTCTCTCCAAGGGTGGAGACTCTACCTCCCTGGGCAACCTGTTCCAGTGTTCCACTACCCTCATGGTAAAGACCTTTTTCCTAACATCCAATCTAAACCTGCTCTCCTCTAGTTTGAAGCTGTTGCCCCTTGCCCTATCACTGCAGGCCTTTGCAAATAGTCTCTCCCCATCCTTCCTTTAGGTCCCCTTCAGACACCGTAAGGCCACTATTAGGTCTCCCCAGAGCCTCCTCTTTTCCAGGCTGAACAACCCCAGCTCCCTTAGCCTGTCCTCCTAGCAGACCTGTTCTCTAAGCATGCATGCAGCCTGCTCCAAGACCCTACATTCTGTAACTGCCAGCCAGCTTTCCTAAACGGTGTGCAACTCATCAGTGGTGGTAGTCAGACACCAATCTTTGAGGAATCAATTGCAACCTGACAAATTGCCCAGGACAGAAATACCCAACTTGTAAAGCATCATCTAAATGGCCTTTGGAGAATCAAACCCTAAACAAAGAGCTTCTCCCCACCACTGCCTTTGAACAGCCTAAGGTTATACTGAATAAAGTACACAGGATCACAGGATGTTAGAGGTTGGAAAGGTCCTCTGGAGATCTTCCAGTCCAACCTCCTTGCCAGAGCAGGGCCACAGAATCTAGTGCAGGTCGTACAGGGACACATCCAGACAGGTCTTGAAAGTCTCCAGAAGAAGAGATTCCACAACCTCCCCAGGGAGCCTGTTCCAGTGCTCTGTGACACTTGCAGTAAAGAAGTTCTTCCTCATGTTGAGGTGAAACTTCCTGTACTGCAGTTTCCATTCACTGCCCCTTCTCCTATTATGTGGCAACAGAGAGCAGATACTATCCCTGTCCCTTCCTTCTCGATCCCCAGACCTCAGATATTTATGAGCATGTATTAGATACCCTCTCAGTCTTCCCTTCTCCAGATTAAACAGCCCCAGAGCCCTCAGCCTTTCCTCATCAGTGTTCCACCTCTTTCACCCTTGCAGCCCTCTGTTAGACTCTCTCAACTAGATCCCTGTCCCGCTTGAACTGGGGAGCCCAGAACTGGATGCAATATTCCTTGCCAGGAACCAATCCCAGTTACCACCTCCACTGCCATTAGACCCATTCTGTGCACACTGCTCTAACCAGATCAGGCAGTGGAGCAGTGCTGGAATTGGTGCTGACATTATCAATTAAAATATTGTCTGCAATTAAACAACATTCAAAATAATTCTACTAAGAAGCCTCAAAAACGTTTAATTTGAATGCTGCTGCTTACTGGTGCTTTCTTGTCAATAGGTTTGATTACAAATTTCTTGTCATTGAAAGAGATATTTCTGATCTCACTCCAGGGGAATCCAATTTTCGGTGTTAGCCTGCAGAAGCACAAAGCAAAAAAAGGAAAATGAGAGCCCCAAAATCGTTCCAAGTTCTTGATTTACAGCAACAGAGCCCAAAACTCTCCTAAGCCCACCCTCATATTTCAGTACTCCTATGCTGCTGACTGGAATCTGCAAACAAAATTAGGCAGGCAGGTGAACTAGAAATATTAAAATAAAAAAATAGAATTGAAAAATTGCTTCTAATGGAAACCAGAACTGGAAAATGCATAAAAGTCAAGGCATAAAAAAGTAAACCTAGCCTGATTTATCAGTTTCTTGTAGTTTTTTTTGGTCCAAAGCTGTGCAGTTTATGGATCATTCTGGCAGCATCCAAAAAAAAAAAAAAAACAAAACAAAACAACAAAGCAGATGCAGAAATTGTGGAGTTTAGGTATAGATTTGAGTTCCAGAAGAGATTCATTGCCTTTATACTGGAAAAGAGCTGAAGGCAGAGGAGGAGGAGTATGTTACCTGTCATTCTGCTCATAAATGTTGAGTCCAAGAGCATCTACACCTAGCCAGAGCTCAGAGCCCTTCTTGTTCTTAATGCTGAAGTAGTTCACTCCATACATTTCCAGATCCTGTGCAATTTTCAGGTACTCCAAGACAGCATCTTCCCTGTGGTGTGCCAAAAGAAAAGCAGGTATTCCTTTTTTGAGTCTGTAAGCTGTTACAACAGGGAGGTGCTGTCATCCTAGGCAGGCAGAGCAGCAACAAGCCGGCAAAGAATCACCCTAGCAGATGAAAAACAAACTCTGCAAGCTCAGTTTTGTTTTGCTAAGGCTTGATGTGGACTAGCAAGGGCAGAGGCAGATGAATCTAGTTACTCTGAGCAAACTAACTGAAGAATGCCAACTCATCCTGAAGCCAGCCACAGATTTTTTGCACACACATACACCACCCACCAGCACTCAGCACACTAAACACAGCAGTGTCACTCTCCAGCAGTTACCTAATCATTCCTCGATGTTCCTCATGCCACACCTGGATCCTCTCTTCCCACTGGTCCTTGTTGAGCTTGTGCTGCTCCAGGACTCTAGAAAGAGCATATTGAGATGTTTGAGATCATTTATGCACACAGAGTCACATCTCTCCTGAATGCGAATATATTAAGTCTCCAGTAAATGCTCCACTGGCATCAGAGTTCCTCCACAAAAAAAAAAAAAAAAAAATCATTTTCACTGTAAGGCCAGCTAGGGAGATGCTGGAGAGCACTCAGACTTCTGACAAAGGACAAGCTGTATTCTGTTCTGCTCTTCCTTGCAGCATTACTTTTTTTTTTTTCCCCTTTGGAGCCCCACTCTCTGCTTCTGATCATTTCTTAAGTAGCATTAAGATGTTTAAGATTAGTACGTGTTTAATGAAGAGCCTTAATCCAAGCCATTACAGAGGCTTTAGGATTTATTCTGAACACCTTGATACAAGACAGATATGGAGGTGCTGAGGTGAATGCAGAGGAGGGCAACAAAGCTGGTAAAGGGCCTGGAGAATAAATCTTATGAAGAGCAACTGAAGGAGCTGGGGTTGGTTAGTTTGAAAAAAAGGAGGCATAGAGGAGACCTCATCACTGTCTACAACTACCTGAAAGGATGTTGTAGAGAGGTTGATGCTGATCTCTTCTCATAGGTAATTAGCAACAGAAAAAGAGGGAATGGGCTCAAGCTGCAATAGGGGAGGTTTACAACGGATATTAAGAGAAAACCTTTTCTGAGCAAGAGTGGTCAGGCATTGGAATGGGCTGCCCAGGGAGGTGGCTGAGTCACCATCCCTGGGTGTGTTTAAAGGTAGCTTAGGGTGCCTGTGGATACGGCTTAGGGATGAACTTTGTGGAGTAGGATTAATAGTTGGACCTGGTGATCCCAGGGGTCCTTTTCCAAACCTGAATGAGTCTGTGATTCCACTCGAGACACCAACTCCCACCAAAAAACAAACCCCCAACTCTTTAAGGCAAAGAAGGTCTCAGACTGTGCAGGTGCACTTACCTCTGTGGGAGCAGTTTGTCACTGGCAAGGTAGCCAGACTTGTGCACCTCTTTGTTGAAGTCTCCATATTTCGACTGGACAGCATAAGAAGCCAGGAGGACAGCTGTTTCTGGAGGGCAATAAATGTCATCGTTCAGAATGGCCTCCTTCACTTGGAGGAAGAAAAGGCGCTGTGTGATGTCCTGGATCAACTCTTCTGCCACGTCCTCCGGATAAAACTTGGCACGGAATTTGAAGAGCAGGGGACTCTCTTTGCGGACATCCTGTGCTGTCACCTGCAACACAGTTAGCAGGAGTTCACAGCACTGTTACCCAGCAAAGGTGAGCAGGTTTAGGAACAGCAAGGCAAGCATGCACTGGAAAACAAATTCGCCTTTCCAGCACAGAATTCAGCAGGCAGAAAAACAGGGATGTTCGAGTCCTCACTGCTAAATGCTTCATCACCTCTCACCACAGGACATGTGAATGGTCATAGAATGGCTTAGATTGGAAGGGACCTCAAAGCTCATCCAGTTCCAACCTCCCTGTGCCATAGGCAGGGACACCTCCTGCTAGATTAGGTCTCCCAAGGACTCAACCAATTTGGCCTTGAACACCTCCAGGGAGGTTGCGAAGCACAGAACGCGATTAAAGATCATAGAATGGTTTAGGCTGGAAGGGACCTCAAAGCTCAGCCAGTTCCAACCCCCTTGTGCCATAGGCAGGGACAACTCCTTCTAGAACAGGTTGCACAAGGACTCATTCAACCTGGCCTTGAACACCTCCAGGCAAGTTGTGAAGCACAGAATGCGACTGAAGGTCACATTCTGTGATTCTGTGCTCCACGACCTCCTTGGGCAACTTATGCCAGTGTCTCACCATCCTCACTGGAAAGAACTTCTTCCTAACATCCAGTTTCAATCTCCCTTCTGCCAGTTGAAACCCATTCCTCCTTGTCCTATCATTACAAGACCTTATCAATAGTCCCTCCTCAGCTCTCCTGTAGGCCCCCTTCAGGTACTGGAAGGCCACTACAAGATCAGTGCTAGGTGAGTTGTTCCTTTCCAGGTTTCTTTCCAACCAAGATGCTCATGCAAGCACCACATTAGTGTTATCAGGAAGGGCCATAGGTCTGCCTAGATAACCAAGAGGACTAGATGCAGGAGGACCAGATCAGACACCATGACTCCTGCACTGGGGAGGTGGGATGTAGACTGAGGGAAGGCAACACCAGCTCACTAATCTTGCAGTACTTCAGGTGTGGCAAGAGGCAAAACCAGACCCCCTAACCCTGACAGGAGACTGAATTTGCCCTTGGAGAGAAGGGAACTCAATATTAGACCAAACAAAAGTGAAATATTAGAGCAAACATACCTTTTTGTTCAATTTCAGCCACGTGGGGAAGCCCTTGGTGTCCTGATACTGAAGTCCAAAAAACCAGACCTCTCTTAGACCGATTGTCTTGACAACCTGGAAGACAAGAGCCCCAGACAGATGAGTTAATCTCAGTGGTGGCAGAGGACATTGTTAGAGGTTAAGTTCAGATGAACACAAAGACAACCTCTGCACCCAGACAGAGCTTGAAAGTCTCCTGCAATGGTTAGTCAATATAGAATCCCTTGTGCCAGCACAAAAAAAAAGCCACCAGGGAAGTGGACTGCCCCACTGTGTAATCTGTCCCCTTAGTCATCTCCCTAGCACACCATGGGTGTGCTCAGAAGGCTTTACAGACATACTGTAACAAGAGACAAGAGCCTCATGGCGGGGCAAGACTACTGCAGTATAAAACTAAGGCTGGTAAAAAGGAGGGAGAAGCTTCTAGGTAAAGCCTGTTCACCAGCAGGAAGACATAGCTTTGTGCCCTGTCAAGTTTGGGACCTGCCACAGGGTGTAGTGAGTCTAGAACCTTAAGTTCCTCCAGACCTCTCCCTAACCCCTAGGAGCTGCCTAGTAAGAGAGGTGCCAGCAAAGTGCCTTCTTTGCAAGTATAAGAACAAGGAAGTAGAAAGGAGAAAACATTCATCTTCAGGTTGATACAGTGCCTGAAGTACAACACTGTAAGCTGCTTTTACACATCACCCATCCCTTGGGCTTGCTCACAGCTCCCCTCTGTCACAGGGACTTGACTGAAGAACAGGGGACAAGCCCTGCCCTGGGAAAACCAACTGCCTGATCATGGGGTCTCCTCTGCCAGATAAGCTTAAGGAACTTTGTACTGCCTTGTCCCATATTTAACAATTTCTTCCATCTCAATTAATTCCTCGTTGAATCCCAAGGAATCACTCCATTCACTTTTCATGCCGCCTCTAGCTTTGGTAAGACACAAAACCAAAGACAGAGGGTCCCTGCAAACTCACTACTAGCTAGATTTAGGGCACGGAGCAAAGGTTTCTTCTGGCCTTACAAAAGCAGCATCAGGGCCCTGGCTCTTCCCAGACCCCAAACCAAAAGAAGCCTTCAGCAGAGACATGCTATGAGCAGCAGACAGAGGCTAAACCGATGCAAGATCATGTAACCTGCATACATCATCCCACTGGAGTCCACAAAATGTTTCGGCCTATCCTTGCTTGAGCATGACCTGGAGAGCTGGGCTGTAATGACAGAAGCATGGGGCAGGTGAACCTTCATTTGTGCACACCAGGCAGCATGATGCACACAGCCAAGGAGACTTGCAGAGAAGAAGCAGAGTTTGCTGTATGCCCTGAAAGCAAGGAAGGCTGTCCCAGGGCCCAAGGAAAGCTCTGTTCTTGGCAGCATTACCATCTGAATGGGATGGAAGCTCCCCCCTCTGCTGATGTGTCTGCTCGCCTCACTTCCATTTGTCAGCAGCTTATGCCTGGGAATGCAACAAGCTGGTCTGCCAGCAAGGAACTGAAAGGCATCACACTGGGGCCCTGCACAAAAGGACTTTTATTCCGCAGCAGAAGCCTGCGCAGCAATCGCAGTGACAACAAGGGACTGGGCAGACAGTAGCACCGCACACAACATCACACCCCCGAGCTGCCAGTGAATGGAAGCAGGGGTGGGAGGCAGGGAGAGCCCTCCTTCCCACCTCAGCTTCACCAGGGGACTGAGCTCCATTTAGCAAGGCAAAAAAAAAGCATGAAGTGCCAGCCTCCTGCAGCTGTGAGGAGCCTGGCTGGCAGCTCGCAGCTCAGCTACGTTTGGGGGGTGCACAGCTTTCAGAGCCCTGATGAACTGCGAGATGCTCCAAAAAAGCAGACAGCTCCTGGCAGGGGATGGAAGAGAGCTGGCACACAGGAGAGGAGAGTACAGAGCAGTGTTTATCACAGACCACTACACTTAAATGCCGAGTTCACACCCTCAGCTGGGGAGTGACATCTGTTCTTTGTGCCAGGGAGAGCATTCATCAGTCCCTGGATCTTGTTTGGCCTGCACTACAAGGTCAGGGCTACAACTGGCAGCAGATGACAGGCAGCCTTCAAATCCAGCAGTCCCACGGTCCCTTGGCCGGCCGTGATAAAGCTCCTCAACTAACACTACCTTAAATTCCCACTTAGCCAGAAAGGTGCAATTCTGGTGACTCTCACTTCACCTTCTGCAGACAGTCTAAGCACACATTAGGATCATTTTTAACTTGCATTCAGAGGAGTAAAAAAAAGGTCTTCCAGGTAGCCTTTTCTCTCGCTGCTTCTTACTCCTTACTTCTCTTCCTGTCTTTCCCCTCAGCACTCACCCATCTCCCTCTGATCTATATTCTTGCCTGTCACCAAGTGCTGCTCCACAGCAGAAGGGAAGCCATAAGCAGCCTGTTAAATATGTTAGCATGAAGATGATGATTGGAGGTTGCCCTGGTCCTCAGCCCAGGAAATCCACTAACACGCTCACAGCAAGGGCAGATCGGGCACGGAAGCACTTTCTACACACAAGCAAGACCAAAGCATGCAAGCAGATGGAGTGACCTTGGACTCTGACCAAGTTCCTGAGCCAAAGGCCCAGGTTACAGTGCAGAACAAATCTATCTTGAATCTCACCTACTGTCCCCTAACGACCTCAGCCTCTCTCCTTTTCATGCTAGGCATATCAACTGCTTCTGAGAGAAAACTGCTAGCAAACCTTGTTGCTGGAGGAGCTCTGAACTGCTGCCACACCTGCAGTTTCATACCCCATAGTCAAAAACAATTAAGGAAGTGGCCTTAACACCCAAACCAGGCTTCATCTGCAGCCAGATTTAGCTGTCCCCTTTCATGTGGCTGATGGATGCATTTCACAGGACTTTCACAGGATGGCAGGGGTTGGGAAGGACCCAAGGAGATAATCGAGCCCAACTCCCCTGCCACAGCAGGACCAGACAATCTAGCTCAGATCATAGAGGAGCACATCCAGACAGGCCTTGAAAGGCTCCAGAGAAGGAGACTCCACAGTCTCTCTGGGCAGCCTGTGCCAGTGCTCTGGGACCCTTCCAGTCAAGAAGTTGTCCCTTGTGTTGAGGCAGAACCTCCTGTGCTGCAGCTTCCATCCACTGCTCCTTGTCCTATCCCAGGGAGCAGTGAGCAGAGCCTGTCCCCCTGTCTCCTGACCAGCCCTCAGACATTTATAGACATTTATCAAATTCCCTTTAAGCCTTCTCTTTTCCTAACCTTCCTAATTCCTAACCTTCCCTTTCAAAGTGCTAAATGACAGAATCTTCTCCAGGTTAACCTGGTTCCAGGTTGCCATTGACCTCTTTAGAAACAAGGAGTCCATTTCTGGTTGTGCTACTGCTTTCATAAAAGCAAGCTCTACACATTCCTTTGAAATTGGTGACAGTTTCCACATATCAAGTTCGTTGAGTCCACCACTAGCAGCTGAAAAATGAGAGCAGAGTTATTGGTTTTGCTAGCACATCAGAAAGCACTGGAACTCAGCAGCTGATGCTAAGAGGTCCATAAGCACAGCTGCAGAAGGCAGACAGAACAATCCTGTCTCAATTAATCCAGGTTTTGTTCATGGGAAAAAAAAAAAAAAACAACCTAAAAAACCCCTTCAGCTTTGTAAGCTAATGCTGTGCAGTTCCAAGCCCAGGGCATGGGGTGTTAGAGGAGCATCTCTAGTGTAAGTCATGCCACTGCCAACACGTATCCAGCTCAATTTTATTTCTACAGTCAGCTACTTTGGTGCAGAAGACAAATTCCAAACAGATCAGTGAAACACTTTCATTGTTCTATCACTACAAGGAAAGAATCACTTTGGAATTTAACCAAGCAGGAAAGAGGGAGCTGAAGAACCTTCTACCTCAAGCTCACTCACCTATTATTGCTATGGAGCTTCAGGCTCAAACTGTTTCCCCTGTCATGAAGCTCCTACTTAGATGCAAGATTTCCAAAAGGCCTCTAAATCCTCCTCAGAGCTCAGAGTTGTGTCATAATTAACATTTATCTACCTTTTATACAGAACAGGTGGAAACAAATATTGCCTAAGCAGCACCATGCACTGAGGCAGCTGTGCAGTTAAAACCCTTGGTCAGCCTTAGCAGCTTCCTTTTTGCTTAATTCTGCATAGACAGCTCAAATGGAAAGGCCACCCTAGGGCAAAAAAAAAAAAAAAAAAGATGCATAGTATCTTAAAATTTTACTGTGAAAGTCAAAAAATTAGGTTTCATACCAGAAGGTCAATGTACTGCAACAGCAGAACTGTAATTTTGCTTTGTAGAGGAACTCTCTCTTCCCTTAAAAAAAAAAAAAAAATCACTGATGAAAGCAACTCCTTTTCTAGAACCAGCATCGTGCAGAAAACACTGAATTGGCAATTCCAGGAGCACACCACAATTTAAGTGAGCTGGAAAGTGAACTTTGTTCTTACACAGCCAGATCAGGGATGCGGACATACTGGAGCATTTCCAGAGAGGGGCATGAGGATGCTCAGAGGGCTGCAGCACCTCTGCTGTGAGCACAGACTGAAAGAGTTGGGGCTGTGCAGGCTGGAGAAGAGGAGGCTCCCAGGTGACCTTCTTGTGGCCTTCCAGGATCTGAAGGGGGGATACAAAAAAGCTGGGGAGGGACTTTTGAGGCTATGAGGTAGCGACAGGACTAGGGGGAATGGAGCAAAGCTGGAGGTGGGGAGATTCAGATTGGACGTGAGGAGGAAGTTGTTGAGCATGAGAGTGGTGACAGCCTGGAATGGGTTGCCCCAGGGGGGTGGTTGGGGCCACATCCCTGGAGGTGTTTGCAGCCAGGCTGGCTGAGGCTGTGGGCAGCCTGATCTAGGGTAGAGTGTCCCTGGGCATGGCAGGGGGGTTGGAATTGACTGATCCTTGTGGTCCCTTCCAACCCTGACTGATTCTATGATTCTATGAAGGGGAGACAGAGTGAACAGGTATCAGTCAGACAGCAGTCACTGCTTAGTCCCCATCAGCAGTTTCAGCTCCAGACCATCCCTTTGCAGGAACTAATCCACTCAAACAGCTCAGCCATTTGCAGCATGCTGGATGTGTGCCAGCTGATGATATATTCAAAGCCCCACCTCCACACTAAAGGTAGCAAGTTCAGTGTTTCCAGTCAGCTCACTAGAGGCTCCCATGTTTTGGTTTGGTGTTCAGTTAGTTCTTTATGCAGAGATCAATAATCCCTTTGAGCAGGGCCACACACAAGAAATATTTGCTTTTCTTTATGTGTTAAGTCTGACCATAAAGTCTCTTTTGTTACAGGAAAGGGCCTTGAATTTTCCACCCAAAAGAGATGGACAGACAACAGTCTGTTATGTATCTGCATTCAGAGAACAAGATGAAATGTTTCCTGTTGTGGCAGGAGCTGAATAGCTACCTCCTTTGACAATTAGTTTCCTTAATTGCAAAGGGACAATGATTAGATTGGAGGGCAGCAAACAAAGCTGAGCTTAGACTCCTCCATCACTCACACAACAGCAGCCACTAAAACTCCTCCTTTGTGCTCAAAGTGGGGTGCTCGACATCCCCACATCTACTGCCAACTGCCTACCCTACTGCTGCTCACAATGCCCTCAAGCCCTGGCAGAGGCTTTAGCCTTTCTACCACCATCACTGTGCTGGTACCACACTAACACTGTTGTGACAAGTCTTGGACTAATCATCTGCCACTGCTGAAGCTCTGGGACATTCATTTCATTATTACTCCTATCAGGAACCAACATCACTACCCCCACAAGGAAATCTTTTGTGCTAGGTAGTAGAAAACAGCCTAATCTTTACTCCAGCAAGTGTGCTATATGGACAGCAAAGAGATGGTGCCTAACAGACCACCTGGAAATAGCAAATGTTTAGTAGCTGGCTTCAAACCTCCTCTACTTCCCCTCCAGTTATTTCCTCTTCCACCTGCACGCCAGTTTCACTGAACTAAATACTGCCTCATGTACATTACCAACTGGGGCTGCAGCAGCATTGGTTGTCTCCCTTCAGAAAGTGTTTACTTGGAAAAAAACCTCAAAACTTCTGTTTATACAGGTGCCTGTGAGACACTGCAGGGAAGAGAGCATGCAGCTGTTAGAGAACATGACACAAAGCAGTGAAATCAATTACTAAGACATGAAGAGTTCCCATTCTGGAAATGTGATCTCAGAGATAAGCTGCTGAAGCCCAACTCTGCCACCACAATGTCAGCTTGCAGGAAAAACTGCAGATCATAGAATGGTTTAGGTTGGAAGGGACCTCAAAGCTCAGCCAGTTCCAACCCCCCTGTGCCACAGGCAGGGACACCTCCCACTAGAACAGGTCACTCAAGG
>VWZI01008852.1:1687730-1706634 GCA_013396835.1 Psilopogon haemacephalus | reverse complement strand
AGGGAAAAAAGAAGAAAAAGGAAAAAGGAAGAAAAAGAAAAAAAGAAGAAAAAAAGAAAAAGAAAAACATTAAAAAGAAAAAAAAAATAAAAAAAGAAGGGAAAAAAGTGATGTTTCTATCATTTCAGGTGGTGGGAGGCACTGCTCTCCCTTCCTTGTTGGTTGATAAGAGCCCTGAGAATGCTTCCGAGCAGATGCAGATGTACCAAGTGTTTTGTTTCATTTCAGGAGCCTGTGTACTGGCACAGAAACACAAATGGGTTCTCCCAGCATGCATAAAGCGCTGAAGAACCAAGCACTAAGGAAGCTTTGTTCTGAAAGATACCCCAGAGGCCACCTTACTATTAGCAACACTTTTTTTTACTGCTTTTAAATGCTCTCTGCCTGCAGCTCAGAGATCTACAGACTGCTGTGACCTCTACCTGACAAGTGCGTGCTGGGCACTGTGTGTTTGCCTTCATCCTCAGCCCCCTGAAGTCCTACTTTTAGTAAAACCACCACCCAGCATTCACAGCCAAGTTGTGCCCAACACAGAGGTTACCCAGGGGTTACACAACCAAAGTGTTAGAGATTCCTAGAAACCTCCAAAAGTCACCTTGTTCAAGCCCCTGCAGTCAGTCTCCACTAGAGCAGCTTGTTCAGAGCCTCGTCAAGCCCGACCTTGACTATCTCCATGGATAGAGCCTCAACCACTTCCTTGAGCAACCTGTTCCTGTGTTCCACCAACCCTCATGGTCAAGAGTTTGTTCCTGACGTGCAATCTAAACCTGCTCTACTAATTTCAAACCACTGCTCCTCATCCTATCACTGCAGTCCTTTGCAAACAGACCTTCTACAGCCTTCTTGCAGGTCCCCTGTACCAGAAGGAAGCCAACATGATCCAGTCCCATCATAATTTCACCTCATCCCTTCGGAACTACCCTGCCAAAACAGTTTTCAACCACTTGTCTAGTTTCTTACTCTAAGAAAAGCCTCAAGATCCATCAGCATTAAGCTTTTCTCTTTATGTATTTCTACACCACCTAATGAGGTTTTCCTAGGTTTGAGGGCTGCCATGACCATCAGCATGCTTACCATTCAGGCTGAAAAGAAAGTGCTCCTCAGAAAGATAAGCACCTGGGCCCCCTGAGCGTATACAAATCTAGCTCCATCAGTCCAGAGGTGAGATCCACAGTGCTGAGATACAAGGAATAGGGCTGAACACCATGAGAAAAGTGACAGTGCCCACCAAGCCATCAGACCTTGTGGTCCACAGCAGCACTCACGCCCCAGGTACACCACATCCTTTTCTCCAAAATCTATTGTTACTACACTTCTGTCTTAAGCCTTCACCCCTCAGAAGATGTTTTCAGAAGACTGACTGGATTTCATCATCATCAGATTCAGCTGAAATACCACCCTGACACAGTCATTGATACTCCAACTCCACCTAAAGCAAGCCACAAAGTATTGGTACCGCACTCGCTGCTGCACCCACGTGTATGCAGCCCTCTACGTTCTGCTTAGATCTTAAACCAGCAGTTTTACCCCAGGAGGTGGCCTCTAAAACGTCTTTCATCTTCCTATCACCATTGAATATTTTGCATACAAAGCTACCACAGTCTGTGAAAAGCTTCCAGGCAAGGCCACCTTGCACATTACAAGTGAAAAACTCAAGCGTCAACAGGGAAATTTACACTCACCAAGACAGATAAAATTCTCAAGAAAAAAAAATAAACAAAAAAAGCAAGTTAACTGATTCATTTCATAACGGCTACAGGAAGAGAGCCCAGAAACCTAGCAACTCTTCCTCTTCTCTATTTGAGGAATCACCATTGTTCTACCATTCTAAAGATTGCCACTACCCAGAGCATATTGAAGAGTTTCCTGCTGCCAAGGACAGTGTTGTGGTGAGGGCAAGACCTTCTGCACGGACAGAATCTCTTGCATGGAAGAGACACTGTTTCAGCCCCAGCAGCAGCTGCAGCCAAAGAAAGCTCCTTTTGACAGGCAACGGCTTTCACAAGCTCCAGGACACCACCACCCTTTTCCCCTGCTCTGTAGCAGACTACAGGAGACAGGCTTAAAAGAGTGGCATCAGGCACCTACCTGCAACAGCTTTTCAGAGGCTTTAACGTTACCCCTCCGAGTTTCACTGTCTGCCCCACTGAGATTCCCACCAAGTTTTACTAGCAGCAATCATCAGTTATCTTCCCTACTCTTACCTAGCTCCTAACATGAGCATTTGGAGCTGCAGAGGGCAGGACAAACGGGAAGGACCAAGACTGGCAGGAGGTAAGGGATGTGTTACTTGGACCAGGGCACACTGAGCAGTGCAAGACACAGAACAGGCAATTTTGTTTGTCGTGAGTTGAGACAGGAACAGAGCACTAGGAAATTCATGTCAGAGTAACAGGGAGAGTCAGCACAACAGAATGAACCTCCACAAAACCCTGACTCTGAGCTAAAGCTTCTTTGCTCCCTGGATTTCCTGAAGGCAAGGAAGCTGTTATGCCTGCCTGGTCTGTGGGCTTCAAGCTCCAGAGACATTTGTGCTTCTCAGGTTCGAGCCACCAAGTGGTCTATTTCTGGAGAAAGTGGCATAGGGAAAACTCTTGCTTTGTTGTTCATTTGACTGTCACAGAACAGCAGTAAGGGCAGTTAAAAAGAAACTCCAGACCATCCTTTATAGACCCTCCGGGCTACAGGGCATCAACTCACCCAGCAGTTACTGCAGGTCAAGATACTACAGTGCCTAACACTGTGCACCAGTTCCAACAGCTCTGAGCACAGAAGCACAGCAAATCCAGCTGGTGTTACGTGAACTCAAGTTCTTGTAAGACACCCCAGCAATCTAAAAACATTCCCACTTTTGGCTTTCAGCAAGAAAGTATAGTAAGTATAACAGGAATTGTTCCCCTGTCTCTTAAAAGGGAGGGGTTAGTTTTCTGGAGGAAAGAAGCTCCCCAGAGGGTGCTTCACCCTCTCCACACTGAGCAGCCGGCACAGCCCCATCCTGAGGACAGGAGTCACACACAGACCTGCTCTGGCTTCTGGGACCTCGTGTGTGTAGAGGGCACCAGCAGCAATGCCCCCCCAGCTGTGGCACCAGCAATACTCACAGACATTTGGCTCCTTCCAAGTGCCAGCACCCTGCGAAACGGCCCTGGCTCCTCTGTGTCAAGGGGAGGCTGGAATGGGGTCATGTGAAAGCGCTTGCAATTTCTAAAGGGATTACACTTAATTAAACCAAGCCCCCTTCCCACAGTCTTAAAGGGCCTTTTCATACCCCTAAGCTCATCAGGGAACAGAACAGCAGCAGGTATACCTCCAGCACCGGCCCTGGAGCCCCCAGAGAGAGCGTTAGTCCTCCCTGGAGCTTCCCACCACCCTCCTCCCCACTCTGCTGTGGACACAGCACTCCTCACTGCCCTCGCAGATGCTCTGGTCGAGTAAGGCCAAGGAAGGCATCTCCTATTCCCCAACCCCACCATGACAATTTGAATAAAGTCACCAAAGCGTAGCAGAGAAGGAAGCTTGCTCACCTTCAGTGCACTCCGTACCAGTGAGCCAGAAGTACAGCTCCTGAGCTGTAGAAGACATGTCGTAGCATCAGCCTTACAGGCACAGACTGTCTTGGCTTTGTCCTGGTGCCTCACTACAGCCTACACCAGCAACACACCCTTTGAAGAATCCCTAACAACTCTAGTGCAGAGCCTCAAGGCAGAACTGATGTTACAGGAAAACCTGAGCTGCTCTGCCCATGCACCTTTTAGTCACCTTGTGCTAAGGCTAAAAACAGACACAAGCAAAGATCATTACTTGGAATCATTTCACCAGCATTCTTGTGATTGTTGCAAGAGGAAAAAATAAATTAAAATTGCACTTTCTCCACCCATCCTCTGTTGTCTTTGCACGTTTGACAGTACAGTGTCTAAGGGTTTGGGTTTTTTTGCAGCAGTAGTTGTCGGTTTTTCATTTGGGGCTAGTCAGTGCCATTTCCAACTGAATCAGACAGGGAGTTGACTGCACCTTTCAGAAATACACAATGCAGAAACACACCCCAGCTCTCTGCACCTGCTGCATGTCAAGGTGTCAACACAGGACAGACAGCTAGAGATCGTGGATCAGACCTTTGAAGGAATCACAGAATGCTAGGGCAGTCGGAAGGGACCTCAAAAGTTCAACCCCCCTGCCAGAGCAGGGTTACCCACAGCAGGTCACACAGGAATGCAGGTTTTGAGTGTCTCCAGAGAAGACCCCCACAATGCCTCTGGGCAGCCTGCTCCAGGGCTCTGCCACCCTCACAGCAAAAAAAATTCTTCCTTATGCTCACGTGGAACCTTCTAAGCTCCAGCTTGCACCCTAAGATGATGCCGAAGGATCTTGCAGCTTATTGCCTTTCTTCACTGTTAAGGTACCTTCTGCACCCATCCACCATCTGAAACCAGCTCAACATTCCTAACTTCAGACTGCTTTACATGAAACAAGACACACATGGCTGTCATTAAAAGCACAAAACAAATGCCAACTGGAACCCAGCAAGCAATGGCAGGTTACAGCTGAACTGCAACCACTACTACACTGAATTGCATGGATCGGTGTCATTTACTCAGGGAAATTTCAGTCTGCAGCTATAATATAACTAAATTAAAAGCCACCTTGCAGAGGGAGGACAGGCTGCTCTGCAAGCACCCAGTGGCAAAAGGAGCAAGGAACTGGGCACTCCAAACTCAGTTATCAAGCTTAACCACTGTTTGAGTTCAGCTTGGTAGAGACATCAAGAACTGTAGTGTAACGCACTGAAAGGAACTCTACTTACTAGGTTCAGTAGCAAACATTTTTTTTATTGCTTGCCTGTTCCCTTCTCTCCCACCACAAAGGATGGAGAAAGTACTACATCCATGAAACACACAAGTGGCCTCTAGTCCAAAAACATGAGAAACTGACAGCATCCTCCAGATTCCACTACAAACTACCTATTGCTGCTGACTGACCTAGAGACCACAAACATGATCCAAGTCCTGAAGGAGAGCCCATAGCCACTGGATTTATGTGCAGAGGCCTGCAGCCACTCATGCAATACACTGCTCAGCCCTAAGCATATCACTTGTATTCAGAAGTTCACTTAAAAAAGAGATAAGCAACCAACCGAAAACCAGGCAAAACAAAATAAAACCCCATTCAAAAAAAAAAAAATATATAAAATAATCATCGGACAAGAGGTAATGGGTTTAAACTGGAAGAGGAGGGATTTGGACTGGATGTTAGGAAGAAGTTCTTTGCAGTGAGGGTGGTGAGACACTGGCACAGGTTGCCCAGGGAGGTTGTGGCTGCTCCCTCCCAGGAGGTGTTCAAGGCCAGGTTGGATGAGGCCTTGAGCAACCTGTTCTAGTGGGAGGTGTCCCTGCCCGTGGTGAGGGGTTGGAACTGGCTGAGCTTTGAGGTCCCTTCCAACCTAAGCCATTCTATGATTTAAAAATCAAGTGGCGGATAGGACAGAGCAGCATCCCATCAGCAAGGTCTCACACGTGGGTCAGTATTTGAACTAAACCCAAGACAAAAATCAGTTGAATTGCAGCATTGTTATCACACACAAGTGAGGTGGCTGAATGATCAGCTGAAGACAAGCTGGGAGAAAGCTCCACCAGCTGAATCCCCCAGAAGAACAGATAGCTCTGTCGGCTCTGGTGCCCTTCAAGGTTCTTCGAGCCCTGTTCTCACACCAGCACCAGCAGCAAGCCTGGCCAGGGAAACAATCGGGCTAAATCTAACTAGATTTGTGCTCTCGTGGTCCTGTCCCTTTCCTGTGAAGCAGCACAGCAGCAAGTCAGCTTGGGTTCAGAAGCTGCTGTGCAGCCACACCTTAACCAAGTCGCATCAGAGCTGCGTCCCTCCCTCCCTCCCCCTCCACTGGTTGCTCTTAGTTACCACCAGGGGCAAGATGGCCTTATGTGGGCAGCAAGCTTGCAGCTTTTACACAGCTTCACAAGCCAAGCTGTTGAGGGTGACAAGAGGAAAGAGCTGCCACAGGAAGCCAGCCACAGAGACAGGAAGACAGAGAGTTCACAGCTTTGGAGTCTGCTTGCAGAACCTGAAAAAGGGTGGAGGAGGGAGAGGCAGAGCTGCTGCAGCCAGACGCCTCCTGCCACGCAAGTGTGCATCTCACACTGATCTCACTCCATCAGACACAGCCAAGGGGCTGCTGCCAGTGCACAAAGTGCCCTCCTGCCCGTAACTTCCAGCAAAACTCACCTTGACAGCACTCATTCATAAACACAGGGCATGGAAGCAGCTGATGATAGCACATTGGCCATTAAAACCAAAAAACCCAACACTAAACTGCAGGTTAGCCTCTTGTAGTGGCTAACAGGGAAATTTTTAGAAGTGTACCTGCCCCACGTGGGGCTTGGAAGAGCAGAAAATGCCTCCTTTAAAAGTAAACCAATCGTGGGTCTGCTTCAAAAGCATTTTCTACACAAGCATCCTGATGAGGTTTATAGTTGGGCGTTGTAGCCACAGGCTCACAAACCACATCGGGCTGCTAAGGACCCCTTCAAAGGTCATCTTGTCCAGCCTCCCTGCAGCAAGCAGGGACACCTCTTGAAAAGGTTAAGGAGAAGAGATTGACTTGAGGTGGCTGCAGAAATCTGGCACCAAAAATGCAGGCAGTTTCAAAAAGGAAACCGAGTGATTTATCCTAATATAAACCCTGTCACGCTGCAGTGTCAGAGCCCCAAATATGTATTTGTCTGGCCGTTAAGAGGCTATTTTGAAGTGAATTTGGATTGCTCATCTCCCAGTGATAGGGAAAATAAAATTCTTCCATGCAGCCAGTGGTAAACAGGAATGTTCCCATGGAGAAGGAAGAATAAAATTCATTTTCCTTAAAGACACTTGCTGCCATTGAGAAGGTAACACCTCCAGAGAGGAGCAGCACAGCAACATTTTGTGTTTTTCTGGTTCTCAAGACCAAGCATGAGAAGCCACAACTAACTTCATCTTGAAGTCTCCCTCTGCAGTTAGTCAATACCTACTATTCAGCAGTACAAGGTAAGCAAATAGAGACTGAGGAAACCCTCCCTGCAAGACACATCCTCCTTGTAAGCCTACAAGAAGGCCAGGGAGGGATTGTTTCACAAAGGGCTGTAGTCACAGGAAAAGGAGCAATGGTTTGAAATGAGAGAGGAGCAGATCTAGACTGGATATTAGGAACAAGTTTTGCACTTGGAACACCGCAACAGGTTGCCTGGGGAGGTAGTTGAGACCTCATCCCTGGAGCTATCTGAGAGCAGACTCAACAAGGCTCTGAGTAACCTGATCTAGTGGAGAATGTCCCTGCTCACTGCAGTGGGATTGAGCCACCCTCATGGTGCAGAACTAAATCTGCTCTTATTTCAAACCACTGTCCCCCATCCTGTCACTGCAAGCCTTTGCAAACAGTCCATCTGCAGCCGTCTTCTAGCCCCCTTCAGGCTGCTACTAGGTCTGCCTGCAGCCTTCTCTTCTCCAGGCTGCACAACCCCAGCTCCCTCAGCCTGTCCTAATAGCAGAGGTGCTCCAGACCCCTGATCATTTTAATGGCCTCCTCCAGCCCCCCTCCATCGGGTCCACGTCCTTCCTGCATTGAGGGCTCCACAGCTGGATGCAGTACTCCAGGTAAGGTCCTACCAGAGCCAAGTGGCAGAATCACCTCCTTCACCCCATTTAATTAGTGACCTGATTTTGGGCAGGCAACTTCTTCGGGAATAAAAGTTCCACTCTCTGAGGAGATTACTACAAAAGTTATTCATTCAAAACAATAAAAAAGGGAATTCCCCTGCCTCCCCCTCCCCCCCAGGACGGCTTCCAAAATCATTTATGACACGTTTCCAAATTAACACTGCCTGAATACAATTCCTTCCTTTTCAACCAAGCAGACAGTAGCCACATCCTACCACTGGTGTTTCAAAACCATCACTGCCAGCAGCTTGCCACCCTGTCTAGAGGGCAAATGAGTTTCAGTTTGGTAAGTGGAGAGGCAAGATGAGAGTACTAAGGCAGCAAAAGCAGCCGTGGGTGGATCCCCACACTTACAGTCCAGTTCCGAGACTTGTGTGCCATTTATTACACAACCTACAACCTTGTGCAATGGATCAATTCCTCTATTTTTGCCATTTCCTTTCTCATAAATAGATTCCTCATGCACCTCCCTTTGCTTTCCTGTAGCTGCTCCCAGCCATTAACATTGCCCTTTGCTATTTCTTTGGAGCTGGTCTGAAGAGGCCCTTAAAAATAACTATTTTTGTACCTGTTGTTTGAGCTACTTGGAGAACATCCTTTGATGGTCAAAATACAGAAGGAGATTAATTTAAAGGGAAAAAAAAAAAAAAAGTCATGAGGAAAAGCCCTGACCCCTTTTCCACAACAACTGGATCAGGAAATAACACTTGAAGCAGACTCCAACCATATGCAAGCTGATATCACTCAGCTTCTATAAGCTGAGAAGCTCTGGGGTTTGTTTTGGGGGGTTGGTTTGTAAGCAGCCATTTGTTCTGTGCCTGTTAGAAGGTGCTGCTCTCCAGCAAAACAGTACATGCCTATTACAGCCTCTGCACACTTAATAGCAGGGCTGGCAGTTGTACTTCACATGTCAGAGCTTAACCACATCCCCAGCTAAAGCTCTTCAAGGCAGTCAGCAGGGCAGTGGGCGTGTGTGAAATGCCAGCAGTGGTATGGGTGACATTCCTCCCAGCTACTGGGTGCCCCTCCTAGACCATCCTATTCACAGGTTACAACAGAAGCAGTTTGTGCCTGCCTTAAACTGTACCTGGCACGCCAGTGTTGTGATCCCAGCTGCTCCTGCAGTAACTCAGCCAGCAAAACAGTTCCAGCCCTGCCCACCGCTCCCAGAGGCATTTTAGGTTTCCTGAGAAGAGCCTCAGAGAGCAGCTTTCCCCCCCACCACCACCTAAACTTGCCTTCAGCTAATTCTTCCCTCCCAAACTTCCATTCCAAAGGCAGGGGATTTCCCAGCACCGTTTGTAAGGGCTGCATGGAGCCAGTTCAAGGGGTTAAACGGAGCAGCCCAGTAGCCAAGACATTTCCAGACAGCCAAGGAGCTTTCCAAACCTAGCATCCAGTGGACGCCTGCCAAAAAGACAAGCAGCTATTTTGCTGGAAGGAGCTCAAAACAAGATCAAGACAGGATGCTAACAAGACAAGTGTGAGCTGCATAGAGACACCACGTGTACAGTAAGCACTTGAAGATTCAAGAGCTAACATACTAAATACCCACTCCCTATGTAAAGGTCTCTAAATTCCTGTGCAGCTAAGAATCGGTTTAGAGGTAACTTGAAATCAGAGGCAAATAAAAAAAAAAAAGCAGGCATGCTCAAACACTCTGCTTATCATTTGAGAGACTTTCCACGGGGATAGCTTGGAGGTAACTGCTGGGACTGAGCTCTTCCTTCCAAAGGATTCTTGTGCTTGGATGGACAAGTCAGAAGAGTCCAAAGGAGGGCCACGAAGATGCTGAGAGGGCTGCAGCAGCTCTGCTCTGAGGACAGGCTGAGAGAGTTGGGGCTGTGCAGCCTGGAAAAGAGAAGGCTGTCAGGAGACCTTATAGCAACCTTCCAGTATCCAAAGGGGGCCTACAGGAAGGCTGGGGAGGGACTATTCACAAGGTCTTGTAATGACAGGACGAGGGGGAATGGATTCAAACTGGCAGAGTGGAGATTGAAATGGGATGTTAGGAGAAAGTTCTTCACAGTGAGGGTGGCAAGACACTGGCACAGGTTGCCCAGGGAGGTTGTGGCTGCTCCCTCCCTGTAAGTGTTCAAGGCCAGGCTGGATGAGGTCTTGAGTGACCTGATCTAGTGGGAGATGTCCCTGCCTATGGCACAGGGGGGTTGGAACTGGATGATCTTTGAGGTCTCTTTCAACCATTCTATGATTCTATGAAGCATGCTTACCCGTTTCACATGCTTCTCTGTTCTTCCACCAAGAGCCACCTAGCACTTCAGCTCCCTGGTTCCGAGAGGGGCAGCTGAACACAGGGCTGCCTGTTTCAGACATCCAAAGCGCTGCGCCTGGGTGTGGCACATCAAGTTCTTGGCCAGCTCACAGCACTCACTGAATATCTGAACAATAGCCAGACTTCTAGGAGCTAGAACACAGCCTTACTGTGGGATCTGACTGCCCAGACTATGAGCCATCCCTCCAAATTTAACTGCAGGCACAGTGAAGCATGAGGTAAAGATGTTTCATCATCCTGTGATCTTCAGCTTTATCATTTCCAACGGGCTGGACAAACCCTGCAACTTCCTTTTGGTACAGGGTCTCCTTTAGGCTGGTTGCCTTTTCACGTTTCTTGAGCTCGTTTTCAGGATTTCCCCGAAACAGCTCAGTTCTGCACTTTTAAATATTCATTTTCCCCACCCACATTTGCTTCCCCCCCCCCCACCAACCTTTTTTAGGTCTGAAATGACTGTTGGGACTGTACAGAGTTTATAAAAGACCAGCTTGTGATTGCTGAAGTACCTTTTGTTATTTTAAGCCCCATCTATTTCAAGCCCTTGAGCTTTCCTAATATAGAGGAGAGGAGCTACAACACCAGGATACACAGAACCCCGAGGTCCCAAAAGGGTCCCAAAGGGGCACAGAGCTGCTCAGAGCACTGCAGTGCAGTGCCAGCACATTCAGGGTGTGGTCCTACCACCACAGCAACCCATCCCGAACTGCCTGCACCTTCCTACTGCCTTATTTGGCTTCACATCACCACTCCAAGACTACGCCACAAGCCAGGACCAAAGAATGAATCAGGCAGAGAAAAACTCATCTGTTATTTCTCTTTTTTGCCTCCAGCAGAACCATTTCACTGGTCCCATGTTTGGCACATTTATAGAGGGGCACTGCTCCTGGTATAGGTTGGAGGAAGAGGGAAGGGTAAACTGGATTTTGGGTATCACTGGACAAGATGGGCCAAGGCTATTGGAGCGCTTCTTATTCCTCCCTCCCAGGCACTCCTACTTTATCCTTTGCAGCAGCTCTGATAGACAACCCTTTCCTGAGATTTACCCTTCATCAAGCCACATGAGCACATGCCATTAAACCAATTTTCCGCTGAGCCAGCAGAACACAGCTGATGCACTGCTGAGTTGGAATACCCAAGGCAGGGTGCAGCAGGATCACGCAGACGGGAGTGAAACTTTGAGAGCTTTGGTGCTTTGCTGCCTCTATAAACATGCAACCAAGCTGGTGTAGCTTATTAAAGGCTGCAATTAAGGGGACACAGGTCCACACTCATACACTTGCTGAAATATTTCAAGCAGCCCAGTTTCAAACAACGCCTGATAAACTTGAGTTATCACTTGAGATCTAGATGTGTGCATGAGGACATTGCTCAACACCAAGGAATCTCAGTGGTCAAGTAAGACCTATTAATGTGTCTTTTAAGTACACCCTTATACCACCCTTAAAATGCAACAAAAACAAGACCCTGGACTAATTCAGGAAATGATCCACCTTTGAAGCTGGCTTTGCACTGAGCACAGGGTTGGAAGAGATAACTTCTGGGGTTCTTTCTCACATCTTATTAGAATTCTACAAGACCACAGATGCTGTTGGGAGCTACCTTGCATTAGCTTAAAACATTCCTAATGCTCATGGCAGAAAAGTGACCTCTTGTATCAAGCAGGGTGGAGCCATTTCATTACACAATTTGCAGTTTTAATATTTAGATCCTTTAAACCTCCCTCTAGGAGCAGAGAGATTTTATGACTACCTTTATGCGTCCAAACATACAGAAAAGCCAAACGATTAGTGAATGAAATGAAGGTCAAAACTCAGAACCACAGCTGAGTTGTAGGAAGAGAAACAGACAGCTGCTGAGTCCATCTCCTGTGTAAGTGCATGCAATTATAACTTAGGAAAGCAAACAGTAAAAATTAAACTAACCAGAGGCAAGCAGTCTGCAAAGCAACCTGCTGCAAGGACCTTTCATCAGGCAACTTGAAAACTTAGCTCTTCTTCATGGTCACTGTGTTGAGCTGCTTTTCATGTTTTCATTTTTTCCCCCCACATGCTAAGCAAGATCAGCCCAGGGGTTCCAGGCATTAAGTCAATTGATCAAAGCCTGAGGACTCCTTCAGTGTTCCTGCATGCAGATACCTCACCCCCAACTCCACACCTCCAGACTACCAGAAGCAGTATGAGTAGCTAACTACACTTACTCAGGGCTTGTGAAAATGAAGGGATCCACCTTAATGCATCCAACAGCCAGACCAATTAAATTGTTTGGTTTACAGAAGCAAATTGCCTCAGATCCAAATTTATTTTCAAATCCCTTCAAACACTGCCAAATCAAAGCTGTCATTAGAATAGTGTAAAAGCATTTCCCTGGAGAGTCCTTTAATGCCAAACTTCTCCAAGACCAAAGCATTTGCACGTAACCATTTGCACAGAGACAAGGAAGAACTTGACAGGACAGAGTAATGCAGCACATGGTCCTTAAGATACAAAGGAAGAGTCATGGGAAACGCATCCTTACTCCAAATTGAGGGAGCCAGCCCACTGAGAAGCAAACCATGATGCACCGAATCTTAAATTTCCAATAGCTTATAGGACCTGAATGGCTTCTACAGAAAAAAAAAAAGAGACATCCACCAAATTGCTTTTAATTTGCAAGACACTTTCAATGGCAGAAGTGGCTGGTCACCTCCAACTCAGCTGGCAGAAGAGACTTTACACTGAGGTGAAGCAAGTACAGAGCACGCAACATCATAGAATGCACTGGGTTGGAAGGGACCTCTAAAGGTTGTCTATATCCAACCCCCCTGCAGTAAGGAAGGACACCTCTAACTAGATCAGGTTGCTCAGAGGCCCATCAAGAGAGAGTGATTTGCCATTGGAATGGACTGCCCAGGGAGGTGGTGGAGTCTCCATCCCTCTAGGTGTTCAAAGCCTGGATGGGGCACTTAGTGCCATTGGCTAGGGCTGGGTGCTAGGTTGGACTGGATGAGCTTGGAGGTCTCTTCCAACTTGGCTGATTCTATGAGTGTCTCCAGGGGTATATTAGATTTGTCAGAATTGAAGCAGCAAAGGAGAAGCAGGACAGGGTTCAGTCAGGTTTCCACTGGATTGCTTTGTTAAAAAAAGTACTAAAGGTAGCATCATAGTTCCTGTGCATGATGAAGCAGCAAGTATTGACCAGGACATCTCTTCAGCAGAGTGCTCTGATCTTTCACTAATTTAGAAGTTACTTAGTCCTCCTATTCTCTTTATCTGTTGATAATGAGATTCAAGAGATAGCACAGTGCTGTCTCCTTACAGCTGAAGATGCTGACACATATCCTCACTTGAAAAAGATCTCTACCCTACACTGGCATTCAGACTGATCATAATAAATTGCATTGCAGCTCGCATTCAACCTTCAGCTTGAGCTGCTACCATCTCAAAGAAACCACAGAGGAAGATAAAGATAAGAGGGGGGAGGGAGGCAGAAACACAACCACCCAGCAAACAACTTGAAGGGTTTTGAGTTCTGACTTGCTTCTGCACGTAGAGCTGCCATCACAGCAGCCTAGGCATACATCGTGCCCATCAGTGGGGAAGACACTGTTGCCTGTCATGCAAGTCATTAAAAAAGAGCAAGAAAATTCTGGGTCTTCAGGAACTTACTGCTAGAGCTTACACCTTCCCAGTTTTTCAGCTCTGGATCACAGTTTGAGGGGCTGTTTAGTGGATTAAGCAAAAAAAAAAAAAAACTATGCCAGCAGGTAGTAAACAATTTTGGATTTTCTGGACACCAAGTTCAGGTAACAGAGGCTACTTGCTTGTTTTTTGGAGCAAGAGAGTAAGGTGATGACAGCAAGGGAAGCCATCATCCCAGTAATCCTGGAAAGAACAAGTTACAGCCCAGCTCACATGAGAAGGGCAGCACAAGAGAGCTGTAGGACTAATGCACATTGATTATCCAAGTGTTCTATGGTGCCGAGCAAGAGCTCTCTCTCAAACCCTAGCACCTTTCTGACCACGCACTGCAAGCTTCCAGGTATTTTCGCAGATTCATAGAATGGTTTGGGTTGGAAGGGACCTCCAAAGTTCCTCCAGTCCAACCCCCTGCAGTCAACCAGAGATATCATCCACTGCAACAGGTTGTTCAAAGCCTTATTGAGCCTGACCTCAAATATCTCCAGGGATGAGGCCACAACTACCTCTCTGGGCAACCTGTTGCAATGTTCCAACACTCTCATGATGCAGAACTTGTTCCTAACATCTTGCTCCTCCCTCATTTCAAACCACTGACTCTCATCTTGTCACTGCAAGCCTTTGCAAACAGTCCCTCTGCAGTCTTCTTGTAGCCCCCTTCAGGTACTGGCAGACTGCTATTAGGTCTCCCTGGAGCCTTCTCTTCTCCAGGCTGAACATCCTCAGCTTCCTCAGCCTGTCCTTGTAGCAGAGGTGCTCCAGCCCCCTGATGGGTTTTGTGGCCCTCCTCTGGACCCACTCCATCAGGTCCATGTCCTTTCTGTATTGAAGGCTCCAAACCAGCCTTCTCCAACTGCATTAGTCAAGCTACTAGTAACCTTGCAGGCTGAGGCAGCCCACAGGATGAGCAACTGTGTGTATGTACAGCAGCTGCTGGTCCTCTAGGAGACTGCAGAGGTGACCTAGAACAACCATTTCACTGCTGTCTGCTTCCTGCACTTCACCAACACAAAGAAATTCACCTGTCAAGCACTGCTTGCTGAAAGGAGAGATGTTGCAACAAAAATCCAGTTGCCCACACAGTCCGTTCTCAGAAATAAAAGAAGGTTTCTCAGACTAAGGTAAACCAGACCCCAAATTTCCACTAAGCGTAACTAACCACAGAGCAGCAAACACAGCTAACCACTGGATTTGATACACCTCAGCTAAAGTTCTCATTAGCTGCCCAATTAAACTAATTAAGTGAATCAGCCCACTTGGAAAATGTGGGCTCAAGTTTGTTTACTGCATCAATATGTAGCAGCAAATGAGGTAACCAAATTTTGGCACAATCATTATTGATGCTTTAAGCATTTGAACTCATCTCTCAGAGCACATCTGGCACATAGCAACACCTTCCTGTATGCCTTGCAATGTCTTCATTAATGAATACTGACAAAACCTAGTGGAACATACAAATTTAAGGAGTAGCATAATCTAGCATCACCCCTAAAAACAGACACACCCCAAATCAAAATCTGTACACATTGTTATTGCTCAGAGACTGAGCATTCCCCTGTCTCAGCTGCACCATGAGCTACAGGACTCCCAACATTCTTTCAGCCCTATCCAGCTTCCCCAGACAATTTTGCTTTCTTGACATATAATCTGTTTTAGTGGTCAGACATTAACTAGATTAACCAAGTAAGTGGGCAATATGGAAAGGCATTTAAAGGACAATGCAATCATGGGGCACAGTCAACCTGATTTCACAAAGGGGAAGTCCAAACTAATTTGATATCCTTCTCTGATAAGGTCATTCACCTGATGGATGAAGGGAAGATGGAGGATGTTGTTTTTCTGGATCACAGTAAGACATTTGATGCTGTCCCTCGAAGAATGGGTCCAGAAGGATGCTGCAACTGTGAGACAAGCAGGTTCGTGGTGCACTGAGTGAAGAACCTGCTGGATGGCAGGGCTCAAAGGGCTGAGTGAATGGTGCTACATCTGCCTGGTGGTGTTCCTCAGAGCTCAGTCTAGGGTCAGTACTGTTCAATTTTTTTAATCTGGAGGTACCACTAGGTACCCTGCCTATGGCGAGGGGCTGGAACTGGATGATCTTTAAGGTCTCTTCCAACCTAAACCATTCTATGATTCTACGACTAGCAAGTTTGTGGGTGATACCAAACTGGGAGGTGCTGTTGACTCTGAGGGACATGAGGCCTTGCAGAAGGACCTAAACAGATTGATGGGCTGGACAAACATCGGCAGCATGACATTTAACAAGCATACATGCCAGATTGAGCACCTGGGATAGAATTGCAGGACAAAATCTTCCCAAAATTAAAAGCTCTTACCCGTTCCTAAAATAAAAAGCACACAACACTGTCTCCTTTAAAGGAAGCTACAGAAACAAAGCTCACTAACAACTTTCAACTTTCCAGATTTCACATTCTAACACTGAACTCTGTACATTCAAGACAGAACATAGAATGGTTTAGGTTGGAAGGGAGCTCAAAGATCATCTCGTTCCATGAAAGCAAGAAGAAACTCACCAAAAAAATCAGTGAGCGTATCTGAAGCTGCATCAACACCCCCACAATACCCAACATGCTGGCAGGTGAAAATTCATGTTTAAAGTAGAAGGGAAGGAGGAGAGTGGACCTTTTGTTTAAGCTGAAGTTCAGCTTAGAGCACCTTCATACAAAGTTGTATCACCACTTGATTGGGGAAGTTGACACAGCTTGAATTTGTCAGCAGCTGAGCTGCCTTACTTCCTTACAGAGTGCCTTCAGAACCATTTGCTGCCATTCTGCAAGCCCTGGGAATTACAATCATCTTCGGATGATATCTGAGTTCTGAATGTCAATAGAGAAATGTACAACAAGAACCCTCCTGTCCAGCCAGCCTGAAACATTTTTTTGTACTGAGGAAATGGGGAACTAAAAAAAGTATCTATTGCAGCACAGCACATTCAGAGAGTGAAAAATGAACATTATCTTTTTTCTTAGAGACATTATGAACAAAAAGATACACCTCTGAGAGGGAGGTAGGGGATCATAAATTGTCAGGGCTGGAAGGAACCTCAAGGATCATCTAGTTCCAACCCCCCTGCCACAGGCAGGGACACCTCACAATTGATCAGGTTGCTCAGAGCCACTTGGTAAGAACATTTTATCCTACTAATTTGTCTGGCAATTCACTTGCTGCGCTGTAACCAAGCACAGAACTAATACCAAGAGCCAAGCTCAGTAGAGTTTGAAAGTCATAGCAAAGATTTATGCCAGAGTTCCATGCTTTATTAGATAAAAATCAAATAGATTCAGTAAGTGGTGTGACTAAGTGATTGATCAGACTCCTCCTGTACTTAGTCACTTATCCACCACAACTAGGTAGGTGTCCCAATGCAGAGAGAACACGGTTGTGAGTCACAAGGGCTTACTAAGAAGAGGACAAATCAGTAATGCAAAGATGGAAAAGAATGGCTGATGGCTGCAGGAAGTCATCAGTTCTGCTTTAAAAATAAAATAGCTGGAGAACATTGGAGGGCATACGGGCAGTGCCAGAACGGCAGCTCTCCAGTATGCTGCACACAAGCTTCTCTGACAGTGATTTAGCTGCCTCCAAAAAACAACCACCCAAACAAGCAAACAAAAACCAAAACAAAGAAGAAACCACACAAAACTGAGGTCTTACAATATTCATACTCCAATACTGCGAATTCTGTTCTCCTGAGAGCCTTCCTCTATGAAATGCACTGCCCAGTAAAGCTGAAGTCTTTGAGAAACTAAACCATGCATCCCATGCTGTTCGTAGTCACCACTTCAGTTACCCTCTTCCTGATCTCTTTTAAGACTTCATTTTTCTCTACACAGAAGGACTGCTGGCAGAGAAAGGAGTCTGCCTCTTCCTCCTCTGAGTTCATCAACTCTTCCTTGCCTAATCATATGCTCCACTACAGAGCAAGTCAGATTTGGAGCTCTTTCATTCATTCCTCCTGTAGGTTCACTCCCATGCCTTTGTAGCTACTCATCAACCAGCCATGGCCAAAGGGAGAGAAACCTAGTGTGGCTAAACACTTATTCCTTTAGCTTGAGAAGGGGATGAGAACCAAACACTATTCCTTCAGCCAAAGGCTGCATTTTTAATAGGTTACTCACAACAAGGACAGATGCAGAGATGCTGGAACTACTAGGAAAAAGCATCTCGCAGAGCTCCTACCATTAAAAACCTCTTCAAAGAGTGTTTCCTCCCATTTAGTACAACTGCTATAAAAAGGCCAGGAATTTCTGACTGCCTCACAGTCCTCTGTTGGTGGATATCTACATTCCTACAAGCGAAGATATCCTCCCATAGCTGCAGAGGAAGGAAGTAGCACTTGCTCACCTACCTATGTGTCCGCAGTTGCTGCGGCCAGAACCCTTTCTTGCCAACGCATGGCCTGAACCTCTGCAACTTCAGGTTTTACTCTTCAAACGGCTGCAGCTGGTCCTGTGGCTTCATAACCACCAAGCCTGCCAGTGCCTGACTCTTCCTACATCCCCACCAAACACTTAAGACGGTGCTACAGCAAGAATCAACACCAGCTGCTGGAGCCAGGAGGGTGAGGTTTATGCCCACAACTTCCCAAACACTTCAGCGCTCCACCTAGAAACACCCATAAAAGTTTCTACAAAGAGGTCTGGCCCAAGAGGGTAACCTTCCACGAATCCAGAGTCTTCAGCCTGCTTCAGAACTTTCAGATGGGATAAAAGCAAATTCCTTCAGTGCAGTATTATTGGCTGCACCATGCAAATTCCTGCTGTTCCCAAACACCCTTAGGGAAAAGCCAGCAATTAACCGGCTGCTTACTACTGCTCTTAATTTACATCAGTTAATTACCCTGGATTATTTCTGGGCAGAGGAGGATTTCCTCTCTTCCAGTAGTGTGTCTGCGGCAGCAGCAGAGACTCCTCGCAGGGTGATGTTGATCTCTAGGGCAATCATTTAGCAGACAAACAAGACACAGGCAGGGGAAGGGGGGGGTAGGACCCGAGGAGTTACTGTAGAGATCTTGGAACTCCTTTTCAAGCAGACCCCATTGTAGTCCCCAGAACAGCGATTAAGCACAGATAACAGCTTTATTGTGCAAATTCAGGGAGGCCCTCTCACTGCACTGAAGGGAGGGGAAAAGAAGGAAGAAAGAAAAAAAAAAAAAAATCAGCCAAATAAGGTTGTTTGAGCCGCAGCAAGGCAGGAAAGGGTCCAGGAGATGACG
>VWZI01008852.1:1664553-1687700 GCA_013396835.1 Psilopogon haemacephalus | reverse complement strand
GTAGCTAGAGGAAGCTTTTAGTCAGTTTCCTTTAGAGCCTGGAGCAGAGCCAGAGCTACCTCTTCCACAGGAGTTTCTCTGAAAAGTGTCAGCGAGCTGAGCCCAGCAGCTCAGGAAGGGTCCAGCAACCCCTCCACACCCAACCTTGCGAGCAGCAAAGACAGAAGATGTTTGAATCGTTCCGGTTCAGTTCATCAGCTGCCTTTCATGAGGCTGCCTGGGGATTTCAGGGAGTTCTCTGCAAGGAGGACTTCAGACCAGACGTTAGAAAGAAAACTACTGAAACAAGTTTTCTCTAGAGGCAGTGATGCCATTTCCTGCCAAAGAANAGAAAGAATGAGAAAAAGAAAGAATGAAAGAAAAGAAAAAAAGAAAGAAAGGAAGAAAGAAGAAAACACCAAAGAGAGTCCATATTAAGATATATCTTATGAACTACCCTCACGAGAACAGGAAGAGCTGTAATTAGCCTTCAAGGGTGATTAATGAGACAAGACAGTCACTCTAAGGAAGGTGCTGGTCCAAAGAAGGTACTGCCTGTAAATGCAGAGGGGACAGGATATTGGCAGGAAGCGAGTGATGATTCAGGCACTCTTTTCCCCATAGGATTCCCACAGCAGAAGCTGCTGCGGCTGTAAAATCTAAAGCTTCCCTTGGGCTCCTTTTATCATGTGAACCTCACTGAACTGCTTCTTGCTCATCTGCCTCAAGCAGCAAACCAAGAGGTCAAAAAGGAAATGAAGGACTCGACTAACATATTTGATCTTCTAGAATCTTGGGTATAAGCACTTAGGACTAACACTGGATCACGGCTACCAGTTCAGGTCAGGCTCTCAGAACAGCTCTTGCTCACTGCTGCCTGAAGCCTCTCTAACTGATCCTTCCTACACAACACTGACAGTGTATGGCAAGAGTTGCCATAAGAAAGGGAAGCAAGATTTTAGCAGTACGTGTAAAGAAAAAAATAACACTACCTTATTGATGGCATTCTTTAAACTCCCTGTTTAACTTCAGCATAGAAGGCCCAGATGTATCAATCAGAAGCTTTTCCTTCATCTGCATAAGAGGTAAAACCCTGCAGGATCTAGGAACCAAGCCTTACCTGGTCTGTAAAATCCCATGGTAGGTTTAAAGCTACAAATAATCCTTTACACACCAGCCCCGGTTCTCGCTGTACACTCAGCACCTTCTAGCTACTGTTGCTCCAGTACAAAGTCATCCGAAATTCACCAGCGGGGCAACACTGACTTCTTTAAAACGCAAGGTCTCTGGGAACTCTCAAACACACCATTTAAAGTCAACTCCATGTATCTGATATAGCGTCAGTAAGGCACAACAGACTGATTTTGCCTCCACGTCCCACCAAAGCCTGCCTAACTCTGATCAGCACTGTCACACTTCCCAAGTTTGAATGAGTGAGACAGAGGAGGAGATGCAACATCAAAGGGCTGGTCCTCAGGGAAGATGGAAGACACCTGGAATGATTCTAATGCTCCTTCATAGCCCAACAGGATTGCAACCCAGGCTATCATAAGTGGCCATTCATTTTAAGTCATGGTTTCCATTGCTGTCCATCATTCCTACATGAGAAAAAATAAGTATGACCCAAAAAAAAGCGTAGCACACTGTCATCTTGCTACCAAATACTGCAACAAGTAGATACAAATGCAGGAACTAAATATCCAGAGAATGTTCCTGATACCTACCACAGACTGAGTTACCTTCCTGCTAACCAAACCCATGCAGTTCCAAAAGTAGATACGCTTCAAGGACCTTTAGAGTCCAAGTGGGAATTAGGACTATGAACTTAAGCTACTGCCAGGATCCCTGAAGGCTCTAACAACTACTGCTACGAGTTTTAGAAAGCATTAAGGGAAAAAGCAATGGCAGAAAAGACTTAAAAGTTATAAAATTTTAAACAGCATGGAGACTTGCAAACCTTACTAATCTTTTGTGCTGAAGACTTCATGCTTGTCCAAGCTGATTTTCTCTGCAGTTACACTTTGCCCTAGAAACCTGGAGACTTATGTTCTGAACGTCGAGAGGAACACTGAGTTCTGCTAATACAATAAGAGGAGTCCAAACTTTATTACAACTTAGCTTGAAGACTGCTGTATTTATAAGATTAGCCCTGATTAAACCCATTTTTCTATGGTGAGCAAAGACTATGTTTCCTAAAGGAGAACTGCTCAACTCCTAGTGACAGGGCAGCTGAATGCACACCAACAAATGTTTGGCTTTCAAGTCTAGCAGCCTGTCCATTGATACAGCCACCAAGTACCTACATTAACAGGCAAAACAGTTAATGAATCCTGATACTTTATTTTTAGCTTCTGTATCAGTCCATTAAACAGGCATGACTGTATCAAAGGAGGTCACTTTCCCTCCCACGCCTCCAGCTAAGATGGTTTTCTGTAATACTGAAGTTCAAGTGAGTAACTATGGGGCCTGGAGTAGCCATCAACCTGCCAGCTCACTCACTTCTCTAAGGACCTGGAACTGAGTGTGACTTCCAGTTCTGCCCAGCCTGAAATGACTCAGAGGCAGAGTCAGTAGGCATGAGATCAGAGCCTACCCATGGCCAATGAACAGACTTCCCACAAACGGGGGAGAGACTTCTCAGAGCTTGACAATGACAAGCAAGAGGCATTTTAGCACCCAACTACTTCCACCCTTCTGCAATACAAAGTGTGTGTGGACTGGGGGGGGACAACTCACTACATGCTCTCTGGTGTGTGCTTGAACTGTTTGCATCTTGCACATTTTTCAGAACCAAAAAAAAAAGAATTATGAACCACAGCTGGTTGCTTAAATCTTAAGATCACTCAAAACACTGAAGCTTTTCTTTGGAGGCTATGGCAGAATCACAGAACCAGAGAATTTGTCAGGGCTGGAAGGGACCACAAGCCTTATCTTGTTCCAACCCCCCTGCCATGGACAGGGACACTCTATCCTAGATTAGGCTGGACAGAGCCTCATCTAGCCTGGCCTTTCCCTCCAGGGAAGTGGCCCCTATCACCCCCTGGGCAACCCATTCCACAGGGCTCCATCCACAATGGGGCTTCCTAGGTAGCCTACAAGACCTTCAGCAATCAACACCCCCCTGCCAACTGTGCAGACATGACACTTCACATCAGCAAATCATGTGCCACTAGTTCAAAGGTTACCAAAGTTAATCTATTAATAGGGCACCAAGGCATAGTGCCACTTGTAGCAAGCCTCATGTGTAAAGACACAGCAACCTCTAGCCAGATGTGTTAACATTTAGCCTGGCTTACCAAGGAGTAGGGACTCGGAACTCAACAGGTTTTGCCGCTCACGCCATGCAGGAGCATGTTCTGTAAGCTTGGGGAGATGAATGATAAGAGCTACCAAACACTTTAGACACAAATGCTTTTCCTGCCCAGCCAGAACTGTTCCCTGGAACATTTCCTCCATCTGTCTTCTTCACAATGGATTTATTTTTTGCGATGAAGGCTCACATATAGCTACATCTTAACCGCTCAAGTTTCACCCATATTTGACCTTGGTTGAGGAAAAGTCGCCGGCGTTTTGCTGTTTTGCTAATTAAGCAGCTATTAACAAATCTTAAGCCAGCACACACTGGTAGTCACGTTTCCTTCACACGAAGAACTGATTACACCGTTGGTGCCAGCATATCCTGTTCCTGCAAACCGCAGCTCAAGAAATAATGTTTAAGATGTTATTTCAGTTGGGGCTGCAACTAGGGCAGATGGGGCAGGAAACCAAGGGCTGGTACAGCAGGAGGCCTGCAGCTCTGCACCTCGACAGGCACAAACACCCGGGATCCGCAGCTCGCAGCCTCACAGCAAAGCAGCTGCATCAAAAATTGTCTGCTCCAGTTTTCGAAAGCAGAACTACTCTGTCAAAAGCAGAAAGCAGCCGGCTGAGGATGCGAGTGCAGCCCAGGGCGTGTCTGCTGGCACAGAGGCTGCGATGGGCACATGGTAGCGAGCGCGGCATCACCTTCGGATTCAGCCTCTTGGTGGGAACCCTGCCCGCCTGCTTCAGGACCCTCTCTGCAACACACATTCAGCATTTCTTGGCCGGTTCGCACTAACAAAGTCACTCCTCGCTACTCCAGGTGGGAACCCTGCCCACCTGCTTCAGGACCCTCTTCTGCTACACACATTCAGCATTTCTTGGCCGGTTCACACTAACAAAGTCACTCCTCCAGATCCTGGCTAAAAGGCTTCAGCTGCATTTCACACAGAAGTCCTCCAACCTGGGCTCCTTCTGTTAAACTCCACCTGTATTTTTTTTTTGGGAGGCAAATCTGCACCAGCCCTCGCTGGTGTTTGAAGAAAAGCTTTTTTCTAAAGCTTCAGAAAACACCTGCCTTAATTTTTAAGTGTCTTCGCTTTGATTTCCCTTAAGATATTGATGCTTTAAAATAATAATCCAGCTATTGTCTCGCAGAGCAGGCATTTCAGACAGCAGGAAAAAAAGAATTCAGCCAAACGGGCATTTAATAGCTATTTTTAAAGTAATAAAATTAAACTATCTAGAGGAGAAAAAAAAAACAAAACGGGGTGGGTTCTATTTCAATTTCCACTTGCATTGAGGTGTGATTTTGTTTAGGGTTGTTGGTTTGGGGTTTGTTTTTGTTGTGTTTTTTTTTTCTCTTTCCTCTTCTTTATGTAAACCACAAGCTCTTCGCTTAAACATTAGATGTTCTTAGGCCCTTTCAGATCA
Organism: Psilopogon haemacephalus; assembly: GCA_013396835.1. Lineage (NCBI taxonomy): Eukaryota > Metazoa > Chordata > Aves > Piciformes > Megalaimidae > Psilopogon > Psilopogon haemacephalus. The sequence goes on along the minus strand of VWZI01008852.1, from coordinate 1,682,987 downwards.
CTCCCAGTGAGGAAACATCCAGAGCCTTCCAGCCTGCTCCTTCCTGTTTTATCAATGAAGGGCTAGGACCAATTCTTCCACTCCAACCAGAAGTTAAATGGAAAAAACCCATGCTCCTCATTAGTCACCGAAATCCTGCTGCGAGGAGAGTCAAGTACAGACTTGAACGGGCTTTCTGAAGTACTAAGAGCTCTCCAGCCAAGAAATACTTGGAGTCAAGTTGGGACAAGGCTCCCTAACAACTCAAACTGACTAATTACGAGTTGTGAAAACCCCAACTCCTCTTCCGTACAGGGCACATGAGAGGCGGCCATAGAACTCATTAACTCCCCAGCAAGCTCCCAGCGCTTCAGCCGGCGCGTCCCGAGCCGGGCGGGCAGGGCGCAGTCTCCGCTCCCCCGGACCTCTCGGGGCGCGGAAGCGGCTCCGCCAAGCCGCCGAAACAGCCGCCCCGAACGGGGCCACGGCACAGCCTCCTCGGGCCGAGGGGCCGCTGCCGGGCAGGGGTGCCCAAGATGGAGGGGCGGGCGGCTCTGCTCCCCTGCCTCCCATACTCCCCAGGGCTGCCTCCTTCTTACTCTCCCCCTCTCTCTCCCTCTGGAGCAGCCGCCGACGCCTCCCGGGCCCTGCCGCCGGCCGCTGCCACTCTCGAGTGGGGCGCAAGAGTCCCCCGGGCCGGCGGGCAGCAGGGACGGGCAGCAGGGACGAGCAGCCGGGACGCGGCTGTCCTACCCCGCCGCCAGGCCTGGGTGCAGCCACCGCCCTTCCCCGGCCACACACCCCCGTTCCCGGCGCCAACCCCACTCGGCTGCCCGCCGGGAGCCGCCCCCGAAGCGGGGATCCCACTTTGTGCCGGCGAGCACCCACCGTTTTCGGCATCTTCCCGGCGGGCTGGGCACGGCAGGTCAGTCCTCCTGCGCCGGTGGGCTCTCTCGGCGGGCTCCGTGCTGCTTCTAACGGGACTCGGCGCCGCGCCTCTCCAGCCGNGCTCGGCCATGCGGCGCCGCTAGGGAGGCTCCGGCAGGCCTGGCCGTGGGGCGAAGCCTTCGTGGTTCCCCCCGCAGAGCGAGCGGCCCCAGAGAGCAGCCCTGGGCGCCGCGACCGAGTCCCGGCAGGGCAAAAGCTAAGGATGCTGCCAGCCACCCCAAGCCAGAGGCTGAGAAAGTCCCGAGGAGTATCTGCGTATCAGGTGGCCCTGGGGGTGCTGCTCCGTGCCAAGGGCGTTGTTTTTAAAAATGAAGCTGTTTGGTGGGCACTGTTCAAAGCAAGGCTGCAGCCCCGGCAGCGATAGATCTTTTTGTCTCACGCAGAGTGCCGGGGTGCAGCTCAGGGATGGTGCTGGGCCGGCAGCCTCCTTTGGCCAAGCTGCTGCCACCGACCAGGTTTCCCCAGCTGTTGATAGCTAAAAAGGCGCACATCCAGCTCCAGCGGCTTCAAAAGCATAGGGGGCTGCGGCTCCCCGGGACTTGGCAGGCAAACCATCTCCAGTCCTCGGCTTCCTCGGAGGCCACCACCGTAATGACCTGGTGGTGCAAATTGATGGGTGGAAGTAGTTGGAGGACCAGCTGCAGACAGCTTGCCAAAGCTTCCCATGCCGTCTGTGCTGCGGAATCACTGAAGGAGGGCATCGAGGACCAAGGTTTTTGGGGGAGGTTAAAGAAGCCATCTCATCTGCAGCTCTGTACAGAACTGTCATAACGGTGACCCGAGTCTATTTTCTCCCGGGAAAAAAAAAATAGTAGTTATTTTAAAATTTACTAACTTGTGTCCAGAAGAAGGCAGTGACTGGCTGGAGAGCAGCTCTGCGGAGAGGGACTTGGGGGTGCTGGTGGGCGAGAAACTCAACATGAGGCAGCAGTGTGCACTTGCAGCCCAGAAAGCCAAGCAGAGCCTGGGCTGCAGCAGGAGCAGTGTGGCCAGCAGGGCCAGGGAGGTGATTCTCCCCCTCTACTCTGCCCTGCTGAGACCCCACCTGGAGTATTGCATCCAGTTCTGGAGCCCCTGGGACAAGAGGGATGTGGAGATGCTGGAGGTGTCCAGAGAAGGGTCACGAGGATGCTCAGAGGGCTGCAGCACCTCTGCTGTGAGGAGAGACTGAAAGAGTTGGGGCTGTGCAGGCTGGAGAAGAGGAGGCTCCCAGGTGACCTTCTTGTGGCCTTCCAGTGTCTGAAGGGGGCTACAGAAAAACTGGGGAGGGACTTTTGAGGCTATCAGGTAGTGACAGGACTAGGGGGAATGGAGCAAAGCTGGAGGTGGGGAGATTCAGATTGGATGTGAGGAGGAAGTTGTTGAGCATGAGAGTGGTGAGAGCCTGGAATGGGTTGCCCAGGGAGGTGTTTGGGGCCACATCCCTGGAGGTGTTTGCAGCCAGGCTGGCAGAGGCTGTGGGCAGCCTGATCTAGGGTAGAGTGTCCCTGGGCATGGCAGGGGGGTTAGAACTAGATGATCCTTGTGGTCCCTTCCAACCCTGACTGATTCTATGATGTTCTCAATAAATTAGCATTGGGTTTTAAGGAAAGCAGGCACCTGTCTTCCTCTTTCATCTTGAACTGGTGTCTCCTTGTCAAACCCACTACACATGTTCAGCCTTTAATTCCTCTAGGCTGATGGAAAGTCCACACAATTAGCTGTACCTCCTTTTTTTGGTTTTTTTTCCCTAGCACATTGAATAAATTAAGATTGTGCTACCATGAGAACACATAAATTCAGATTTAAAGCAGGGAGAGAGCAAGCTGAGCTCCGCTAGGCAGTTCAGCACAGACTCCCGCTGAGTAAACTGTTTAATTTGATTACAGGATTCTGCTGGGATTGATATTAAACTGAGGTATGTTGGGAATTGACATCAGATTCATAATAACACCTTTAGACCTCTTTAAAATCTCACTTCATTCAAAAGACCTCAGAGCGCCTTGTGAATAACCATAATTAAATCCTCAGAATCTGCCCAGAAAAAAAAATTAGGGGAAGTTTCTAATTTATTTACACAACCCCCCCCAAGGAATACTGTTGTTGTAAATCCATATGTAATGTGGCACAAAATAACTTTAAAACCAGAGGCTTGTAAAATGTGTTGATTTGCTTTTCCAGTGTGTCGTTTCCTCACCAACTAGCGTCATGTGAGAAAGAGAAAATCCAGAATAGTTCTCACCCTATAAAAATAAAACACAAAAAAAAAAAAAAAAGAGAGGGAAAAAAAAAGAAAAAAGAAGAGAAAAAATTCAGTTTGTAAGAGACAAGGCCTTGCCTCACCCCACAGTAAAGCAGGAGTAACACTCCTGTCCCCACCTGGCAGGAGATGGAAATGGGGTCCATAAGCTTTGTCTGTATCACCTCAATGTGCAGGTTGCTCCTGAACTGGGATCTCTGTGCAAAATCCTCACTATCATTGGATTGATGTGAGCTGGAGTAGCTTTTCTAAGCAATGACAGTACAGAGTGTGTTGTACAAAGTTTCCTTCCTTCCCTGGCACATTTTTAGACTGAGACTTTTGTAGGCTAGACCAAACAAAAGTGCTCCACAAGAGAGTTCTTCTTGTTTCCTACAGAAGCTGGTATTGACAGAAGAGATCCAGAGTAAAGACACTTGCCTGTGATCTTAGCAAATTATAGAGGGCACTCAAAGTGCCAGGTCTGGATCCAAGATGGATAGGTGTGAGCCTTCTCCCTGAATTCAGGTGGCCCTGTGGAAACTCATTCATTACCATGCTAACTACATCACCTGTGATGGGTAAAGCCTGCTTCTGCTTCCACTGGGAGTTCTATTCCAACATTCCTTTTTAGCTTGGCAAGGAGGAGACTAAGAGGTGACTTGATCAGTGTCAACTATGTGCAGGGTGAGTGGCAGGAGGCTGGAGCCAGGCTCTGCTGGGTGATGCCCAGTGACAGGACAAGGGGCAATGGGTGGAAGCTGAGGCATAGGAAGTTTCATTTAAACATGAGGAGGAATTTTTTTCCCTGTGAGGGTGACAGGACCCTGGAACAGGCTGCCCAGGGGGGTTGTGGAGTCTCCCTCTCTGGAGATGTTCAAACCCCACCTGGATGTGTTCCTGTGTGACCTGCTCTAGGTGATCCTGCTCGGGCAGGGGGGGTTGGACTGGCTGAGCTTTGGAGGTCCCTTCCAGCCCCTGACATCCTATGACTTCTTCCCAAGACTGAGGTTACTGTTTGAATGATTTAATAATTATTTTTTACAAAGATGGTAAAACTTCAGATGACCAAAGTCTGCAGAAATTAAGGAGCCATAGCTTAGCCTCCAGGGAACCAACATTTTCTTCCCAGAGCCGAGGGCAGGAGTCATGACACCAGAGGAGCTCCATTCCAGCGAAACATCAGATCCAAAGCAACTGCATTCCCCACTCACTGTGTGCCAGGCACTGGCCATGTGCATAGAAAGTAATAAAACCACGTCAAACAGTCTACAAACAGTCTGAAGGGGCGAGACAGCAAAGGCAATTCTATGGCATGACAGACACTGTTTTTTTCTCACCCCAGCCACTTCTCCCATCCTTCTTCCCAGTTACTCACAGCAACAGGCAAGCAAAATGCCATTCGTGCCACTCTGGAAGACACGGGGTCCCTGTGACAGGCAGGATTTATTTCCTCTCCTGCTTCTTCCTTTCCTCTTCCCCTTCCCTGCTGAGGGAGAGGACAAGGCATCAGGAACATCTGAGCCACATGGTGCTCCAGCCACGGCGTCCTGAGGAATTCCTGCTGTGGAGGTGCTGCACCAGCATCTCGCCTCCCCCACAGACATCTCCTGTGGCAGCTGCTGAGGAGGGGTGGCCTGGCCCTGTCGAGCTGCTGAGCCCTCCCTGCCTGGCTCTGTGTGAGGCCAAGCACACCAGTGGATTCCTGGAGAGACACAGGCAGGGGTTATCTCTCCTCCCTGACTGCAGGATGAGATTCCAAGGGGTAAAAGTGTCAGCTGACTGAAGAGCCTCCCTGCAGGAGGCTGCAGAGAGAGGTAACATTACCCNGGGGATTTATTGTCTTGGTTTCATTTACATCAAACCTTTTGTAGTACCTTCCTTTAAGCAGAAAAGGCATGTAAATTATTTGTTCTAGAATACCAGGATTATTCAGCATCAGCATTTAAACAAGGACTAATACTGTGCCAGAGCTATCTAGACCAGCAGAGCCTCACTGTACACAAACCATGACAGAAAAGAAAAACCACCACAATGACAGCTTCAAAATCTAACAAAACCTGTCAGTCCTTTCCTTGTCCACCTTACTTTCTCAGCAGGACAATCCAAAGCTTTGTGGGCATAAAATCTGGCAAATCTTTTATCCATCAGGGCTGAGAGCAGCAAGAACTTACACACAAAACTGAACAGGCTTTGCTGCAGAAAGGGAGGCAGCTTGGAGGCTTCATGTAGAAGCTCTTTGAAGTCTGAGTGCTCTTTCTGCAAGTTTTCTCCTCCTCTCTCCCTCCCTTCCTCCCTCTCTCCTGCTTTCCCTGCTTCTCAGAAGGCTAATGTGGAGCCAAGATGATGGTGGTGAGTGTGATGACCATGTAGGGCCACTGCCTTTCTGACTCAGAGAATGGGAACTTGGAAAGTGCAATGAAGGCCACCAGGCGTTTCCTTCCGTGCCTGTCAGAGAATGTCAGTGCCAGTCCAGCCTCCAGGGCTGAGTACCAGGCTCCAGATGGCTCTGCTACAGGTAACCACTGGACAGGAGTCCGTCAGGAATAAATGTACTTACACTGGGGTTTCCTGAAGGCTTCAACATGTCATAGTCAGGAGTAATTCTATGCTGAGTCACTTTGAGATGGTGAAAAGGGCCACAGGATCACAGAATTGTCAGGGCTGGAAGGGACCTCAAGGATCATCCAGTTCCAACTCCTCTGCCATGGGCAGGGACACCTCACACTAGATCAGGTTGCTCAGAGCCCCATCCAGCCTGGCCTTAAACACCTCCAGGGATGAGGCTTCCGCCACCTCTCTAGGCAACTTCTTCCAATATCTCAGCACCCTCATGGTGAAGAACTTCCTAACATCCAGTCTGAATCACAGAATTAACCAGGTTGGAAAAGACCTTCAAGACCATCGAGTCCAACCTATCACCTAACCCTTCTAATTAACTAACCCATGGCATTAAGTGCCTCATCCAGCCTCTGAAACACCTCCAGGGATGGGGACTCCACGACCTTTCCAGGCAGCCCATTCCAGTGCCAATCACTCTTTCCATGTAGAATTCTTCCCAACATCCAGCATAAACTTGCCCTGGCACAGCTTGAGGCTGTGTCCTCTTTTTCTGTCCCTGGTGCCTGGGAGAAGAGCCCAACCCCACCTGGCTACAACCTCCTTTTATGTAGCTGCAGACAGCAATGAGGTCTGCCCTGAGCCTCCTCTTCTGCAGGCTGCACACCCCCAGCTCCCTCAGCCTCTCCTCACAGGGCTGTGCTCCAGGCCTCTCCCCAGCCTTGGTGTCCTTCTCTGGACACCTTCCAGCACCTCAACCTTTCTTAAATTGAGGGGCCCAGAACTGGACACAGCACTTAAGGTGTGGCCTGAGCAGTGCTGAGTACAAGGGCAGAATAACCTCCCTGGTCCTGCTGGTCACATTACTCCTGATCCAGGCCAGGATGCCATTGGCCTTTTTGGCCACCTGGGCACACTGCTGGCTCATGTTCAGCTGTCTCCCAGCACCCCCAGGCCCCTCTTTGCCTGGCTGCTCTCAGCCACTCTGTCCCCAGCCTGTGGAGCTGCATGGGGTCGTTGTGGCCAAAGTGCAGAACCCTGCAAATGGACTTGTTAAAACTCCTGGCATTGCCCACTTCTGGTTTTGCTCCATTTCCCTCTACTCCTATCACTACCTGACATGAGCTTTACTAAGCAGGAGCCAAGAAGCCAGCTCTGAGAGGGATTTTCAGGTCAGTTTGGCTGTTTGAAATGAAACCCCTCCCAAAGGCATGTGGATCTCTAACACCTACAGTGTTACCACGGCAGGAGTTTGTGGCTGCAGAGCAGGAGTGTGATGATGAGAGGAGCCAGGGCACGCTGGGCAGAGCCTGGTGACTTTTCCATCACCCGTAAACGTTTTAGCTGGTGCAAAACTGGAGAAACTGGCAGAGATCTTTGTGTTTTGTTCACAAAGGAGGAGCTTTGCAATCAGAGAGGAAGGAGACCTTGCAAAATGCTGGCCTGGTGTCTCCAATGGAATCAACAAAGTTGCACCCTGGCTGAATTTGACCCACTGGGAAACCACCACCCTCTCCACATTCCCTCCTCAGGGAGGGACAGCTCAGTACTACAGAACATACACTTCAGATGTTCTATGGGGCTTGGACTCGGTGATCTCTTTGGGTCCCTTCCAACCCCTAACGTCCTTTGATCCTGTGATCCTCCTCAAAATCGTGTGGTGCAACCTTGTTGGCCTCAAAACCTCCTTACTTATTTGCAGGATTAAATCAGAGAGAGGAGTAAGAGACGATGGGAGGGCTCCTGCCTGCCTGTGGCAGTAGCCCCAAGGGCAGCAGGGCACAGTCCCCAGCTGTGTGATTCTGCATGGGTGGCTAAGCCAACCAGGCTGTGAGTGGCAGAGGAGGAGCTTGCTGCAGCCAGAGCAACAGTTTCTGCAGACCACTAAATAGAATCATAGAATCATGGAATCATAGAATCATAGAATAAGTCAGGCTTGGAAGGGACCACAAGGATCAGCCAGTTCCAACCCCCCTGCTATGCCCAGGGACACCCTACCCTAGATCAGGCTGCCCACAGCCTCTGCCAGCCTGGCTGCAAACACCTCCAGGGATGTGGCCCCAACCACCCCCCTGGGCAACCCATTCCAGAGTCTTTTTGCCATATCACTACCAGCTTTCCATACAAAGCTGGAGTCTGAAGTCTGGATCTGTGTTAAACTCTGCCAAAAACAGCTCTTCAAGTCCCGGACAGGTCTCCCTGCCCCCTTTTTCTTGAGGTCCAGAGCATTCAGTGCCCTGGGGCAGCAGCACGTAGGCTCTTGCATGCAGAGCCTGCTCAGTGACCCTGTTTTGTGCCTGCAGAATGCTACTCACTGCCTGCCCACATGCACACAGGGGCCCAAGCAAATGTCTCATCCCTTCAGTATTCCCAGCCTGAGCTTTTCACGGGCTCACAGGATGCCAGGGGGTGGAAAAGACCCAAAGAGATCGTCGAGTCCAACCCCCCTGCCACAGCAGGACCAGACAATCTAGCTCAGGTCACACAGGTCAAAGAGGCCTTGAAAGTCTCCAGACAAGGAGACTCCACAACCTCCCTGGCCAGTCTGTGCCAGTGCTCTGGGACCCTTACAGTAAAGAAGTTGCCCCTTGTGTTGAGCTGCAACCTCCTGTGCTGCAGCTTCCATCCATTGCTCCTTGTCCTATCCCAGTCAGCAAGTAAGCAGAGCCTGTGCCTTCCATCCTGACCCCCAGCCCTCAGATATTTATAAACATTGATTGAATCCCCTCTCAGTCTTCTCTTCTCCAGACTAAGCAGCCTCAGGTCCCTCAGCCTCTCCTCCCCAGGCAGTGCTGCAGTCCCCTCAGCATCCTCATAGCCCTTTGTTGGACCCTCTCCAGCAGATCCCTGCCCCTCTTAAACTGAGGAGCCCAAAACTGAATGCAGTATTCAAGATGAGGTCTCATCAGGGCAGAGTAGAGGGAGAGCAGAATCTGCCTTGATCTGCCCTTCACAATCATCAACAGCTTAGCAGGGTCACTGTGAGAGAGGGAACAGAACTGCTTCTCCAAGAATGGTGCCATAAAGAGCAGGAAGTAGAGGCAGTGAATGGGCTGTGTGCTACCCCCAGGCTGCCCTGCCACTGCTGTGGTTGGTGGTTTGGGCTGTAGCACATTCTGCTGCAGGCCAGTGCCGTGCTCAGGCTGTGACTGAGCTGGGTTAAGATGTTCTTTTCCCACACCCTCATCATCACCACCTCTAACCGTCCAGGAGATTACCATCTCCTCCTGCATCTGTCTCAGCTTTTTAGCTCAGATCAGGAGTTTGGGGTTGAGTGAATTTCCTATTCGCTGCATTTTGCTTCCCACCACACTGCAGTCTCACACCTTGGTTGAGCTGAGTTTCTTTTTGGATGAAAATAAGGCAGATGCTGTGCTTGCAGGGGGTGTATCTATTGTGCTCCAGCTATTGGCAACCATTTGATTGACTGGACCAGAACAGAACAAGCCCAAAACAACCTCCCCCTTAAACAAACATATTGTGGATGTTAAATATTCAGCAGCAGCTATGTTGGTTTCCAGATCTGGGGGTTGGACTCGATGATCTCCTTGGGTCCCTTCCAACCCCTAACATCCTGTGATCTGCTTCTCCAGGTTATCACACTGCTTGTTGTAGATGTGCTTACCTCTCTGTTTCAGCAGCGTGGACTTTAGCTTGGATCAGAACTGAATTAGTGAGCAAGGAGGCATGCAGGTTCACTGGCACCTCTGTGGGGACAGTAACCTCCAAGGAAGACAGTCTCAAGTGCAGCCAGGATAACGCCTTCAGCCTCAGGCCATCTGAGCCATCTCTGGAAGCCAGGTAACTCCATGGGTGTACAGAGGACCAAATGGTTTCTAAAGCTGTCTCCTAAATTCTCCTTCTGTCCATGAACTCAGGAGTCCCTGACTGACAGCACATTCCCCCTGGAACATAAATGTGTGCCTCCCCAGAGCTTCACCACCACTCACACTCATCTCCCCCTGACCTTCTCTCCTGCTTGCCACTGTGATTAGGAAGCCTTCTCTCCCTCACACTCAGAGCAGCTGCTTATCATCTAACTTCTCTCTGCTTCTCCAGGGCTCCAAGATCGGCTCAGAGTTCCAGGCGCTCCAGCTCCTACAGAGCAGAAGCAGAGCAGGGAGAAAGCTCTCAGTCTTCCACTCACATTAAACCCATTGCCCTCACTGTACTGAGCTTGGTCAAGTGAATCAATGCAGCAGAGCACAGGGCTCAGACAGCCATAAGAAAGGAGAACTGGGCTGTGTGTTTCCAGGTAGTGGTGTGTAATGTGGAAGATGACCTCAGCACCAACTGTTTCAGACAAACTTTAGCAGTTCTTTCCATCCGAGCCTTGGCTCCATTCATTTTGCCTGAGACTTAGACCTATTTTTGGAAACTTTTAAAAATACACAGGGAGTTGCCAGCAACTTTTCTTCCAAGGCAGGAACGTTATATACTGAAGACATTACTTTGGCTCCTGCTCAGAAGGCTTTTTTTTTTTCTTTTCCCTGGGTCAGCACCAAACCCTGACCCACGACAATGTTGTCTAGGTAAGTATTGCAGTAGCTTCTGAGCTAGACCACGAGGGAGATGACAAACACCCACTCAGGACATTATTGTGAAGGAGATGCCTGGAGCTGGAGTCTAATCTGGGAGTGTCCATGCTACCTCTCCCACCCAGCTGATTCACTGCAAGGGAAGGGAATTCCTTCCCACCCTGTTAACCCTGCAGTGTGTGATCTGGGGGCAGGGTTGGATAAGTGTGAGAGAGATGCAATCATGGGCAACCCTGCCTCCCACACGCACTCTGTACTCAGTCCTTCTCTTCCCCACAGCAAAACATGATGATGCAGCACACACCCCACACACCCCTGCCCTGGTAGCCACAGTCTTGACAGATGCCATCGTTTCTTTTTCCCAGAGTTTTGCTAAGCATGTGACATCTCTGATCCCAAAATACAGACAGTTAAGACACTTAGAATATTCAAGTAAGTTATAGAAGAAGAAAAATAAAGGATAGATGTGTAGATACAGCCGGGTAGATAGGTAGGTATATGGAATCATAGAATGGCTTAGGTTGGAAGAGACCTCAAAGCTCAGCCAGTTCCAACTCCCCTGTGCCATAGGCAGGGACACCTCCCACTAGAACAGGTCACTCAAGGACTCATCCAACCTGGCCTTGAACCCCTCCAGGCAGGGAGCAGCCACAACCTCCCTGGGCAACCTGTGCCAGTGTCTTGCCACTCTCACTGCAAACAACTTCCTCCTAACATCCAGTTTCAATCTCCCCTCTGCCAGCTTAAACCCATTCCTCTTCATCCTGTCATAACAAGACCTTGTCAATAGTCCCTCCCCAGGCCTCCTTTAGGCCCCTTTCAGATACTGGAAGGCTGCTATAAGGTCTCCTCTTAGCCTGCTTTTCTCAAGATATAGATATACAGTCTTGACAGATGCCATCATTTGTTTTTCACAGTTTTTTGCTAAGGACATGGCATCTCTGATCATAAAATACAGATAGTTAAGACACTTAGGATATTTGAGTAGGTTATGGAAGAGAAGAAAGGTAACAGCAGGGAACTCCCAAACCATCACAGATACTGTGTTAGCTGTTCTCTGGCCCAGAAGTGACTGCCTTCCACCACAGATACAGAGAAGCAGACACTCAATCCCACTCAATGCCTGCTCTGTGTCAGGATAATTTTTCAGTCTCCACAGCAAGCACAGAATTCCACTTTTAAAGCACAGCCATAAATTGTTTTTTTNNNATATTGAAGAAAAGAAAATCCCCTGAGTTAAAGCGAAGGGGTGGGGAGGGGGAGAAAAAGTCTCCTGTGTCAAAACTGGTTTTTCAAGCCCAAACACATATTTTGAGAAGATCCCCAAGCCCAGGAGCCTTCCCTCTTCCCCACCAGAAACCTCCATCCTCAGCAATCCTGGGGACAGGGAGGATTAGCTTACTGATGTTTGTACAGTGCTTTGAAAACACAAAAGCTCTCTGGATAATTCTCTTTTAGAAGCGACACAGCCACCAAGACAGCAAAGTCCCTCCCAGTGAAAGGCCAGTGTGCAGCTAAAAATAATCATCCAGGGGAAAAAGGATAACTCCTCAGGAACACAGGAGACATCAGAAATCCTCACTGAACCCATGGGAGAAGATTAATAGAATCATAGAATGTCATAGACCTCGAAAGATCATCTGGTCCAACCCCCCCTGCCAGAGCAGGATCACCTATTGCCTTCCAACAGTCCCAAGGCTGAGCTGCAATATGTTTGATTTCTGAGGAGGAGTTTGAGCTTCTTTGTTTCCTGGCTGCATCCAAATCACTGTTTTCATGCTTAATGGAAAATGCATGATGGTGGTGATGATGATGAAGAATTTACTTTAAAAGTTAATATGAGATACCCACACAAGAGCTCAGGTTCATACAAAGTGCTGAGGATATTAAAACCTGAAGATGCAATAATGAGAGCTGGTGATATTGCTGGTGATATTGCTTCACTTGAACCCAATGGACTCCAAATTCTCTCCTGATACACCTTCGGAATGGCAATAACAGAACTTTTGGCTGCTTATCTCTGAATGTGATTAAACTCCCACTCCCTTGGGAAGGAGATTTAGTTTGAAGCCTCATGCTATGTTAGATATCCTCCCTGAAGGACTGGTCCACGCTGCTGGCTGTGTTCAGTACTCTGAGACAATCCAGTCTCCAGTAAACCATTATGGATTTCCTAAGCCACGAGGCCTGACTGTTTTAACCATTGTGTCACTTGGCCTCAGTATGAGATGCACAGCAACACTGTGGAGAGTAAAAGACGCATTTTCTTTTCTTCAAAACTGAAGCTGAGGTTCTGATCTGCTCATGGGAGTCCATCAGGTTGGGGGGGAGCTTAAAAGGTTTATCTTAGATAACAACAGCAGAAAAAAATGAGCAATTTATCTTCACCTCCCCAACCTGCTAACAGGAATTTTCCCCATTGCGTTCTCTAGGAGCTGAATAATGAATACCAGACACTTACTAGGTTTATCCTCCTCCACTCTAACAGATGTCCATCTTCTGCTCCAATTGATAGGTGAACTGCTAAGAAACTTTCCTGAGCCTTGTTTGCCTCTGGCCCAAGCAAAAAGCTGTAATTAGAGGGTTTCCCTCAGTTCACACCCATCCTTCCTGTTTCCTCAGGGGATTTACACCAACCAGGTTAACGCTGCACAGCCCAACTGTACAAGAAGGCATTTTTTTTAACTTTTCACTTGGAAAAATCAATAGTAAAGGAGAGCAAAACCAACAGGCATTTTCCTCTGTGTGCTGGCATTCACCCAGACAGCAGCGTTTGCCATCCACTGCTCTGCAGTGGGAGCTGCTGATTGTACAAGAGGGTTGCTCCACAAAAACTTCTGAGGAGGTAAGAAAACCAGAGGGTTGCTGGTGTTGTGTTCCCAGAGGAGGCTTCTAAACCTACCTGCCTTGATGGCATAGAAAAGCTGTGAGTAGCCCTGCAGAGAGGGACTTGGGGATGCTGGTGGAGGAGAAGCTCAACATGAGCCAGCAGTGTGCACTTGCAGCCCAGAAAGCCAAGCAGAGCCTGGGCTGCAGCAGGAGCAGTGTGGCCAGCAGGGCCAGGGAGGTGATTCGCCCCCTCTACTCTGCCCTGCTGAGACCCCACCTGGAGTATTGCATCCAGTTCTGGAGCCCCTGGGACAAGAGGGATGTGGGCAGGCTGGAGCATTTCCAGAGAAAGGCCATGAGGATGCTCAGAGGGCTGCAGCACCTCTGCTATGAGGACAGACTGAAAGAGTTGGGGCTGTGCAGTTTGGAGAAGAGGAGGCTCCCAGGTGACCTTCTTGTGGCCTTAGAGTATTTGAAGGGGGCTACAGAAAAGCTGGGGAGGGACTTTATAGGCTATCAGGTAGTGACAGGACTAGGGGGAATGGAGCAAAGCTGGAGGTGGGGAGATTCAGCCTGGACGTGAGGAGGAAGTTGTTGAGCATAAGAGTGGTGAGAGCCTGGAATGGGTTGCCCAGGGAGGTGTTTGGGGCCACATCCCTGGAGGTGTTTGCAGCCAGGCTGGCAGAGGCTGTGGGCAGCCTGATCTAGGGTAGGATGTCCCTGGGCATGGCAGAGGGGGTTGGAACTGGATGATCTTTGTGGTCCCTTCTATCCCTGACTGATTCTATGATTCTATGCCAGGTAAATAGCAGTATCTAATGCCCACTCTGTAGGCCACTGGTGGGCTGCAGAGCATCACACATGCACACATTGCTTGACACACAGGCCACAGAGCACAGGCTGTGCTCTGATACTGGATCCACAGTGCTCTCCAGCACTAGCAGTGAACTTTTCATGTGGAGCAGGCAAGGACATTTCTGCCTGCTTTACCTAGGTCATTCTGAGCTTTGCTGACTTCATGCTTTAATGCTAGCACACTTCAGCAGAGATGAGATTTGATCTGGCATATATCTTATAGGGGCATGGACAGGTGATGTTTAATCCACCCTCCTGGGACAAGCAAGTTCAGCAATGGTTTTCAACTAAATTTGAAGCAGAAGAAAGTGCCACTTCTGAGCTGTCTCCTGGGATCACCAAGCTGTTTCTGGTCTGATACTTGGAGTCTTAAACCTGGATTTACTGCCCTGATAAAAGACTGCCTTTCCAGGCTCTCTTCCACTTTGTTTCTCCCTAAGCTTTCCACAGTAAATGGAGTCAAACTTTCCAGGATGATTCACCCTGGCTATGAGCAGAGGTAATCCTGTACCAATCAGTGAGGATCAAGCACACTTAGCTGCCCTCCCAAACTCGTCATTGTAACCTAAACTGTTATAATTTCTACTTTATCATCTTTACTAGTTTCTCTACACCACTTCATATGTGTGTCATAAGGATGAAGCATTCTCCTAAATCCCACTCATGCTATGTCACAGTCATGTGCCATTTTTACTTTTTTTTTCATACAGGGCATTACATGGAATAACAGAATCAGGGTTGGAAGGGACCTCCAAAGGTCATCCAGTCCACCCCCACCCTGCAGTCAACAGGGGCATCCTCCACTAGATGAGGCTGCTCAGAGCCCTGCTGAGCCTGACTTTGAATATCTCCATGGATGAGGTTTCAACTACCTCCCTGGGCAACCTGTTGCAGTGTTCCACCAACCTCATGGTGCAGAACATGTTCCTAACATCCAATCTAAATCTCCTCTTCTCTCATTTCAAACCATTGCCTCTCATTCTGTCCCTGCAGGCCTCTGCAAACAGTCCCTCTGCAGCCTTCTTGCAGCCCACTTCAAGCACTGGCAGGCTGCTATTAGGTCTCCCTAAAGCCTTCTCATCTCCAGGCTGAGCAACCCAGCTCCCTCAGTCTATCCTCATAGCAGCCCTCTGATCATTTTGGTGTCCCTCTTCCAGATCCACTCCATCTGGTCCATGTCCTTCCTGCGTGTTGGGGGCTCCACAGCTGGATACAGTACTCCAGGTGAGGCCTTCTCACAGTGAGAAACTAATTTGGGGAATACTTAGCATCAAAGGCTTATCTGTGTTACAAAATGATCACAGAATCAAAGAATCACAGAAACATGCAGGTTGGCAAAGCCCCTCAGGATCACCAAGTCCAACCCAGAACCCTACTCTACAAGATTCACCTTAAACCATATCCCTAAGCACCACATCCAAACCACCCTTACACACACACATCCAGGCTGGGTGATTCCACCACCTCTCTGGGCAGCTTATTCCAGTCCCTGACCACTCTCTCTGTGAAAAACCTTTTCCTAATGTCCAGTCTAGACCTACCCAGTCTCAGCTGGCTATGATGTGACACTAATCAGTCCTGCCAAGATCTGAAGCAGCCTGCAGTGCCTAAGCATAAAGTGAAGAGCAGCCCAATGTAAGCAGGTCATTCCTGTGCTATGGGAATGCAACAAGGCTTAGCACATGACCCAAACTTCCTCCTGCACAAACAAGGATCAGCATCCCACAAGCATGCAAGGCAGCAGCTCAGATGAACATTCACACCACACAAAACTCCACACTGCCCTCACTGGCAGGGCTTCAAACATCCATCTGTCACCAGGTGCTCAGCCCTGCTGCTGGCACCCCTGTCCTCCACCGGGTCCCACCTTTTCGTACACCTCAGCAAAAATCCCAGGGACAGAATAACTGCACAAGAAACTGGCAAATTCAGTGCTGAGAAGGAACTCCTGCCCTCCATTCCCAAGCACACACGGTAAGCTCAGCACCCTGAGCAGACAGAGAATAACACAAGTTCATTTCAGCTGTCGCGGTGGTGTCTGAGCAATTTGCTCTCCTGTTGCTTTGCTCGCAGCAGAGCTGGGCGCAGATACGCAGGTTCCTGATGCTGTCATCGGAGCCTAACCCTCGATCTCATTGGACACAGGAGTCCTGACACTGTTGTGCACAGATTGCAGTCCGCTTCAGTACGCAGTGCTGCACCCTGCAGCATCGGGAACGAAGAGCAAACTACTCTGAGAGTCGTCTTTGGAAAGAGCTGGGCAGGGCGGACATTTGAATGGCTTGGTTCTCCTAACCAAAAATAGCTCCTGGGGAACAACCCTTTTTTGTATTCCAGTAAGTCTGAATAAGAGAAAAATAGCAGAGCTTATAACAATCTTTTTTTTTTTGTCCAGTGAATTGCAAAACCACTCTAATTTTTTTTTTTTTAATCCCACCTGTGCTTCTTTTTTTTTTTCTTTCTTTCTTTCTTTTTCCTTTTTTCTTTCTATCTTTCTCTTTTTTTTTTTCTCACTTCACTGTGAGGGTTACAGAACACTGGAACAGGCTGCCCGGGAAGATTGTGGAGTCTACCTCTCTAGACAAATGCAAGAACCATCTGGATGTGTTCCTGTGTGATCTTCTCTAGGTGATCCTGCTCTGGCAGAGGGGGCTGGAGCAGATGATCTTTTGAGGTCCCTTCCAGCCCCCTGACATTCTATGATTTTATGGTACTAGACCTGCTTATATCATTCTTTCCTAGGATGACTCTCTTCAGGCTTTTCAAGTCTACTTAGAATCATAGAATGATTTAGGTTGGAAGGGGCCTCAAAGCTCATCCAGTTCCAGCCCCCCTGTGCCATAGGCAGGGACACCTCCCACTAGAACAAGTCGCTCAAGGTCTCATCCAACTTGGCCTTGAACACCTCCAGGGAGGCTGTGGAGCACAGAAGCACAGAATGTGATCTTCAATCATATTCTGTGCTTCTGTGCTCCACAACCTTCCTGGGCAACCTGTGCCAGTGTCTCACCACCCTCACTGCAAACAACTTCCTCCTAGCATCCAGTTTCAATCTCCCCTCTGCCAGTTTAAACCCATTATTCCTCATCCTGTCATTACAAGACCTTGTCAATAGTCCCTCCCCAGCCTTCCTGTAGGAGTTACTTCATGGTAACCCAAATCCAATTTTCTGATGCTCTTTGGAGGGGTAGAATTGGTTTAAGCCCACATTAAAAGAACACATTCTGTCCTCTAAGGCAGTGGTTTCATTTACTCTTGGTGACTCAGTTTCCTTACTAATTTCTCCTGTTTCAAGAACAAAATGTTTAGGCTATAATTACTGATTGATCTTTGCCAGGCAGTTGGCAGGTGTGCAAGGCAAGGTTTGAGTCCAAATAATTACAAATACAGCAGTGTATTGAGGAACTTCATTACCTTACTTAAGAAAAAAAAAAACAAGTTTAGCAGATATCCCACAGTGGTCCCTCTGAAAGAGGCTGTGGTGTGGAATCAGCCTGGTTATTATCCCCCACCCAGAGCCCATCTCTGTCATCCTGATTCTGTACTTCCTTACAGTGGTGCAGACTGAGAATAGTGATTCAGGATTAACTGTGCTGAGACACAAACCTGGCCTGTTGGGTCCAATTCCAGGAGAGCTCCTCTATCCTGGTTTTGGCTCTTCACTTTCTGTGTGGCTGTTGGTTCAGTGCTCAGGAAAGGAGGAAAAATCTCACAGTCTCTGCTATATTGAGGACAAGCTTCACCTTGCAAAGCCATCAAATTAATTCCATATTAGACTGTTTGATATCAACCACAGCTTTTGACAAACACCTTTTTTTGCAGAGTGATTGGGGAGGGGGAAGTGGGTGCTATAAAAAGGTGGATGCCTACAAAAGATGAACTACATGGAGAATGAGCTTCACCTTGCAAAATCATCAAATTAATTCTGTATTGGACTGGTTTACATCAACCACAGCTTTTGACAAACATCTTTTTTTGCAGAGTGATTTGGGAGGGGGGAGGGAAGTGGGTGCTATTAAAAGGTGAAGATGAACCTACAAAAAGATGTACTACAAAAGATGGATTCCAAAAGATGAACTACATTGAGGATGAGCTTCACCTTGCAAAATCATCAGATCAATTCCACGTTGGACTGTTTTATATAAACCACAGCTTTTGACAAACATCTTTTTTTTGCAGAGTAATTTGAGGAGGGGGAAAGTAGGTGCTATAAGAAGGTGGATACCTACAAAAGATTAACTACGTGGAGGATGAGCTTTACTTTTCAAAATCATCAGATTAATTCNGGAAGTGGGTGCTATTAAAAGGTGAAGATGAACCTACAAAAAGATGAACTCCAAAAGATGAACTACATTGAGGATGAGCTTCACCTTGCAAAGTCATCAGATCAATTCCACGTTGGACTGTTTTATATAAACCACAGCTTTTGACTGAACCAGCTTTTGACTGAACCACCTTTTGACCTTTTTTTTTTTTTTGGTGGGGGGGTTTAGAAAACAAGTAGTACA
>VWZI01008852.1:1651659-1664477 GCA_013396835.1 Psilopogon haemacephalus | reverse complement strand
CATTTCTTGTGTTTCAGCTCTGCCTGTGAAGTAACCATGGTTCAGGGCATCAATATTTCATGAGGCATGAGCGGTTCCCCTTTAGGAAAAGTAAAAGCAGTTTTTCCTGTTTGTGAAATCTCCCCGTTGCCAAGAACAAGAGAGCTTTCGAAACTCTTGCCTTTGGTGCTCGCAGAGCTTCACTACCTTATAGGGTCTGAATCCCCTGGATTCTCTCCGGGGGCGGGCTGGGAATGCTGCCTTTTCCTCCTTCTGGGTGATTCTGGGAGGCCCGCAAATGATGTCATGGTACATTTTAGGCTACAATAACAGGAAATCATCAAGTGNCCCACCCCCCCAACTCCCTTCCCCGCCCACCTCGCCCCTGCCATTGACTTCCTTGATCTATCTGCTTCCTCAGATCAAAATACTACAAGGTGACAACACTGGGGAAGGGAAAAAAGGAAGTGGGGAAGGGAGGCAGAAAGGCATGGTCTGCAAGGATGAGTCCCCCTTGTGTCAAGACAGAGCACAATTACTCCCCCCAGCTCCACGGCCAGCAGCACAGACAGGAGTCTGAAACTCGGCTGCTGAGGCACTGGAGGATGCACTTCTCCAAGCTGCAGAAATGAAAAAGAAACTCTCCCCTCCCTGGCACAGATGAGTCACAGTGAAGATCTCCCCAGCAGAGTTCTGCTTCTGAATTTCCCCCGTGGCTCAGGAAACTGTGCCACACAGACACAGCTGAAAGTAGATGGCAAAGGCTGATGGACTCTGAAGAGGAGGAAGCCACAACTCTGAGGGCTTGGGTCAGAAGAAGGATGCAAGTGAGCTTCACCCAGAGACTCTGCCACAATCTGAGACCAACATCAGGTTTCAGCTGGAGGTGAGTGAAGGGGCTGGGTTTGAGCTGGATTTCAGGGACTGCTTGGTCCAAGGATGCACAACATGAACCTTAGATCCTTTCCAGCTTGCTGACGTGAAGGGAAGAAGGAGCACAATGGTCTTAGAGTCAATGCATCTCCTGAGGGTGCTTGTTCTGGTGAAACCTCCAGATTTGGGAACTTCTCTTTCACTTCTCATATAATGTCAAATTAATTTGCTTTCTGTTAGAGCCTAGGGCTTCACCCAGGCAGCTGAGTCACTCTGCCCACAGACAGGCCATACAGATGCCTGTATGCACAAGCTCCATGGTTGTGCCTCACCAGACCCTAAATTTTCCATAGCCTGAGGGCCTGGGAAAGCTGCTGCCTTCATTGGCACAAAAAGCTCTCACCAGTCATCATGCTGGCAGTATTCAGGGTAGCTGAGAACATGACCTGTTTCTCTCTCAGTGTCCTGAGCTGCATCAGTGACCCTTCTCATCCATTTCATGGACATCCTATCCCTTCTGTAAGCAGCATCTCTCTCTGTAACAGCCTTTGCAGGGGACAGGAGGAGCAGTGAATGGGGTCTGACCCTACCCATGATGAAACTCAGCTTTGGGCAGGTTGCACCAAGTTCGATGGAGAGGGAGCAAAGAGTTGTGACAGGCCCCAGAAGGAGCTTTAGAGTCTTTGGGGCGGTGTTAAAACAGCTAAAACCCCTGGAAACTCAGCCCAGTGAGTGCATGCAATATTAAGAAAACAGATTCAGAAGAAAGAGGAATACTGAACCTGTAACTGCCTCCAGGCTGTCACTGGCTGGGCAGCAAGCAGGAGTTAACATCGCCTAACAGTGATGAACAGCCACTGTGAGCAGTCCTCTGCCTCAGGTTGAATCCTGTCCACCTCGCCAGCCCTCCAGCTCTGTGGAAGGCACAAGATGAAACTGCATCAGCTGTGTGCTGCCACTCTGTGGCAAAAGGGATAGGGAGGTGGATCATGAAACTGGCTGTGAAATCAGTGCAAGAAAAGGATGTGGGACAAAGCACAATTGTCTGCCTTAATTAATTTCCCACTTGCACCTACAGCAAAAATCCTCACTTTGTGTAGTTACACCTCCAAATTACCTTCAAAGAAGAAAACAGATAATCAAGATGGCTGATTTTTTTTTTCTTTCTGTAGAAGGTTTTATTCTAAGCCCTCTCTGCTGCTCCTGATGTGCGCACAATGCTAATCCAAAAGTGCTTGGGGTGGGGACCAATCACAAGACACACTTCTTTAGAAACCTTAGGTTGGAAACCAAGCTCACATGGGAGTGCCAAAAGGTGTGGGGGGTTTAGCAGAGACCTCATGACCATGAACTTGTCATGGCAGGCATCAGAAAGAGCTTTGTCTTTAACCCACCCTAAGACAATTTGTGTTGAACACTGTAAGTGAAAGAGGAAAGGGGCAGGTCCTAAGCGTGGATAAGCCTCAATAACTTCCTTTATTGGGCTGCTCTGGAGTCATCAGAGAACTGTCCCACCAAATGGCCTCACAGTGGGCCCCACCAGCAGGCAGCAATGCTTTTCTTTCATCACTCATACAGCACAGCTCTTCACAGCGCTCCTTTCGCTTGGGACATCTGCAGCTTAAGAGGCTTCACAGAAGAAAGAAGCCTGGTGCAGAGATGAGAAGGGACTTTCATCTGCTTTGTCAGAGCTTTACTGCCAAGAACAAGCCCATCTGCCCCATCACTTTCGCACTGTGTGAAGCTCGTGTTGGGATTTCCTAGCGACGAGCAACTCCTCATCTTTCCACACTGGGGAGCACTGGGAACGTGAAAGCAGGGGAGCTGTGGCTGTTGGGCGTTCATTCAGAGGCCAGCACAAGCTAGCAGCCCCGGTCAGCATGCAGGAGGGAATTTTCTGCTGGGACAGCCTAGGCTACTTCACTTTTTACTGACGTTTTCATGGGAGAAGGCAGAGTGCTCAGTGTCCTGTGAGTTAGATGGGTCTGCAAGAAGCAGGGAGTCTGATATGATGACCCTTATGGGTCCCTTCCAATTTGAGATTATGATTCTATGGTTCTGCCCTGGTTAGCTCACCTCACCTGTGTGCTGGTTTGAGGGTAATTGGGATATTTTAATGAGAAAAAATAGATTATAGGCTGTGAAAAGAAAACAATGGTGATGTCTTCTTCATTCATAGGTTTACCAAGATGTATAAAAGCAAGGACATAAACATAAATGAGGCAGAGTCACTCTGGTCTGAGCTCTGGCTGTTGGTCTCTCCCTCTCCTTTGCTTTCTAGCTGCATCTGTGTAACACCACTAATCAATTCTGCTTCTAACCCTCCTTGCCAATCTCTCTGATTCACCTTACATGTAGGCAGACTCTGGGATAAGATTGGGAGGTGGGGGGAGGTGGAAGGGTGGTTGGGAACCCCTCTTGGGGACTCTGATCTCTGGGAGGGGCATCATGTTTCTGTATTACTTTAAACTTACATATTTTTGTATACAGCTGCAAATATTTGCAATATATTGTAAATATCTGCTTGTATATTGTGCTAAGCTGTGAATATAAAGCTTCATTCTTTAACTTCCAGACAGCTGAATCTAGTCTGGGTGAATTCAAATGGGGCAGGGCAGGTAACTCCTAAACCTTCACAACTTGGTACTGTACAGCTGACCAAGAGCCCTGCTCTGGCAGTTGTGGTTTTGTGCCTGGCTCCTTGACCCTTCAGGAGCTGCTGGCTCCCACTGCATCCTTACAATCTAGCTCTTAAAAGATATAGAATTATAGAATCACAGAATGGTTTAGGTTGAAGGGACCCCAAAGCTCATCCAGTTCCAACCTCCCTGCCATAGGCAGGGACACCCCCCACTAGAAGAAGTCACCCAGTTTTTTACTTTTTATTCTGATTCAAAGCCAAAGCACATTGCTCACTGCTAAGGTCCTATCTCTGTGAAACTGTTTGTCAAGGGTTAGGGCTGGGCTGGGCACTAGACAAGTGACAGGCACTCGATTAACCCTTCTCTGTTTCTAACAGGAGAAAGAAAAGGAATCAGGGAAAGAGAAGAAAGAAACAAAACCAGCTTTAATGAAAATAATAGCAATAAAATGGATACAAAGTAATAACAATCCTCACCTCCGGCTCGCCCCCTAGTCACAGTCACCACTGATGCTGTGGGCAGGCACTGGGGAAGTCCCAGACTGGAGTCAGCAACAAGCAGGAACCAGATTCAGGAACACATGGATCGGGATGGAAGGCAGAACAGAATCCTTCTCAGATGGTGTCCGCTGAAGAAGAGGCTTGACCCTCATGATCCCTCAGCTTTACACTGAATGGGATGTCCATGGGATGGAACCCATTGTTGGTCAGTTCAGGGTCACCTGTCCTGTCTGCTCCTCTTCACAGCTGCCACCTTTTGCTGACTGCACCCCAGCGTGGGGCACAAGGTTTAGCAGTGACCTTGGGCTGCATAGAAGCAGGACTAAGCAAAGAGCCTCTCCACACCCCAGCCCTTGGCAGTGACTCCAACCACCAGCATTACCACTGCTAGATGCAGACACCTCGTGTGAAAACACATTCACAAAGTGCTGTCACTGACAAGAGGCTGAGCTGAGAAGTCAAATCACTGAAGAGAAGTAGAATAGTCTAGACTAGAATGGTCTAGAGTAGGATAGAGTAGAATAGTCTAGACTAGAGTAGAATAAGTTCTGGTCTAGCTCAGACCAGGACCTTGCTGCAGTTAATATGAATTTCCAAGAAGGCCACTTAGGTCCACAGAAAACACAGAACCATTTTGAGCTAATTAAGAGCAGCAGCATGCAGAGCTCTACTCTGTTCTCTCCTCCTCCCATCCCTATACAGAGCAAAGGTGGGTGAAGAGCACCTAAACCTTCCTTCCACTGCCAGGATCTCCCCAACTTCCCATGTGCTATATGCTTGAGATGTTTGCAGTGTGATTTCTTCCTCTCTAAATAAGACCTAATTAATTGCAACTGCATTGGAATACAGGGAAGTCACCTGCTGTTAAAAAAAAAATAAATCCAACAAAACAAAACAAAAACCAAAACAACCCAAAGCATCCTTAAGATCTTATCCTGAACAATAGTCATAGTGAGGGAAAACCTTAACCAAGAATGGCAATTCAAATATAACCTTCCTGAAATTCAAATACCTAAGTGTCACTGCCTACAGGAACTTTTACCTCCTAAAGAAAACAATCCTAGCACATCATCCTGCTAAATAATGACTGGGATGTGGTACTTTTTCCTACCTCCACAGGATTTGTTATGTTAAAATTAAACACAGGTTAACACTTAAGACTATCCAGTTAAAAGATAAATATTCCTAAGATACATTTAAATGATACTGAATAGAGTAGATTATGTTCTTCCATTTGAATGGAAAAAAAAACCCAAACAACATACAGATTTTTTGGCTAGAGCACAGCAAGAACTGTTGAAATGTGTTGATCCACTGGAGGCATCCAGAGAAATTGTGATCTTACTGGGCTCAAGCAAAGGTTGCCATTGACTGCAGCAGAGCCAAAAAGGATTTGCTGTTGGAGGGCTGCCTTGCTGCTACCCAAAGGCTGCAGCAGCTCCTCTGAGCCCACAAGGCAGGTTATCAGACAGTGCTGGATCTCAGGAGCACAGTCAGGTCAGCCTTCTGCCTTCTTTACCTCTGTGTGTGAGTGTGGCCTTGTTTATGTCAAATAAGGAAACAGAGCATCATTTTGACACCCCCTACCCACATTTAAGCCCACACTCACACTCAAGCCCCATACCATACCCACACTCAAGCCCCACACTCCCTCCTCACTGTCAGAACAGGAATGTGAACAAATCTTCTTTCCCAGCAGGCAAAATGAGGTTATGGGCTGTCAGGCAACGGAGGGCATAGCTGGCACCATGGGTCGCTGTGGTCCCCAGGCATGGAACTGGGCTCTGAGGCTGACGTGCAGCATCACAGCATGTTTCTGAACAGCTGGCTGAGAGAGAGAAGTGTGGCATGTGACAAGGGCATGGGGTGAAGTACGATGTGGGAAAGACCCGTGGACTTCAACAGGTCTGATCAGCTGTGTGTCAAGCACTGCCTGGGGCCTCTCACCTCCCCAGTGGTTTGAAATATGCTAAGGCAGCGAGCAAAATGCAGTGAGAACTACCTGCACTCCCTTCCCATCGAAGGGAACAAACCACGCTGATGGTTTATTGCTAAAGGCAAAGGGGAAGAGAAGCTCTGACCTGCTAAGGTTTCTTATTTCTCTCCAGCTTCTGCTTGAAGATAGCAATGTCATAATAGCTTTTAAACTTCACCAGGAAAATGGGTATTGGGATGATAATCGTTAGCATGCCAAATATTGCAGCCAAGGCTGCTGTCACCTGGCCAAACGTGGTGAGAGGGATGATATCTCCGTAGCCCACTGTAGTGAGGGTGATCAAAGCCCACCAGAAGCAAACAAGAATGTCAGCAAAGTGCAGCTCCCCCATGTAGGAGGGGTGGCTACCTAGCAACTCCCCATAGAAAAAGAGAGAGCCAAAGAAGAGGGTTTCAAAGGCCAGAATCATCAGCAGGATGCAGATCTCTCTGAGGATAGACTTGAGGGTGTAGCACAGGACCTTGAGGATGAGAGGCGTTTCTATCAGCTTGGATATCTTCAGGAGCTTGAGGAGATAGATGACACGAACGAAGCCCAGCCAAAGCCCCAGGCTTGGCATTCTCTGAATCTGCCCAGCCACAAAGAGCTCCACATAAACCGGGAAGAGGGAGAGGAAGTCGACCACGTTTAGGGGATTTTGGAAGAACAGCTTCTTGTCTGGGCAACAGCAAAGCCGCACAGAGAACTCGAAAGTGAACCAGAGGACACAGAAAAGCTCCAGGTGAAGCAAGTAGGCAGCCTGCTGGTAATAGGGTTCGTGGTCATTGTGGGAGACCTCAGAATAGCCAACAGAGGTGAAGTTAGCAGTAAAGAACTCAAATTGTGCCTTGGTCTCCTCGCAGAATATGATGACAATTCCCACGATGAACAGCAGAGAAACAAAAGCCAAACACTGCAGAGGGAGGGAAGGGCACATATGTGATTTGTTTGACCAACACACAGCACAACCCCAAGATCTCCTTCACAACCACAGCACAACCCCAGACTAATCTTTCTCAAAGCACCGTCATTGTGCTCACTGTTGGAGCCAGTCCAGAGGAGGCCACCAAGATGCTCAGAGGACTGCAGCAGCTCTGCTATGAGGACAGACTGAAAGAGTTGAGGCTCTGCAGCCTGGAGATAAGAAGGCTTCCAGGAGACCTTGAAGTAGCCTTCCAGTATCCGAAAGGGGCCTACAGGAGGGCTGGGGAGAGACTATTGACAAGGTCTTGTAATGACAGGACGAGGAGGAATGGGTTTAAACTGGCAGAGAGAAGGTTGAAAGTGGATGTTAGGAAGTTCTTTCCATCGAGGGTGGTGAGACACTGGCACAGGTTGCCCAGGGAGGATGTGGACCAGAGAATCACAGGATGTGATTGAAGATCGAAGATCACATTCTGTGATTCTCTGATCAACAACCTCCCTGGAGGTGTTCAGGACCAGGTTGGATAAGGCCTTCAGCGACCTGTTCTAGTGGGAGGTGTCCCTGCCTATGGCACAGGGGGGTTGGAACTGGCTGAGCTTTGAGGTCCCTCCCAACCTAAACCATTCTATGAACCCACAATCACCTTCTGATGGCCCCATCCCAGTAATCCCAAAGCACACATAGAGGATTACCTTGGCACTGATGGAGGAAAAGGGTTTCTCAAACATAGACCAAATCTTTGGCTGCCACCTGGTCCGCCAGCTGAGATCCCTTCTTTCTGGCTGGTCTATGAGGCACTGGCTGTCGTTCTGTTCGTTTTCATCCCAGATGTTAAGCTCCTCTGTCTGCACCACTTTGTTGTTCAGCTTCAGCCAGCAGCAGGGTGCCAGCTGTGCCTCACTTATTTCCCAGAAAGCCAGCTCTTCTTTCAACACCGATCTACAGGTGTCAACAGGGCAGTGGAAATGTTTGGTCCTATAATAGTTCAGCACGCAGCTGAAGATCTCAGCACTCCTGTCGAAGAAGAACTCTTTGGTGGTGGGATCATAGTCGTAGATGCTCGAGGCACGGGGATCTGTCAGGCTGCACAGCTTGGTTCCTGGGAAGGCCTGGAGAGTGCTGCTATAGGTCTCGTATCTGACCCCCCCAATATTCAGGATGATTTTTGCCTTGGAGCATTCCATCTGTGAGGGAGGAGAGAAGTGCAAGTCCTCATAGGCTCTTGTTTATCTTCAGACAAAGAGAAGAACACAGACTTTTAAAAGTAAAGCAAGTTTTGGAGCAGAAAGGGTTTCAGAGCATCTCATTCCAGTGCTTTTAAAGCACATTTTGTACCTGAACCTTGCATCTCCTGGAGGGAGGAAAGCACTTTTGCCATTCCCCATTATGTCCAGTGTCTGTTTCTGGGCTCTGATCCATGTCTATGTTGTCTGAGCACTTTCCAGGAGATCATAACATCACAGAAATAATTGGGTGGGAAGGGACCTTTAAAGGCCATCTAGTCCAACAACCCTGCGTTCAGCAAGGACATCAGAAACTTGATCAGGATGCTCAGAGCCCCATCAAGCCTGACCTTGAATGTGTCTAGGGATGGCTCCTCCACCATCTCCCTAGGCAACCTGTTGCAGTGTTCCACCACCCTCATGGTGAAGAACTTGTCCCTAACATCCAATCTAAATCTGCTCTTCTCTAATTTCAAGCCACTGCATCAAACAAAATCACAGGCATCTGGTTTGCATTGCTGCCTCTCAGCTTCTCCCCAGAGCACACAGTCCAGAACCTGCTTCACCACATTTGTTTACACACCTTAGATCATCATTGCCATAAACACAGTTCAGGCAAGGTTCTCATCCCCAAGACACTATCCCTCCCCTCTTCTTCTTCTTCCACCTCCACCTGCAACCCCTTTCTCCATAAGCAGTTTCTTGCAGAGCCCTCCCTGTGCCCAAAAGGTGCCCAACAGTCATGGAGCACTTATTTTCCAAACAAGCCTTTAAACATCACCTCCTGTGTTGGGTCTGGCATAACAAGTTTCACAAGACTCTGCTGCCTGCTGGGAATATTTAGGTTGTCTGAGTTATGTGTTTTTTTTCCTTTCACAGAGTCCTCCTGAGCCAGATCACCTTTCCCTCTGCAGGAAGCTTCTCTTTACCTAGATCTCTATGCAGGATTGCTGGACTAGAGAGAAATGCATAACATACTGCATCAGGGCTGGCTGACATCTCAGAGGAGCAGCAGAGCCTGCTGCCAAGGCCTCTTGCACTGGAAAGCACGTTCAGTTACTTGCCTCCTGTAATACATCCCCTGTTTTCCTCCTCATAATCCAACACAGCTGGGAGAAACGCAAGTCCTGCTTTATGAACATTATTCTAAGAAGAGAGGGACACCAAGGATCTCTCTATCCTCAGGAGAACAGTAGGAATAAGATGCTCTTGAGAACATAACCAGGGCTGTCTTTCATCCACAGGTATCCACCTCTGACTGGTTCTGCTCTGCATCTTTCCATTTCACCTTCTCACTCCAACCTTCTCTTATCATAGAATGTATTGCGTTAGAAAAGACCTTTAAAGGTCATCTAGCCAACCCCCAGCAGCAAGCAGAGCTGTCCCTAACTAGACCAGGTTGCTCAGATCTCCATTATGCCCTGCATTTCTAGCATTGTCCCTTCTCTCCTTGTAGTAGAACAAACCTGTCTGTCTTCCCTGCTTAGACCTTCTTACCCAGGGATGGCTGCTAAATGTGCTAGGACCACACACACAAATTCCTGATGCCCTTCCTCTGAGCATGAGAGCCACAGCTCACTTCAGCAACAAACCTTTCCATCCAAGGCCAACAGGAAAACCAGCCCTGCACCAGAGGAGACACCCTGCAGTACAGAACTCCATACAGCACCTCATCCAGCTTTATCACAAAAAGGCTGGAAGACACTCATGTCACAAGAGAAAGACTGCCAAGCTGCTGCCCTTGCCAAACCCAACATGTGTGAGTCTTGATGCAGCTTCACCCTTAAACTTCCACTGACTTCAACCAGAGCAGGATTGAGCCTAAGGGACTAAAAGCATGCAGGCATTGCTTAGTGCTTGCTGCGCAGCAATCCACAGAGGGGGATTCTAAGCAGGTGAGATTAATTCAGCACTCAGCAAACCTGGACTTGCACTATCGGCCTGGGTCTCCCAGATCTCTCCAGAGCACAATGATTTTTGAGATCCCAGCTAAACTTGCCTTTGTCTGCCTAACATGCCAGACAGCTCCCGCTCAAACACAACCACCCCCAGGTGAGAAACAAGCCAAGAAGTGCCATTCCGGATTCTTACCTCGGTGCTAGTGCTGCAAGCCCTGCAACCAGAAGAAACAAGAAGAGACTGGGAGGAATAGAGACAAAAATTCAGTGAAAACAGGATGTCAGATGGCTGGTCGCCAGAGCTCAAGTCTCCTAGATGCCAGAAAACAAACCCAGCCAATAGCACTGAGAAGATGCAGAGGCCTCTCTCCCTTGTCCTCTGCCCTATCAGCAGTTGCTCTCCCGGCTCCAGGGAACAACACTCAAACAAGAAGGCGACAACTGCCAGGCCACCCACTGCTCTGCTAACCATCTCAGAGGGCCATCGTGTTTGGGAAATTGGTGGAGCTCAGAGGTCTTACGACCCTGTGATGGTTTGGGAGCTCCCCACCCACACACACGTTTGAATTCACCCAGACTAGATTCAGCTGGCTGGAAGTTAAGGAATGAAGCACAATATACAAGCAGAGATTTACAATGTATTACAGATATTTACAGCTATATACAGAAATAGACACGTTAAAGGTAATACAGAAGCACGATGCTCCTCGCAGGAGCATCCCAAGGGATGAGGGATAAGTCAACCTAGGAGTCAAGCTGCTAGGTCAGAGCTGCAGCCTTTTCTCATGGCACAAACTAGCATCATCCTCACCTTCTGCACAGACACTGTAGCTCATTCCTGCTATTTAATGGAATATTACAAGAGGGATGTGGACAAGCTGGAGCGTGTCCAGAGAAGGGGCAACGAGGATGCTCAGAGGGCTGCAGCATCTCTGCTGTGAGCACAGACTGAAAGAGTTGGGGCTGTGCAGGCTGGAGAAGAGGAGGCTCCCAGGTGACCTTATTGTGGCCTTCCAGTATCTGAAGGGGGGATACAAAAAAGCTGGGGAGGGACTTTTTAGGCTATGAGGTAGTGACAGGACTAGGGGGAATGGAGCAAAGCTGGAGGTGGGGAGATTCAGCCTGGACGTGAGGAGGAAGTTGTTGAGCATGAGAGTGGTGAGAGCCTGGAATGGGTTGCCCAGGGGGGTGGTTGGGGACACATCCCTAGAGGTGTTTGCAGCCAGGCTGGATGAGGCTGTGGGCAGCCTGATCTAGGGTAGGATGTCCCTGGGCATGGCAGGGGGGTTGGAACTGGCTGATCCTCGTGGTCCCTTTCAACCCTGACTGATTCTATGATTCTATGACCCAGAATCTGAAAGCCCACGAAGCTTGTGACATCTGTGCTGTTTCAGTCCTTGCTCCTTTCCATTTCTGGGATCTTCCATTTTCACATCTTTCTCTCTCTCTCTCCACAGGGAAAAGCATGGAAAAACACTCCTTTTGATTTAATTTCCGAGGTTCTGGGAGCAGGTGATCCGATCGAGGGACCCTCTCTGTTCCGCAGCGCCGCAGCATTCAGCTTTTACAACCTTCGCGCCGCAGCTGATTTTCTGGAACCCAGCAATAATCTGGCAAGCCGAATGACACATGGTGTTCCTATGCTCTGAATAAGGCCCTTTGATTGCAGTAAACAGCTTGTCCTTTCAGAACTTTTTTTTTTTTTAAAGCAGATGAAAAGTGCAACTCCGTCTCCAGAGCGCGGGGCCCTCTTCCAAGCTTGCTCCCTGCCTCGCATCTTCTGAGAATTCGCTTTCGCCGCAGGAGGCACTGCGGGAGCTTGGCAGCCAGCGCCAGGTCTGTTCCCCCAGCCCTTAACGCTTCTTTGGAGCGGTGAAAGCGCCTCTCGGTTTGGCCCAGCCTTAATAAAAACACGACGAAGAACAAGATGGACTTCGTGGGGGAGGCAGTGGGAGGAGATTGAAGCTGGAACGAACCGAGGCGTTTGTCAAGGGTGGCATTTTAACAGCATTTCTTTTCCATCGTCTCCGAAGCGTTTTGTACAGGACAGCAGTTTTAGAATTGTTTCCTGCTCGCTCCTATTCAGAAGCACAAGGGCTCAGCTATGCACTCCGGCTGACTTCTTGCAACTCCTAAATTAAGGTGGTTCCAGGCTGTGGTGAGTCACAGGGCAACTGTTCAGGAGCTTTCTCTGTCCCATTAAAAAATACAGGGAAGAGCAGTTTGTCCCTTTTGCTTCTTTACAGCACAGGAAGTGCATCTCAGGGAAGGAGGTAATGCTTTTCCTGGTGGGTTAGAGATACCTGAGAGTCTGAAAAACCCCATTTGGAGGGAGATGAAGTAGGTACTGCAAGGCTAAATGAAGGAACAGCTCATGGCGTTTGAAGGGATTCCTAGTTTTGCGTTAAGCACTGAGCAGCCAGTTGAAAGGAATAAAGCAGGAATAGACTTCCAAGCTCATCCAGTCCAACCTAGCCCCCAGCCCTATCCAATGGCACTAAGGCTGGCAGGTGGGGGCCGCTTAGTGTGCCAGCGCCAGGCAGATGCCCTCCGCAGCCCCACCTGCCCTACGGTGCCGAGTTCACCACCGCCACCCAGGTACAGCCCCAAGCCCTCCGTTATCTAGAGACTTTCCAGGCCTGTCTGGATGCGTTCCTGTGTGCCCTGAGCTAGATTATCTGGTCCTGCTCTGGCAGGGGGGTTGGACGCGATGATCTCTTTGGGTCCCTTCCAACCCCCGACATTCTGTGATTATGCGATGGCCTGCACGTCCCGCGGCAGAACCACATCCCACCCAGTCCCG
>VWZI01008852.1:1600176-1651520 GCA_013396835.1 Psilopogon haemacephalus | reverse complement strand
GGCGGCGGCTCGGGGCGGCGGGCAGGGCTGGCCTGGCGCCGCCACCGGCGCTGCTTGTCCCCGGCCCGCAAGCGGCGCATGCCGCCGCGGACCGTGGTGGCGTGGAGGGGCAGGGCGGAGTGGGACCAGGTGATGGTGGGGCTGTACTGCGGGGACAGCCGCCTGCAGCAGGAAGCGCTGGACCGGGTCTCGGCCTGGAAGAGCCGGTACGTACCGCGCGGGGAGCCCCGTGGGGTTCTCGCTGCCTTCTGCGCTGCCTTCTCTGTCCCTGAAGCAGCCTCGCCAGCGCTGCGCTCCGCCTGCTCCCTGCCTTGGGCCTGTACAGCGCCAGGGAGCTGGCATCTGCTTCGCGGTGCTGGCATCTGCTTCGCGGCCGGGGCTGCCAGGCAGGGAGCTGCCGCTTACAGGACCCCTTCACGCAGTCGGCTTCGGGCCTCTGATGTATGGCAGAAGCATCAGGGCAGGCAGAAGACCTGCATGCTCCCAGCCCCCCAAGCTGCTTCTTCAAGGCAGAGTGCCGCAGTGAGCATGCCCAGGATCCCCAAATTCCCTTTGCCTGTTTGTGTTGCCCCTGCTACATCCACACACAAGACCAGTGTAGGTATGGCAGCTCACATTGTGTACAGCCTTAGCACAGCGCTGACTACTCGTTTATGATTAGGAGTAGCCATGCAGTCATTCTCTCCCAAATAAAAGCCTTCTGTAAAGAACCTTCAGTGTAGTCTTTATGCAATAGTTTCTCAGGCTGTTGCGTACAAGAGCACAAAAAAAAAGTAGCCAAAAAGCATCTTTTTGGGTTTTTTTTGTTTGCTTGTTTGTTTGTTTTGCAGGGGAAGTGGATTCTTGTGAGACTGATCACCTCTTTTTCCTTCAACTGCAGGTATGGTCCCAAAATGCCTCTGGCAGTGGATTGCACCTCGGAACTGATTCGTTGCAAGGTCCTAGATTCGTCTGGGAGACTGAAGTCTGATGAGCTCATCCTCTCTTATGGGCTGGCTCTTGTAAGGTAGGGCTCTGAAAGTCTGTGTGCTAAGAGAGAGACATGGGTGGGCAGTGGCATTCAGCTGATTCCGCTTGGCATCTCTGAGAGCACAGTCATGGGTGCAGCTC
The DNA here is from genome assembly GCA_013396835.1 of Psilopogon haemacephalus. Taxonomy (NCBI): domain Eukaryota; kingdom Metazoa; phylum Chordata; class Aves; order Piciformes; family Megalaimidae; genus Psilopogon; species Psilopogon haemacephalus. The sequence continues at coordinate 1,650,410 of VWZI01008852.1, read as the reverse complement.
TTGATAGGTGTTTTGTCTTTTCTGTAATCTGCATGCAGGTTTGTCAACTTGATCACAGAAAGGAAACAGAAAATGGTCAGCATTCCTCTGCGACAATTAGCCAAAGAGGTAAATGTTTGCTAAGACTTAACTGATAAGTTCTGTATATACAGAGAGCATCTGCGTTGTCTGTTAACAGCTCTGGGTGAAGGGAGTTGGTGGGGTGATCATTAGTTTGTAACCACAATAATGGACTTACTTCCAGCCACAAAGTTTGGAAGAGTCTCGATGTAACCAGATCTAAAACTTTGCTCTTTAAGGTCAGATTAGAAGTAACATAGGCTGATGGATCAGTAAAGCGTTTTGAATCCTCTATGTCCAAGTCTTGATTTACATGGAAATTGTCCCCCTTGACCTATACATCACACATTTTTGTTCCTGAGGTTGGTGGAAAAGAGATAAATCTGTGGTTTGTAAATTCCAGTCTTTGGCAGGCAAGGGCGTACATAAAAAGCACATACATTTACAGGCATTGTTATCTCATCTCTCTTGCTTGAGGTGAGCTTCCCCACTTGTGTGTGGAGGAGAAAAGGTTTATCATTGTGATTGTAATAGTAGGACCACCTTGACTCACATCTGGGTCTAAAAGTGAAGAAGGGAGAGAGTTTGAGACTCCTCTGCATGCACAGCCTTGTCTGGGGCCCCTGTGTGAGGATGATGATGGATTTTTTTGCTGGGTTTTTAAGGGAAGGCTGGCTTTAAGCACCAGTCACCTGAGTGTAAGTATTTAGCTGCTTCTCAATGTCTCATTAAGTTACACACAGCACCTCTGTCTCAAAAGACAGCTGTCGTTGCAAGCAACCTTGAAGAACTTAGAACTGAAATCCTAAGTTTGCATGGATCCCAGACCACAGGAGGAGTGGGATCAGAGAGGAGGGGGATCTCAGCCCACTCTTGGGGTGGGAAGCAGGGAGACTGCATTGCAGGAGTGGCCTAGAACAGGCTGTTCCCACCCAGGTAGAGGCTCAATGCAGCTTTGAGGGGCTGCACACAGTTGTGGTGTGGTGGGGACTGTGGGGTAATGCCTGTGGCTGTCCTTCCAGGCGGATATTCCCATCTGGGTGGTGGATCTCCGTCATGAGCTGACCCACGGGAAGCTGCCGCCGCTGGCTCTGTGCCGTAAGGGTGAGTGCTGTTAGTGGGCTCTTGAGATGGCAGTGCCACAGGCCCTGAGGGGAGCACCCTCCGTTCTGGGGCACTGCAGGGTGGGCAGGAGGGCTTGTCCTAACAGAGTTGTGGTGTGGGACACCAGGAGGGTTGGCTGCTGCACACTGGAGGTAGCTGAACTGTGTCCGGTGGTTCCAGGCTGCAGTGTGTCACAGGGCAGGTGCTCAGGAGCTTTCTCTTTCCCTTGCAAAAATACTGGAAAGAGTAGTTTGTCCCCTTTGCTTCTTTACAGCACAGGAAGTTCATCTCAGGTAAGGAGGCAGTGCTTTTCCTGGTGAGTTAGAGATACCTGAGCGTCTGGAGTGAGATGCAGTAGGTACTGCATGCCCAGCTCATGGTGTTTGAAGGGATTCCTAGGAGTTTTGGGTTAATAACCTTCATCTGGCTCTTCAGATCGAGTTAGGTAATGGAACAGTGATCTAATGGCTGCTTACTGTAGCCTCTGTGAAAAAAAGTAATGCAGTTGTTATAGATGCTATGTTGATCATGCTGACACTAGAGAGTTGCCTGATTTTCTCATCAGAACACTGCTGGCACTTAGTTTCTGCTTAAACTTAGTCTGCCTTGAGCAAGATGCTGTGCTCCAGAGGTGTCCAATCTGGTTTTTGTTGCCAAAAAGTAAGCCTGCCCTGTGGGGTTTTGGGGGGGTTTTGTTGTGGTCTTAAAACTTGTTCACTATTTCATTAATGGAGTCATGTGGGATTTCAAGGTTCAAAAGCATTTCATGTCAGTGCAAGACAGCAGTGTGCTACCTCTTTTATTGTTTCCATACCAAAGAAAAACCTCTCTGAGAAGTGAATGTTTTCTGCTTTCTTCCAGGCTGTGATGTTGTGCTGGACTGGCTACGGAAGACGTATTGGAGCCGTCAGCTGGGTAATAACTTGTGTGAAGAAAGCGAGGGCGAGGACGAAGAGGAGCAGGAAGGGATGGAAGCAGATGCAGAGCTGGACAATGACGTGTGGGAGATGCCAAACCCACAGCACAAGGCCTGTGAGAAACACAAGGAATTCCACGGTGAGTGTGCCTAGAACAATGGCAGATACAAGGATTAGAGGAAGCAGTTGGAAAGTGCCATCTTCAGCTCCACGTTAGGACCGCGCCAGGGTTGGTTGTTTTTCTCCCTGTTCTAGCACAACTTACTTAATGCAGCTGCATAGTTGAGATCTTTTCATTCACAATCCTTGAATTGGTGAGGTCTTGAAACACTGAATGCTTAACTTGGTGCACCTTGATGTCTGTGCAGGTGCAAGGGAATTTAAAAGGCAAGCAGCTTTGGTCTGAAGAGGAGGATAATGAGAAGAGGGTAATGACACAAAGCAGGTTTATTCCAAGCCTGCCAAAACTGGGTTTTTTTCTCCACAGACTTTAGGTTTTCAGGTTATTCTAGGGGTGCAGAGAGTAGGTTTTGGAGTTTCCATCTCTTGAGGTACTTCAGATCCACTTGGATGTGTTCCTGTGGGATTTACTCTAGGTCCCTTTCAACCCCTTCCATTCTGTCATGCTGTCTTCTAGCCCTGATGATGTATAAAGACAAATCCTTCAGCATAGGTTTTGGAGCTTCTTTGAGCCATGGTGGATTCACAGAATCACAGAATGATAGGGATTGGAAGGGACTTTAAGAGATCATCGAGTTCAACCCTGCTGCCAAAGCAGGACCACCTAGGGCAGACTGCACAGGAACACATCCAGGCAGGTGTCAAAAGTCTCCAGAGAAAAAGACTCCACAGCCTCTCTGGGCAGCCTGCTCTTGCACTGACTTAATTTTTTGGTATTAGCTCACTGAATTTGTAGCATAAAATCTTTTGCTCTATGGAATATGCAGCATCCTGGTCAGCAGCAGCAGTTACACTGTGATGGAATTTGTTACTTTGCTTGATTGATGCCTTCCTTGAGTGTGCATTCAGCAGAACTAAGCAGCTTGGCCTGATACCAAATTCCCCTATACAGTTGATCCAGTTATTGATTAAATGATTGATTGATTGATTAATTGATGTGGTTATATTTATTTCTAGAGAAAGTCAGAGACGTGCTGATATCCTACAAGAACGAGCAGTTTCGGGTAAGCACAGTCTGATCATCATCACTCTGGGCTCTTCCCATTTCCTTCTTGGGACCATAAGTCATTCTTGCCTAAACTGAAGAGCCAAATGCCTGAGTGCTAGTGTGACTAAGTTGCCAGGAGTTTATTTCATGCCACTACAGGAATCCCATTTTTTTTCTCCTTTTCCTGCCCCTTGGGTGGGTTGTCAGCATAGGCATGTCCTACCTCGCTGGACCTAGTCAGTTAAGGTATATATCAAACAAAAAAAATCAACTAACTTTAGAGGAGCACTACCCTCCAATAGTTTCTCTTTCATTCTTGGTACAACCTGGTAGCCTGATTTGTGTATTGCTCCTACTCATCAGATGCTCTCAGCTGATTGACAGATTGCCTGGATAGTTGGGCTGATGTGACATCTTGACCTACTGTATGCATAATATGGTTGGCAAAACCTTCTCCTGAGGAGACAACCTCATCCCCACCTTTCATGTGGAGTTAATAATTCAAAATGAGTCTGTCCTGGTTTGTGCTGAAGCCAGGGAAAGCCAAGTTTAGAACCAGGAGGAGGATGCCAGGGCTGTGACATCTCAATGCTGTTGCCTTTTTAATTCAGGCCCTTTCCCAGTGTGACATGACTTACATGAATTCTTAATATACCCCCAGGAAGGAGGACTCTCATGAGTTTTTTGAAATGCTGTTGATGCAGTGCCTATGGCATTTCCATCTTTTTGTAGCAGTGCCTTTCTGGAGCATATTTGCTGTTAATGCTTGGAGTTTTCTTTCACTCAGGCTATGCAGACTGCTCAATCTCTTTCGAAGTCTCGAGAAGCGTGGTCTGATTCCTCCTCAGAAGTAGACTGGATTTTGGCTCAGATCAAAGACTTGATGCAAGAGAACAGGTACAGCTCTGATAAAGAACTGAGGTGAAAGGTACAGCACAGAGCTGGGCCTGTAAAGCTGTTGCACTGCCTTTTTTTACTGATCATGGATTGTGGAGCAAGCAAGTGGTTGATTTTTCTCAACATCTCTGAGGACTGAGTTGTTAATCTGTGTTAATGAGTAATGTTCCCTGTGTCAACAGCCTCCAAAGTGTTGTTCCTGACTTAGCAGTGCTGGCCTCAAGGCATGTCAGCACCTTTCGTGTCTTTAAAAGCCCTCCCAACAATTTGTGGAGACTTTGATTTCACAGTAACCTTCAGATTCCCTCAAAACTGCAGGGCAATACTTGGCCTCTTCTGTGCTTTCTGTGTGGTTTTCCTCATGCTCCTGAAGGATGTCCCTGAGTAAACAGCAAATACTGAGAGAAGCATACTGGGGAAGCCTCTGTAGGCCTGCTTTGTGCTCTGTCTGGCCCCCAGGCAAGTAACCAGGAGTTTGCTTTCCAACAATCAGCTTGGCCCCTCTGAAACACTTTAATGAGCAGGGTTTCATGTGTGGCTTTAAGCTGCTTGGGTGGAATGCTGTAGGGTGCAGTCACCACAATGTGGCAGCCTTTTTTTTTTTTTTTTTTTTTTTTTTTTTTTTGGCATGACTGTTTTCTACAGAAAAGTGATGTGGCAGGTGTAGAGAAGACTTGCAAAGTAACCATTCCACCCCCAGCACCACTTCTAGCTTGGGAGGAATGTGCACAGTTGTCGTGTTCTGTTAAACACCTTCTGTATGTCCAAAAGTGCCTCTGTGAGCATCTCTCCTTCTGGAAAGCTGTTACTGTGGATGAGCAGTTAAGATGTTACTGCAATGCGTAGGCTTCTGTCCTTGTATTTTGGGAAGTCACATTCATAGAGCAATAGAATGGTTTGGGTTTGATCACTGAGATCATCCAGTTCCAACTCCCCTGCCTCCCACTAGCCCAGGTCACCCAAGGCCTCATCCAACCGGGCCTTGAACACCTCCAGGGAGAGAGCAGCCACAGCCTCCCTGGGCAACCTATGCCAGTGTCTCACCACCCTCACTGCAAAGAATTTCTTCCTAATCTCCAGTCTAAACCTCCCCGCCTCAAGCTCAAAGCCATTCCCCCTCATGCCATCACAATAAGCCCTTGTAAAAGGTCCCTCCCCAGCTTTCTTGTAGCCCACTTCAGGTACCAGAAAGCTGCACTGAGGTCTCCCTGGAGCTTTCTGTTCTCCAGGCTGAACCGCCCCAACTCTCTCAGCCTGTCCCTGTAGGGGAGGTGTCCCAGCCCTCTGATCATCTTTGTGGCCTCCTCTGGACCCACTCCACCAGGTCCATGTCCCTTTAGGCTGGGGGCACCAGAGCTGAACACAGATGAGGTCTCACCAGAGCAGAGGGCCAGAATCACCTCCGTTGCTGTGCTGCAGCCCAGGTCACAGTTGCCTTCTGGGCATAATTTAAGGACTCAGCTTCTTGCCTTCATTTTAAGAGAGATTTTAAGGACTCAGCTTCTTGCCTTCATTTTAAGAGAGATTTTAAGGACTCAGCTTCTTGCCTTCATTTAAGAGAGAATTTATTTTTTTCATTTATTATTCTCTCTGGAAAAACAGGCTACCTGATAGGGAGGAAGGCTGACATGAAAGACATTGACAAGGCTGTGACTTCATTAGGTTTGGAAACTTGGATTATGGAGTCAGGAAAAACAAAGTTCATGCATTCTCTGGAGTATCTCAAGTGACCTATGAAAGTGCTTTTTTAAATTTAGACTGCCTGTGTAACTCTGAGTAAAGGCTTTAATTTCCCCTGTCGACATACCCTGTGAGTTGGATTGTGCAGAGGCCAGAAGATTCCCTTAGACCTAAAGCAAAATGAGCTCAATGCAAGGGATCCTCTGCTGCCTGCTGCAGTGAACTGACCCAGTGGACCTTTCTTAGTCAGATGTTCTGCTTAAATGGCTCTCTACTGATGCTGCCATCTGCGTGGAGATGCCCTTCATGGTTGGTGTTGATCAGTCACTGCACAGGAATAGTAGTAATTATGCTGGAACACATTCCAGAGCAGAGGATTGAAGCTGGATTTTGGTTTTAGAAACAAATTACATTCTGCCACTTGGCTTCTGGTCTCCTACCACTTAATCTGCTTAGGACAAAGTGGTCTGGTGTTTGTGGTGTGTTGCTTCTGCACTCTTGAGATCTTCAGCTGCTGCTTGTATTTATAAAAATCCTGTACTGGATCTAATAATCCATGGATTTTGAAGTCAACTCTGTTGGAAAAGACAAATCTCCTCATCTATACCAAAATATATGTGTTTGATGTGGGTGTTAGCATTCCCGATCTAGTGAGCCTGACAGTTGTTCACGTGGGATTTGCTCAGTGTTGGAAGATGGCCACCTAGATTTATAAAATTCTGTGAAGTGTTTATTGTAGTGCTCTATCTTTGCACAGCTAGAGAAGCTCCTGGATAGAAGCATGAACAGAAAAACTCAAGAGAGTCTCCTAGCTTGGTATTGGAGTAGTTGTTGGAATTTTCCTTCTGTCTCTTCTGCTGTGCTTTACTTTCAGGTGTCAGTTCAGCCTGCCTATGTGGGTCCCCTCAGTCTCCCATCTACATGAAGCCAGCTTAGTAGGTGATGAAGTGGTCCTCGTGCTGGACCATTTGCCTCTGAAGTTCACATGATAGCTGTAACAGCAGGAGACATCCAACAAATAGCTGTAGGGGAGAGCAGATGTGATTCTAGTGCAATTTATTTGCTGAACAGCTGCGTGAGCTGCACCTTAAAATGTGCCTTGCCGGCAAGGCAGAGCCAATGGAGTTGGCTTTGCCTCTGAAATTTAACTTAGATCGGTGGGTCAGAGGTCCTCAAATCTTGATCAGCCTGCTGGCAGAAGACCTGGATCACTCTGCAGATCATTTCCTGCGCTTTTGAAATGCTGAGATATTTGCCTCTTCAACTTGTAAAGAGATATTTTCTCCAGGGTTCTCATTCTGTTCCACTTGGCAGAGCTGCACATTCCCTTCAAGCCCAGTGGGATATATGCAGCCCAAATCTGTCTTATGACTTCAGTGCCTCACAACAAGCTGCATCACCTCCTCAGCATTCCAGGCAATTGGCTCTCTAACTTGTCCCAGCACTGGTGCAAGTAGTGTTTTGATATGTGAAGGAGTAAGTGGCATTAATCAGACTCTCTGATTGCTCTAGGGAGACAGTGGCTGAGGTTCTTCTCCATGATGGCTTTCTGATCCCAAAGATGGAGTGTCTGGAGATGCTAAATATCAAGCATGAAGGTTAGTGTCTTGGGCACCACTTCAGATAAGAAGTGCATAGCTAGTGTTGTGGCCAGGTCTGTTCTTTTCTTGTTCTCATTCTATTAAAATCTGTCATTCTCTAAACCTTTTCAGTTACGTCTTGGTTCTGAAACATTGCTTGCCCTGTTTTCCAGATGTATTGGTTCTAGTTAAGCTTCCCAAAGCTTGGATCGATTTGGAAGTTAAAAGAAAACTTTAACAATAAATAAAAGGTGTTTTAGGTAAGAGGAGTTACAAACATATAGGGAAGGGAAAACAAAATACAAAATATATCTATACAAAATGCATCTATACAATATATATGTATAGAGCCAGTGGATGGAGGTGGATCCAGGAGGTGGTTCCTCCCCCAACATATTTGTCTGCAGACAAGTAGCAAAGCAGGACCAGCAGGAAAGCAATGTGCTGCTGGCTGGTGAGGCAGGGATGGGAGCAAAGAGAAGAGAGCAAGAGAGAGGAACAGGAAGGGCTCAAGACAGGAGGTGGGAGTGTGCTAACCACTGCACCTGGGTTTAGGATCAGACCACGCCTAGGAAGAAGTCAGGATGACCTGAGATAAGGTTCTGACCACCCTCCCAGGAGGGGTTAATCCTTTACACCAGACCTCTTTATGGCCATGCTTAGCAATGGCTTGTGCGCAAATCTCTTGACCATGGCAGGAGAGCTCTTCAGCACCGAATGTCTTTCAGAGCTTGCCTGCAACAGTTAATTGATTTCATGAACTCCCACTAGTTTTTCTACACTAAAGGTTAGAAGCAAATCTGAATGTTTGGAATTTTTTTTTTAGCCTCCTTCACCAGCTGCATCTTCCTTCCATGCTGCTGTCTGTACACATGGAGTCGCAGGGATTATCTGCGAGAGAATTTGGTACCTAGAGACAAGATAATTTCTCTGCTTCCCTGGGACTTCTTGGAAACACCAGCCAGAGGGTTTTCCAAGAAAGATCCTCACATTTCTCTTGATTATGTTAGAGTAGTAAAAATGTAGGAGCTTTTTGATTCTGTGTTGCTCTGCTCAAATGTTCCTTTTCCTGCAGTGTGTTTTTAGACAACAGCTTTTCATTATAGAATCACAGAATGGTTTAGGTTGGAAGGAACCTCAAAGCTCAGCCAGTTCCAACCTCACTGTGCCATAGGCAGGGACACCTCCCACTAGAACAGGTCACTCAAGGCCTCATCCAACCTGGCCTTGAACACCTTCAGGCAGGGAGCAGCCACAACCACCTTGGGCAACCTGTGCCAGTGTCTCACCACCCTCACTGGAAAGAACTTTCTCCTAACATCCAGTTTAAATCTCCCCTCTGCTAGTTTAAACCCATTCCTCCTCATCCTGTCATTACAAGACCTTGTCAGTAGATCCTCCCCAGCCTTCCTATAGGCCAGATGCAGGAACTTACACTGTGAAATAAGATTAAACTGGAAAGAGATTAGCAACCCAGGTAGGTTTTCCTGTGGTTTACCACATGGTTAGATCAAGCATAGTATTTTTTGCTTTCATTGAGCTTTTGTGTTAATTACCAGTTCGGTGCTTATTTTCCATCCATAGTTCCAGGATCAGTAAAGATCCCAAAACACACCCTAAAACCAGTGATCCCAGAATAAAAATCATAGAATGGTTTGGGTTGGAGGGGACCTCCAAAGGTCATTTAGTTCAACCTCCTCTCTGCAGTCAGCAAGAACATCCTCCAGTAGATGAGGTTCTTCAGAGCCTTGTTGAGTCTGACCTTGAATAGCTTCAGGGATGGAGCCTCAACTACCTCCCTAGGTAACCTGTTGCAGTGTTCCACCACCCTCATGGTGCAGAATTTGTTCCTAACATCCAATTTAAATTTCTCCTCTCATTTCAAACCATTGCCCTGTGGCCTATCACTGCAGGCTAAAACACAAACTAAAATACTTCAGTTTGGAACAAGAGTCAAGCTCATGGCTCACCAGAAAAGCACAGAACGGTCGTTTTCAGCTTCTCTTTTCCTCTTCTTGCTGCAGCAAATAAAGAAGTGTGGCACTTCAGAATTCCTGAGGCTCTTTACCACTTTTGGCAGCCTCTGCTGGCAGGCCTCCTTTCCCGAAGTTTTACACAGATCCTAATGGAGAGGATGTTCATGGAGCTGAAGGAATGTTCTGACTTCTCCAAGCTCCGGCCGCAGTTTTTGATCAACTGGATCGCCGAGATGCTGGCTGGCATTGCCAAAGTAAACACTGGTGAGAGTGTGAGAAATGCCTCTTCTGCACTACTGGGAGAGTGCTGTGGCCTTTAGGTGGGAAGTACAAATCACCTAATTGTTATCAAGTTCTAGAATCACAGAATGGTTTGGGTTGGAAGGGATCTCCTAAGCTTATCTAGCCCAACCGTCAGCAGGGACATCCTCTGCTGCGGCATCTTGCTCAGAGCCTTCTTGAGCCTGACCTCGAATAGCTCCAGGGATGGGATTCCCCAGCCTATTTGGGATGAGTGTTCCAGTGAAAATGCAGTGTGATGCAAGGCATATTTGTATCCTTCTGGAGGGCCTTACTGGTTTTACTATGTTCTTTAAAGGGAAGAAGAAACAGCAATGCAACAAACAGGTGTCTGGGAAGGAGCTGTTTCTCCACAGAGTTCCTTTGCAGTGGCTCAGGCTGACTGATAACTGTTTAGAAGCTCCCTGCTGGGCAACTCCACACCTTCTTCAGATGTAAGTTTCATTGTGTGATCTAGGTAAAGGGCAGCAAACAGTGCTCTGTAGCAGTTTTGGCTAAGTTCCCTGTGATACACTGAGTTGTAGTTGCTTTCCCTTCCTTTGCATCTAGTAGAAATGGTGGCAGGTGCATATAAAGCCCTGCTTGTTGCTGCTTACCTGCTCCTGGATTCTACAGAGGAGGAGCAGAATGAAAGTGGAGGTTGTCTGGGGAGATACTAAAGCAGCAGCTTGGTCAGATGTGACTTGATAGCAGAGCTGTGACTGCTTCAAGAGGTGATAACTTTTTCACATGAAAACAGCAAGTCAGGAATTCACTGAGAGTCCCTCACGTCCTTAATTCTAATCGTGGAGAGGGAGTACTCCAGCATCCACCCATCAGGGGGTAATCAGATTTGCCTGTTCAAGGAGGTATGTGGGTGAGCTGGCCTGGAGGAAACACACTTAAAAGGCTGCTCAGATGGCTGAGCTTCATCTGTAATGATTTTTGCCTTTAAGACTTCTACATTGCCCTTTTCCTTCCTAGGATCCTCGCAATCATGACACCTGCCTTGCCACGTTCTTCACAGAAGAAGCTTCTCTACCTCACTTCTGTTTACACAGAAGGAGTTGGGCCTGTATCCAGTCCAGGCACCTCTTCAGATGGTAGTGAACAGCAAATTTACACTATAGAGAGCTTGCAGTGGAGGGCCAGGCAAGAAAATCAGGTTAAAAGTCAAGGGCAGACTGTAGAGCAACAAGATGATGTGCTGGAAAGAGATGATGGCATAGAAGAGCTGGAGGAAGAGGAAGAGGAGATGATGACTGAAGCAAATCCTTTGGAAGGACTTGCTCATTCTGGCAACGTGGTGGCCATTGCTGAGAAAAGAGCAGCACTGCAAGGGTCCCCCTGGCAGATCAGTGCAGGTAAGAAAATGACTTTGTGAGACTTAGTCTTTGTCACTGGCTAATGTTGATTGAAATGCAAAGGCATCTCAGCCCTCTAGGCCTGGCCAGAACTAAAGTATGCTTCAGAGCCATCTAAATAACAAAGCAGTGCAGATTGGTTTTCCCAGTCTTCTGCTGAAGTGCAGGAGTCATCTCTCTTAAACTCTTAGAACTTTGGGAGTGCTTTTTCCAGGAGCATTTGTTACTGCTTCGTTTAATTTTGGTTTTGGTCAGGCTTTTCCAAACTGTTTAAAATCAGAGTGTGGACTGGGCTGGAAAGGACCTCCAAAGGTCATCCAGTCCACTCCTCCTGCAGTCAGCAGGGACATCCTCCACTACAGCAGCTTGCTCAGAGTCCTGTTGATCCTCACCTTGAAAAGCTCCAGGGACAGGGCCTGAACTCCTTGGGCAACCTGTGCCAGTGTTCCACCACCTTCATGGTGCAGAACTGTTACCTAACATCCAATCTAAATCTCTTCTCATTTCAAATCATTGCCTCTTGTACTGTCACTGCAGGCCTTTGGGAACAGCCTTTTTGTAGCCCACTTCAGGTACTGGCAAGCTGCTATTAGGTCTCCTTGGAGCTTTCTCTTCTCCAGGCCAAACAAACCCAGCTCCTTCAGCCTGTCCTCACAGTGGTGGTGCTCCAACTCCTTGATCATTTTCATGGCACTCCTCTGGCCCTTCTCCATCAGGTCCATGTCCTTCCTGTGCTGAGGGCCCCAGAGCTGGATGCCATACTGCAAGTGAGGTCTCAGCTGAGCAGAGCGGCAGAATCACCTCTCCTGATCTTCTGGCCATGGGTTTTCACACAGTGATGCTGAAGAGCTGCACTGTGTGGATTACATGGTGTTACATGAACTTCAGGTGTGTCCCTGCTGTCTCACACTACAGTGACTTTCTTTGGAAGAAATAGTAAAGTTGGGAATAAGCTGAGTTAGAGCTGTAGTTCAGACCGAATTTGGCTCTGTCCCTGAGGCTGTTCATTTTTGCTGAATGGCTGACTTGTGTCAGATGGGGTTTGTGGGCTTGGGGGGGATCATGGTGTTTTGAAAATCTCTCTGGGGATCTCAGGCTTCTTGTTTATGTGCTGTTCTTACACAGAGGAGGTACGATGGAAAGATTTTCCTATTGGGAAGCTCCCAGGTCAAACGGATGACCCCGATGGCCTCCTGCTGGATAACTATTCCATGATGTCCTTGCTTGATCAGCCAGTGAGAGATGAGTGGAAATCTCCCAATACAAAGTGAGTAATGGCATGGGAAAGACTGTGCCACGGCACCATGAAATGCATTTGTCTCTCTGTGCCTTGTACTGGATGCTGTCAAAAATCAAGGGTTAGATTTCCTTTTGTTTCTCTTTGACTAAATAGTTTGCCCCAGATGCCTACTGATATCTCTGCTTCTTGTGGGTTTTTCATGTAATCACACAGAATCACAGAATGTTAGGGGTTGGAAGGGACCTTGAGAGATTGTTGAGTCCATCCCCCTGCCAGAGCAGGATCACCTAGAGCAGGTCACACAGGAAGGACCTTTGCAGCGGTGGTTTGCTCTTCAGACTGCTGACAGCTTTCAGTGTCATCTGATGCTGTCAGTAAGATACAATCTGCTGGTCCCTCAGCATTGCTAGTCTGGAAGTGCAGGAGTTCTAAAACAAGCTGCTGCAGAATTTGCCTGGTGAGACACTGGGATGAATAACTTAAATAGGAAGAGCTGTGGCCTTGCAATGAAAGCATTCAGAGCGAGAAGCCTTGGGAGTCATTTAGCCTCCCACAGCCTCATTTTTCCTAGACGAGGTAATCTTGTATGGGAAGGAGGAGTCATTCTAAAACACTGTGGTTTGCTGAATCACTTTGATGTGCATTAGTGGGAAAGCCTGAAGATGAGGAGAGAAAGTAGCCTCAGGAAGTGGTTGACTGGAGATTACTTGTGTAACACCTGAGGAAGGAATTGGCTGCACCTAACTGGGGTGGTGAATATGCTGAGGGTTTCACACCAGTGGATGCAGATGTGTCTCTTTACTGGATGCTTGAAACAGAGACTACAGTAATCTTCCTGAGTAAGGTCTGTGTCCTGTGGTTAACCCAGCATCAGGCAGAATCTCTTCTCACCCTCTCCCACCAGAACTCCTCCTGCTGGCTTGTGGTGCCTTGGTCTGACTGTGTTTGTGTTCCTGCCGGATGCAGTCAGACAGAAGTGTGGCTACCTGTGTTGCTGTGACAACTCACCAGTGTCACAGGAAGCTTCTTCATGAAGCCCTAGGAGTCAGTCTTCCTTCAAAGCTGAAATAACAGACTCAACACCTACCTCTCTGCATTTGTCTCCTTCATCTTTTGCTGTCATCAAGTCTGAGACCTGCTGTTAGGAGCTGCTTCTGTTCTTGTTCCCTCCTGGGAATGTACTTTAGCTTTGTACTCCCTGGGTCTTTTGCAGTATGTGGAAGTTAAAGGCAGTGGTGTAATTTGCCATCAAAGCTGGATTTCCGTGGTGTCCTTTGAGGAAGCCAGTTTATCATCTTACCATCTTCACTCCTCCTGCTCTTTCTAGAAGAAACCACTGTGAAGATTCTGCTGCTAGCAGCTGGGAAGTTATTAGCACAGGCTCAGCAGATGTGAAAACTCGGCTTCTGTCAACTGGGGCTCTGATCCTCAGCCACAGCATGTTAGCATTGCTCAGTGACCTTTTCAGAGCTGCAGCTGGTAATTTAAGGTGTGGAGCTGACCTCAGATCTGCACAGGTTGTCATGGAACTAATGGTAGGATTGTGTAAGGCTTTAGTTAGATCACCTTTGTTACTAAATGAAGCTTACCCAATTAAGCCATGCCACTGAGGGAAAAGATGACCCTGTTTTAATAGGGTCATTATTTCACATTTTAAAGTCAAAGTGCTATAAACTGTCAGATCAGTTTCATCAAATACACAGGAGGAGATGGGTTTGTGTGTATTTGAATCCAAGGAACTCTCCAGGATGTAGACGGATGGCAGCTAAGAATTTTCTTAGACATTTGGTAGGATAACTTTTATAATCAGTGCTTCTCCCCCTTGAGTTGTTCAGCCCAGTACAGCAGCTTCCAAAACCTGCAAGTAGCAGTGACAGTCATGCAGCCTTGAATATTGCATTGGGAAGAGCTCTTCCATGTATTCATATTTTCACTCGTTCAGAGTAGTCTGCAGATTAGCTTTCAGTTTTAGACCTTCCAAAGACTTCCATTTTACTCCATCTTTTCAGTCATGCTCCCCAGGTCTGGTCTGTTCTTTTGTCAGTTCAGGCCTGGAGATTGGGGGTTGGTTCTGCTTGATCCATCTGATGAAGTGTAAAATTGTCACCTCAGAGCTTGTTTCCTGTCCTCCCCTCCTGCTCCTCTTTCTGGTGGTCCAAATACTTAATTTGAAGTCGTTGGTTCCAACACTTCTGTAGAAGAAGCAGGACCAAACCTGCTTCTCTTCATATCAAGAGGTTAAATGAGTCCGGTGAATGTTTTTGGAGAGAACAAGCAGAAATGTTGCTGCCTGATTTTTGCAGCTGCTGTGCTCACCTTGCATCCTTGCACTGTGAGGCAACAGCAGTGGTTTGGGATCTTTGCTCTGTGTCTGCTGTTTTTACCTCTAATCCTGTGGTGACTTGAGGGAGTTTGTGACTGACTGTTTGGTGTGGGTTGATTGCTCAGAGGTTTATGGTTAGGAGGCACCTGCCATTACGTTTGATGGTGCAAGGTAGTGGATTGCCCTGGAGAGAATTGGAGCTTTTCTGCAATGCCTGTCCTGGGAGCAAGGGTGGACTTCCTATGGTGGCACTTGGCAGAGGCTGAAGGTAGTGTTGCCATAGAACCAGCCATCAGTGAAACCAGCACAAGATAGTTCAGAAACCTTGCTTTTAAAAAAGGGAAGCCATCAGTAACCTCCTCTGCTTCGAGGAAAGGCTTGAGGGAGCTGGGCTTGTTCAGCCTAGAGAAGAGAAGGCTTCAAGGAGACCTAATAGCAGCCTGCCAGGACCTGAAGGGGACTACAAGAAGGCTGCAGAGGGACTGTTTGCAAAGGCCTGCAGGCATAGCATGAGGGACAATGGTTTGAAATGAGAGGAGGTTTAGATTGGATGTTAGGAACAAATTCTTTAGTTTGAGGGTGGTAGAATACTGGAACCAGGTTGCCCAGGGAGGGAGCTGAAGCCCCATCCCTGGAGGTATTCAAGGTAAGGCTTGATAAGGCTCTGAGCAACCTGCTCTAGTGGAAGATGTCCCTGCTGACTCTAAGGGGCTTGGACTGGATGACCTTTGGAGGTCCCTTCCAACCCAAACATTCTATGATAAGTTTCTTGCAGCTGAGGTTAAGGCTATTACATGCTTTTTACCTACATTGTATACCATGGAGATAAGAGGGAAAAGGATGTGCAGGATGTGGCTGAATTCCTGAAGCAATCAGAGCTGGTTCCTGCTGCAGTGCAGTGCCACATGATGATGTTACAGAAGCAGAATGAGTCCCCCACGAACTGCTGCATTGCAGACCTGCAGGGAGCATGTTGCTTGTTCTGTGTAGCATAGAATCACTTCTGCTTGAGTTCTTCCTGCAGAGAAAACCAAACCAATTTAGAGAGCCAGGTGCATAAGGAATCGTTTTGGTAACTCCAGAGTTCAGCCACTTCATGGGTGGAGTGTGGTAGCAGCTAAGAGGGGCACAGCTGGAAAAGTAGCATCCTGGAAACTTCCAATAGCGAAGGTCACAGCCAATTTTTCTACTCTCTCTCCAGTTTTGGTCATTCTGTCTTGAGACTGTTCTGCAAAGAATTCCACCTGATGCCTTTGCGTATTTTAAGGTGAAAGAATTCCAGCAAGGTGAAATGACTGTGGAGTTTTTCAATTAATTGCTTCTAGGAATTGGGAAACTGTCTTGAAACTTGCTTTAATCGGAATTTGCTGCAGGTACTGGAAGGCTGATACTAGGTCTCCCTGGAGCTTCTTCTTCTGCCTTCTGGAAGCAATTAGTGCTAAGCTTGGGATTTATTTTTTTTTTCCTATGGAGAAGGCTTTGCCCCTTCCTGAGGGGTGAGAGAGTTTCCTGCATTTATTAGGAAGTGACAGGAGATAGCTGGAATCCAAGAAGATAAGAAGGGGAATGTGGAGGCAGCTTCAGGGTGAAGTGGTGGAAGATTTACTTCCAGAAATGACTTTCTGTAGCAGGGTGGATTGGGGTGGACAGGTAAAATGGTCACTCTGGGCCAGTCTCTCTGTGGGCAGCTGAATTTGCTTACCTGCACACATTCCAGTGCTGTGGAATGTTTGTTTTGCTTGCTTCTTATCATAGATACTTTCTGATATCCAAGTCCCCAAGACTGTTTGTCCTGTGGTTTCCACAGCTATTTTGATGAAATCAAGGAAAGGACATTTAGCTGAAGACACCTAAGGAGTGGATGTCCTGGATGCATCTGATTTCAGTGCAGGTTTTCCACAGACAGGCATGCTGTTGTCACATCAGAGTAGCCTGTTTCTCAGAGAAGCAATTTAGGTCAAGAACCTAGTGAGTTTTGAGGCTGTACCCCACTCTGCTGTCTTTGTAGGTCGGGGGGGCGGGGAATGGGGAAACAACTCAGCACCGGTTATGGAAAAGGAGTGATCAGGGGCCATTATTTTGCTTGTCAATGCTCTAGCTTCATCCCTCCCATCCTGGCTGATGAGCTGTGATGAGCAACCTTCATGCAGTAAAGGCAAAGAATGATGTCACTGTGTGTCCCCTGAGTCCCTGAGCAGGGAATGACACAGGTCTGTGAAGTCATGAATGATGAGGAGCGTACAGCACAGGGGAGGAAAAACTGCCCCACCGGCAGCCTAAATTCAGGACAGTTTCCAACAGCCAGAGGAGGATCTCTGGGTCCTTACAGTGGGTGTGAGAGCTGTGATGTTTCTGTGCCGGCTTTGTTTGCAAGGCCTCTGGCAGTGTTTCCTCTGAACAGGGAGTGTCTGAGAGGTGTTTTGAGTTAGAGGAGAAATGATCTGTCTCTGAGGAGCCCTAGGCAGCAGCCTCTGCTGTGTAACCAGTTGACTGCAGTACTGATCATCTGGAAGAGGCACTGAGTTCTGAGTGTTTAGCTAAAAGTTGCCATATAAAAAAAAATCTTTCCTAACATCTCAGTCTTTCTTGCAGGAAATTTTTTCTCTCCTCAGAGGTTTTGGGGGTTTTTTTGTTTGTTTTAACATGAGGCATAAGTTCCTGTGATGCTTTGTTAAAAAAACTTGCAGTTCCTCCCTGGTCCCAAAAGGTTGTGTTCTTTGGTGGGTTTTCTGGTCCTGGTGTCTTGCCAGAGTTTGTGTTTAGTGTTGCCGTGGCAACCACTGAAGCTTTGAATAGCTGCTGCTGTCCTCAGGCAGAGGTTTTGGGGGGTTGTGATAAGCACCTCAGCTTTGTTTGCTTCCAGTGTCAGTTTTACCTGACAGCGGGGGCAAATTTGGCCAGCTGTGACCAGAGTGGATGTGGCACTTAGTGGTGTGGTCTAGTTGAGGTGGTGTTAAGTGATGTTAAATCATAGGCTGGACTTGACGATCTCAGAGGTCTATTCCAGCCTCAATAATTCTGTGATTTTCAGAATCCTCTGAGGGTGCTGTTGCTGACTTGTAGAGATCACACTGGCATTTCAAAATCGGGATTTGTCATTTAGAGGCCACGGATGAGTGGGTTTTGTTGTCCTAAGGATGAGTTGCATAAGCAGGAGGTGAGAGGAATGCTTAGTGTGTGCTGAAGGGTTTAGAAAGATGAGTGGGCAGGGAATATGCTCTTGTCCTGGAGGATGCTGGGTTGTGGCTGGGAGTGCATGAGCTCTCCTTGGGCATAAGGGACATGGAAGGTGAAAAACATGCATGAGACACCATGAGCAGCCTTCCAGCACCAAGAAGGCTGCAGAAGATCTGTTTGCAAAAGCCTGCAGTGATGAGGGGCAATGGTTTGACATGAGAGAGGAGCAGATTTAGATTGGATGTGAGGAACA
The DNA here is from genome assembly GCA_013396835.1 of Psilopogon haemacephalus. Lineage (NCBI taxonomy): Eukaryota > Metazoa > Chordata > Aves > Piciformes > Megalaimidae > Psilopogon > Psilopogon haemacephalus. The sequence goes on along the minus strand of VWZI01008852.1, from coordinate 1,632,392 downwards.
GTTCTTTGCCATGAGGATGGTGGAACACTGGAACAGGTTGCCCAGGGTGATCGTTGAAGCCTCATCTCTGGAGCTATTCAAGGTCAGGCTAGATAAGGTCTGAGCAAGCTGCTCTAGTGGAGGATGTCCCTGCTGCCTGCAGGGGATTGGACTAGATGAGCTTTGGAGGTCCCTTCCAACCCATTCTGTGGTTTTCCCTTTTTTTCTTCCCAGTGTCAGATACTGTGCTTCAGGTGGATCCTTCACAGATAGGTTTTATTGGTAAAAACCTGAGCTTTCACTCTTCTTGCAACACAAATAGAAATGATGAACCCTTGACTGGCTTGCAGGGTTTACATTCCTCACAGAGCAAGGCTTTGGGTACAGCTGCTCACTGTGTTTGACACTGCCTCCTCTCTGCAGACACACAACCAAACCTGCTTGTCCTCTATCTCCTGTGTCAGCAAGTCATGGAATTGGGTCCCTGTTTAGGGGATCTCCTAGGACTCTGCCCTAACTGGGCAATTCCTGCCATGAAAAGGGGTTTTCCGCCTGGCTGAGCGAGCCACCTTCTAAAATCAGGAACTGCTCAGCATGCTGTGGGTGTCACCAAACAACTTCCTTTAAAGCCCCTGGCAATGCACTCCTTTTTGGGGCTTCTTTGCAAAGCAGCTGAAGGTTCAGAGCTGAAAACAAGAAGTGACATTTTGTTTTGGAAACAAAACTCCTTCAGCTCTCAAAGTGCTACCAAAGTTACCTTGGTGCTGTGAACTAAATCAGCTCATGCTTATGTGCTTTGTTTTTCTCTCTCTCAGCTCTGCAGAATTGAACGTTCCTGTGTCAGGAGGATTGTTTTGGACCCAGAATGACTTCCATAAAATAAAAAGCGGCCTTCAACTCTTCTAAGGCAGTAGAGTGCTCTGTGGCTTTCAGTACTGCACAGGACAAGTGGGCTGGAAGAACTGGTGATGGGGAAGGAGCCACTCCAGGAGACTCTTTTTTTTTTTTCTGTGAAGATTTACTGGGTTTTGTGGGTTGTTTTTTGTTTTTTTTTACCATGTAAAAGAAGTATTTTATAAAAGTGGTGTGTTGGAAGGTCCAGATGTAGTAATCATTGTTCTGCTTAACCACTGTCACGAACTTTTAGCTCCAGCTAATGTTTGGCAAACACCAAACACTACAGAGTCCAGTGGTGTTCTTTAGTTTTTCCCATGGTTAATAAATAGACCTCACTGAAGGCAAGCCTTCTGCCTGGACCTTGGTTTTTCTCTCACTCAGGTACTCTGGAAAGTGTCCTCTATGTCCTCTGGTCCTGGTTAGCCAGACTGCTGAGCCCTTCCTGTCTCTGTGACACTAATATTGTGCTGTGTGCTTGCCTGATTTTCCACCTAGGTTGGAGCAATCCCAGATATCAAGCCAGGCTGGGGGGTGATGAGATTTAGAAGCAGCCCTGCAGAAAAGGACTTGGATGAGAAGGTGGACACAAGCCAGCAGTGTGCACTTGCAGCCCAGAAGGGCAATGGCATCCTAGGCTGCATTAAAAGCAGCACAGCCAGCAGAGGGGATGCTGCTTCTTTATTCTGGTGAGACCTCACCTGCAGTACTGTGTCCAGCTCTGGAGCTCTCAACATAGAAGGACATGGACCTGATGGAGCAGGGCTAGAGTTGGGCCACAAAGATGATGAGGGAGTTGGTACAGCTCTGCTACGAGGACAGGCTGAAGGAGCATGGGGTTGTTCAGCCTGGAGAAGGCTCTACGAAGCCCTAATAGCAGCCTTTCAGTACCTGAAGGGGGCTGCAAGAAGGCTGCAGAGGGACTGTTTGCAAAGGCCTGCAGTGATAGGACGAGAGGCAATGGTTTGAAATTAGAGATTTAGGTTGGATGTTAGGAACAAGTTCTGCACCATGAGGGTGGGTGGTGGAACATTGCAACAGGTTACCCATCCCAGGAGGTCAGGCTCAACAAGGCTCTGACCCAGCTGCTCTAGTGGACCATGTCCCTGCTGACTGACCTTTGGAGGTCCCTTCCAACCTGAACCATTCCATGATTAATTCACAGCAGGAACAATTTTCTAGGTGCTTTGCACCTGGGGAACAACAGCATTAGTGTGAGTAACACACAATAAGTACTGCACAGCTGATGCTGGATGTTTAAAGCCAGCCCGTTCTAATGGCTTCAAAAGCAAGTCCCCAGTTACTGCATTTGGTCCTGCTGAGGTCTGGCAGCACAAACACAACAGTTCAAAACAGAAAAGAGGTGTGTGGCAAAGGTGTCCTTAGTAAAATTTGCTCTCAATGTGCTAATGACTCTTTGCACTTAGTGGAGAACATCAAAGCAGTGCTGATGTGTTCCTACCTGACTTGATTTTTTCCTTTGCCTTGGGGGGACTCCCTGAGGCTGCCTTCTCTCTGCAGGTTAATCTGTCCAGGCAGATTTTTACTATCTGGAAAAAAAAAAAAAGAACAAAACCCTCACTAGAGAATCTTTGTATATAGATGCTGGGACTGTAAGGAGTAAATAATGCAAATAGGAATTGTTGAGAAATTTGCCCTGGGCCTGGGCCCACTGCTTTTGTAGCTCATTGCCTTTTGGCTTTTTCACTAAGTAATCAGAGTAGTGGAACCTTACTAGGATAAAGTCTTGAAGAGCCAAGAAGAAGTTAATACTCTGCTTTCTTATTCCCAAAGGCAGCTATTCCTAACAGAGACTTCAGCTGTACCCAGAGGCTGCAGTTTTGGGCAGAAAACTGCAGCAGTAAGAGCATCTTGTGGAACTGAGTGAGTAGTTGTTCTGGGGAGTACTTTACTCAAGATGTAAATTAAACACAGAGGGCCTAGAATCATGAAAAAGCAGCTCTGTCATACAGGTTATTTGATTGGTTCCTGGCCAGGTGGTGGTAAGGGTGACAAGTGCGGGCAGATGCCAATAGAGATGCAAATTGTATTTAATTTTCTTTTCCTTAGCTTTACTCCTCCCCCTTACAACAGGTTGGAGTCAAAGCAAAGGCAATGAAAGGCATCCTATCACCTCCCCCACAGCAGGGAGGAAATGATGAAGGGTTTGAGTAGCAAAAGGAAATGTGTGCAGTGCAGAGGACCTAAATAGTACTCTTGCCTCTGCTTTTTTTAAAGAAAAGCCAAACACTTTCTCTGCTCCTTCACAGATTTAAGCACAGACTGAGCATTCTGCATGACTTCAACACCTGGGGGTTTTCAGTAACTCAGCTACAAATACTAAATAATGATTTGGACAGACCACAACAGTTGTTTGGGACAAAGCAGCTTTTATGGAGCTCTTGCCTAAAGACAAGTTACAAAATAAAAAGCTACAAACAAACAATCCAATGGCTCTCAGTTTTATTAAATAAGCAGGTTTTATATATATATATATATAAAGTATATAACATGTTTCNCAAACAATCCAATGGCTCTCAGTTTTATTAAATAAGCAGGTTTTATATATATATATATATAAAGTATAACATGTTTCATATTATTAAATAATTGTGCAAACCTTTTAACACAGAGCAGAGGGGGAAAACAGGTAAGAGCCTGGATTTCTCTTAGATTCTTCTCTCCATTTACACTTTAAATACCACAGAACAAAAGAAGAGATGCTGTGTGATGGCTGGTCAGAAGCTAACCAAACACTGGCATGAGAGTAACATCAGGGTGCACTTGTCCTTTTCCAGTTGAAATATTGCAAGAAGTAAGCAGGGCTCTGTCACACAGACCAGCCAAGAGGATTATTAAAGCTCACCACAGAAATAAGGGCCAGACCTAATGATCTGACTGTGAGGTGTCCTCTAGTACTACATTACTTCAGGTAAACTTTTGGCAAGCCAAGCTAAAGTAATCTCACTCTCTGGAGCAAAGACTCACAGCGCAGACAGTTCCTTCTCTTTAGCATGGAGTTTTAATACTAGAGTCAAAACATGCCCCTTGAAACATTCCTGTTTGTGGTTTGGTGCCTGCTGTGTGTCATCACCGAACTCTTTGGCCACATTCCCTGCGTGTTCTGACATCATCAAGAGCTTCAAAACGCACAAATGCGCAGATTGAGGCAAACAGGCCTTAAAAGCGTGTAGGGTGAACTCACCTAGATAGCTGACTTGCTTTTGTTGTTTAATGTGGAGCCTTCTGCTTGGTCTAAGCAGCCCTACCCACACCTTCTGTTTTGAAGTGTAGAGTGCAAGCGTTTTCAGAGAGGCAGGACAGACTTGGTGCTAGTGAGAGAGTGACATGCAGCAGCCACTGGAGCAGCGCACGCTTTTTACTACCACAGGGATTTACCAATACCACAGACTGGTGTCACACCCATTTGCACTCAGTTTGTCATTAAGACTTACATTATATTTGGGTCAACCAAAAAAACCCAAAGAGATTTATAAAATTTTACACCAACAATTAAACAGTTTAAATGTTTAATTCTACAAATGGATAAAGCCAACTACCGCAGCTCAATACGACAAAGAGGACTAAACAGGAGTGAAGGTATCGGTATGTACAATTTAATATATTACTCACATGTCTTTCTTACCAAAAAAAAAAAAAAACAAACCAAAAACCCAAAACAACATTAAATAACTTAAAAGCATTTGATCATTGAGTCATGAATGGAAGGTTCTACACTTTTAAACTGACATATCAGAGCTAAATCAGAACTCTCTGGCTCCGGTAAAGCACTCGAGCCTGCTGCTTCAACTCTTGCAGATTGCAGCAGGTCAGGATTTTACCTTCCCACTCNAGGAGGACCAAGAAGTTTGTCTTCCATTGCTGGCTTTTTTTTTTTTTTTTTTTTTTTTTTTTAATTTTTTCCCTCAGCTAGAGTTGTTAATTTCATGGATTTTTATTAAAATAGAGTTTCTAGAACTGTTCTCTTACAGTTTTAAAAACATTTAAATACCGTGCTCTCAAAAAGAGCACTTATACAAAGTCTTCTATTTACACTATAGACAGTTGTGAGCAGGTGTTCGTAAGAGCAACTCTTCCCTGTAAGAAGAAATTGAAGCTTATGAGCTGAAGGTGAATGAACGTGTCAGTGTTTTGAACTGGCTTGTAAACATACCTGAAAAAACAGATGTGGATGGCTTAATTAATCACTTAAATGGATCTGATTAGGAAAGACTACATCAGGTACAAAAGCTCCGTTACCTCTAAGGAGAACCTAAAGAAGCAAGAGAATTTGCAAATTATTTCCACGAGGCTACGCTGCCCAGTCTGTAACTCTGCACATGATGGATGCTGACAGGGTCTAAAAAAAAGAAAAACAAGACTATTTGCCTCCAAAGTGCATAAGGGAAACAGGATGCTGGGTTTGTATTGGCATAGCATTCCCATTGCTTAAAAAGGAATTAGCCTATCAGTCAGACAGAAAAATAAAAGGGCTAGACAAGTCCTACAGAAATGAGTATCTCCATAAGCCACCCAACACTTCAGACAGAAATTTCTGCTCAGTTTTCCACATTAGAAAACGTCCAAAAGAAAAAAAAAAACACCTTACTGACCCTCCTTACAACAGCTCTTCTCTAGAACTGGAGAAAAAGGGAACAAACGTTTTTCTACACACAAATATTTAATTCCATGCAAGATGGAAAAAACGGTGAGTGCACAACAAACTTCATTTAATACCTAAAGAATTGATAAATGGATCCCTTTAAGAACGAAGCCGGGCCTCTAGCAATCCCATTGGTACAGTTTCAACACATGCAGATGAGCCAACAGCAACATTTTGTACATAAAAAGTTCAGTGCAAGAATGTATCTGCTTTAATAAATAAGACTAAAGGTAACCATGTGGGTAATGCTTGAGGTGTACACACAGCATCTGTGCACGTAAGAAACCTGTTCTGAAAAGTTGTCCTTTGTTTGTCTATAAACTACAAGTGCCCATTTGAAATAAAAGATCCTTAATTACTCATGGGCTACTTCCCTGTGACACACGGTGTCACAAATGTTGTGGTGAAAAAAACATGTTAATACTGAAGTTAATCTAGAGATTATTAGTAGTAGCATTAGTAGTAGTATTTTATACACAGTTTTTATACAATCAAGAAAAAAGAGATACAATTTGTATCAACAAACAAAAGGTCATTTCTGGTTATTTGAGGCATTGCTCTCAGCTGCTTATATACCATGCAAGAGAAGAGAAGAAGAATTAATTGCAAATTAAAAATGGAAAATGCTGGTCGGTGAGAAACGTTTTTGAAACCCGCTCAAGAATTAAGTTTGGCTCCCTCAACTATTACAAATGTCTGAATATTACTTTTTTTTCCCCCCTATTAACAGAGATGATAACAAACTCATTAGGTTACTTTTTCTAAATGTCAGATGTAAAAACAGAATCACCTTTGAGTTAGCTGATTTTAAATACATAATGACACAGTCATTATGGATGTTGCCTGCACCAGCACAAGAATATTGATCCTGTGTGGAATAATAATACAGGTCTCAAATCTCTCCAATTGTGCCTTGGTGGTGATTCTTTTAATTTTTATTTTTTTTTAATTTCAATATGGCAAGGAACAGGTTGCCCAGGAGAGCTGTGAAGTCTTCCTCTCTGGAGATATTCAAAACCCGCCTGGACGTGCTCCTTTGTGATCTGGTCTAGGTTATCCTGCTCTGGCAGGGTGGGTTGGACTGGCTGAGCTTTGGAGGTCCCTTCCAGCCCCTGACATTGTACAATTCTATGACAGGGAAGTACTTTGCACATGATAAAGAGCCCACAAGATATTTTGAATCAACCCAACCATTACAGTAACACAAGTGGAGGAAATGATAGAAACTCTGCTCCCCAGACAGACAAGATAACTAGAAAGCAGCATGCAAGCCATTATCAAAACACCAGAAACAACCCTGACTGCAGCCTCACGTTCTGTGTGTTTCACAGTAAGAAACATTTAGGCAGTGTCACACCTTCTCATGAAGAAACAAAAGGCCATAAACCAGGCCTTCTCAACTTTCATGAAAAAAACTACAGTAGAAGTCAACAAGTCCTAGCTCGAGCCCTGTCGAGTTAGTCGTGGTTGGAAATGCTGAAATATACAATGGAGTCAAAAAAGGGCGTCCAGTCAGTGCAGCTTAAAAAAAACAATAAACGCCTCTTTTGGAGACATTTAGCTACAAAGGTTCCCACCCTGAGCAAGGTACCGGTTGCGCAAACAATGCCACACAAAAATTAGCTCACCTGTTGAAACAGGAACTCTAGAAGCCTTCATGAGGCAAATGCACACCTTTTGCGTGGATCTGAAGAGCAAAAACCAGGCCAGCTTTGCCACTAAGCCCAGCTGTAGCAACTCTCTTCAGCAAGCAGCCCCTTCCCAGGTGGATCTTGCACAGCCATGGTGAATACTGGGCTGGCTCAGACAGCAGCCTCGCCCCCGAAAGGAAGGGCTGTAGTTACTGACGAACTTCCACGTTAAAATCCAGGTGGAGGAATCCCATTTGCTGGGATAAAACTGGCAATTAACCTTCGGCTTGTCCAGGCATCTGGGCCAGCAGCTGCTGTGAGGCAGTTCTGAAGAGAGAAGCTACAGTTAAACTCCTCGGAGTTTGCTGAGCTTTGCTCATACCTTCACACTCATTTAAAATTTTGGTCCCAATTTAATCAAGTATTTGGCTTCTCTTGGCTCGAGCCAAGGTATTGGACACGAGATACTCAAACTCCTGGGGAACAGTTTTGAAATTCAAGTACCAGCAACAATATTGACACTTGAAAGCTGAAATCAGGGTTTTGGTTAAGTTTTTTTTTTTTCTTTTTACAAATTCGAGTGTTTGAATTTTTGTCAAGTTTTACTTTTTCTTCACTATTTCCCATGCCGGTAGGCAGTGTCAAAGGACAAAGCTGAAGCCCTACAAGTCATCTGGGTGTGTATAGAGCATACCTTTAAAGGCCAAATAGGTATTTGTAAGCGAATTGAAAAGTGTACACTAATACATGCAATATAATTGCTAACAGTTGTTTAGGAACACCGAATGTGACGCTGTAGTTCTTAATGAGCTATCCATGCAGCAAGGTATGCATCTCCTATAAAATACTATTAAAAATCCCTAGGTTGAAAATCTGGAAATTTACAATACAATCAACTCTTAAGATAGTGCCTCTCAGCATATCTATGTTTGCTACTGTGTACAGGATTTCACACTATCTTCATAGAAAATATTTACAAGTGGATTGGCCCCTTCCTCCTTCGACGGAGTTCTCCTGCAGGTCCTTTATGCCGTAAGTTGCTTTTCCCCAGAGGAGGCTGGAACTGCTTTAACGCCCTGTTCTTAGCTTGGCAACAATCATAGCTGCCAGCTGTTGTGCATCTGTCATGTGGGGATTCTTTTCCATCACAGAAAGGACAATGCTTGGAGGGAAAATATTGCAGAGGTTCTTGTAGGTTTGATACTGATGTTCTGGGATGATGTGAGGTTCCCGCGGCTCACCACATATCCCGATCCAGGGGTTCCTCCAGAGCTGCTCCATCTTCTCGGGCATGCTTCTTACCATGACAGGCTCGTAACACGGCTGCATGAGGTTGTTACTCAGTGGGTACGAATGGTAAGTGTAGGAGTCGGAGGCGCAGGGCAGCGGATCCCAACTAGCGTGCTGCTCTCGGCAGAGGGGTGGTCTCCTCTGCCTGGTGGGGTTACTCTCATAAAGCCGTGAGTCAGAAATGCTGTCCATCCTCGTCATGACCAAGGCACGGCTTGGCTGGGCAGTTGATGGATGAACGTTTTGAGGCACAGGGTATTCTCCTGGACAACTGGACCGTGCTCCAACAACTGGATGCTGGGCATGTAGCCCTAAGTGGGAAACTGACTGTTTGCGAAGGGATTGCTTAGGCTCTTCAGTGCCGTAACTCTGAACTCTATTTAAGGCTTCATGGTAACCATGGGCAAAAGGCTGAAGACGATTTTGTGATGGCAGTCTGTGGATCTTCACATTGTCTTCTGGACTGGCATCTGCTACACCCAGATACAAGTCATTGTAAGAGGAATAAGAATCATTACTTGTATGGCTTAAGCAACTGTCAGGACAGGGGCTTGAGTTTCTAGAATACATCCCCTGGTCCATATCAGCCCCGTAATAATCTGTGTTACGGATACTACTTATGCTCAAGTTGGAGAAATCACTGAGTAAGGAGTAATAGCCATGGTCCCCCAAGGACTCATATTTGGGATACTGGTCAGTATAGCTAACTGAGGTGCCATGGCTATTGGTGACTAGTATAGGAGGATATTGCACACTGGACATATGTTCCAGTGAGGATTTCTGATGCATGAACTGTGAGGAACCTGGCACCGGGCTGCTTGCAGAACGCGTATTTAATGCACCAGCTGCATGGCTTTTTGGTGGAGGGAGCGTTGGTACACTTAGTGCAGAAACCAGCGACGGGACAGAGCTGGCCTCGGACTTCCGGGCTACTGACAACTTTTCCTCAGGCTCCACAGCTACTGATCTAATGCTTGGATCTGACTGGCGTTTTGGGGCAATGCGTTTCACTTCAGAACTGATATCTCCTTTGGAGCTGGACGGCCCTGTGCCACATTTGGCCAAGGCTCCCTCACTCATAGTTTTCACAGCAGATAATTTGGCACTTATTCGAAGCTCATCCGCTACTGACCTTTGAGGCTGGTTTGCCCGTTCGGGGTGGTAATATTTACATTTGTGCCCATAGGTGCACTTTTTACCTGGAAGAGAAAAGTGTTTGCAGGTTAAATAAACCAAAAACTAAGCAAAAACAACAACTGCTTGCTTTTTCTCTTGGCATTTTTCTGCCACGTTTCTGTATTGACCCCCTAAAGAATAATTACTTCTATGTATCATTATTTATTGTATTTATCTATTGTATGTACAGACAGCCACAGACTCTGCTACCTGTATTCATGGATATCACTGCATCAAGAGCAAGATGCATGAGTTTTCTTCCTGCTGGCTCATGATTTCAGTGCTGACAATATACACAATGCTATATAAAACCAAACAGCTGTAACACTGTTTGTGTAGTTACGAATCTCCTTCCCTAGGCACACACCAGAAGAAAAGAGCAGAGAGCTGTGTTATCCACCAGGTATACCTGGCAATCCTGCATTTTCTGCTGTATTCATTTCATTAACATGTGTATGAAGGGTATGAAAATGGATATTTACAGTGCTTGGATGGCAACATGAATCACAGAATGGTTTGGGTTGGAAAGGACCTCCTATGGTCACTTCATCCAACCCCCCCGCAGTCAGCAGGGACATCCTCCACTAGAGCAGGTTGCTCAGAGCCTTGTTGAGCCTGATTTTGAGTATCTTCATGGCTGGGGCCTCAACTACCTCCCTAGGCAACCTGTTGCAGTGTTCCACCACCCTCATGCTGCACCACTTGTTTCCTAACATCCACTCAAAATCTACTCTTCTCTAATTTCAAACCACTGCCCCTTGTTACTACATGAAAAAATGGCTTCTTTTTTTTTTTTTCCCACCACTAACGGCAAGGCATCACTTAACAGCTCCTTTCATCTAGCACTGAATGGACCAAATCCACCTGACTTGGGCACTTACCATAAGGACACGGTTGTTTCTTATGTTCAGGAATAACTGGCCTTTTCCTTAGGAAATTTTCAAGGCTTGGACCATGGCGTCCTAAAGGATCATCAGGAGGCATAAACCTAAGGAGACAGAAATGGAAGCACGACTTTCAGTTTTTACTGAGGATTCTGAATTAGCAAATCCCTTTGTTTTTAAAGGAAAAAAAAAACAAAAACAAAAACAAACGTACTTGTCATTCACAAAAGAATACATCAGCAGCCTCTCCTCTATGAACTTCTTCCACTCTGGTTTCTCATTCTGGAGATCCCGATAGTTGTCGTTGGATACGATGATGCCATCCGAGTCGAACGCCAGTTTCACTATGAATCGGTCGTCATAGCAAACCACTCTTCTTCCCTGAACCCTTCGAGAGGGGGTGAACACGAGAATTTTTTCTTTCTCCAATTTACGTAGGATTTCTTGATCTGTAAGACAAGTGGAGTTGAGCAGCTTTTAAAAGAGTTTTAAAAGAGAAAGGGCAGCCCTGTGAAATGTGAAGCTCCTGGCTCGCTTTTCTGGCAAAGTGTTTGTAATTACATCCATGTACAGCTCCTGTTACAACTAAAAAAATGCCTAGATGCAGAGTGCCATTTTACTTCAAAGTGCTGGTTTAATATTTCATCTCCAGGAGCATTCTGCTCCTCTGTAAGCAGCCACGTACCTTTGCTCTGACTTCTAAGTGAGGCCCCACCTAGAATGTTGCATGGACTCCCCAGTTCAAGAGGGACAGGGATCAACTTGATAGAGTCCAATGAAGGGCTACAAGGATGCCTGATGAGGAGAGGCTGAGAGACCTTGGGCTGTTTAGTCTAGAGAAGACTGAGAGGGGATCTAATAAATGTCTATAAACATCTGAGGGCTGGGTGTCAAGAAGGAAGGGATGAGAACAGCTTTGGCTCATTTGTGCCCTGTGGCCCTCTTCTGGGCTTGCTCCAACAGCTCTGTGTCCTCCTTATGATGGGGGCATCAGAAACGGAGACAATATTCAAGGTGGGGTCTCACAACAGCAGAGGAAGAATCACCTCTCTTGCCCTGCTGGCCACACTCCTCTTGAAACAACATGGTCATGTATTAATAGAGTACTTTTTTGAACCAAAGGGTCAAAGAAAATCTTGATCCATTACCTGTAATTGGTGCATCAGGTCGAGACTGTTCTTTTCTCCATGCAGGCACAAACACAGTGATATCTTTGTGTCCTTTTTCCAGAAACCAATCAACAGCTAGCTGAATTCCCCGACAGGAAAATCCTTCTTTATTCCCATGGCTGAAGAACATGCAGGAGTTTTAGAAACAGCAAGGACAAAAGTTATAATTGGGTTTAATTTTTGCTCTTGTGGTGTGTTTTGGGTTAGATTTTTTTTTCTTCTAAAACTGCTCTGGTCTAAGGATATCAGGGAAATACAAAGTCTCTAAAGATAAGTAAACCCTTTAATGATTTTAATTAGACCAGCTTATGAAACTGGGAGGGAAAAAAAAAAAAAACAACTGTTCATCCACAAGATTACAGCTACTTAAAACTTTAGAAATGGTGAAATTCCACTATCTCCAAAGCAAAACCAAATGAATGTGATTTTTTTTCCACTTCTTCATTTTATTAACTGAGCAAATGAAAAAAAATACCACTTTCCTCATTAAACTGAGCTTACCTTAAATAGCATCAATAAAAGAAAAGTTATAAATGAAAAGAAAAGAATGAATGATGCTGGCTGTCATGGGTGATTTTTTTTTTTAATCTAGGTGGTTAAAAGCACCTAACAAAAACCACATTTCTCTAATACTAAATAGTCTACACTTTCTATTAGGCCTTTTTAAGGGAAAGAGTAACTCTCTCAAAATTGTTCAAGCCCTGCTCCCATCAAAATTGTGGTTTTCTGACACACACAGGAGTCTCTAAAACAGCACCAAAGTAAAAAGAGTAATTTTTAAAATAGCTTAAGATGCTTCTGCAAAGGAATAAAGTTCTTGAGAGGTTCAACAGAAACTAAGGACAACCTTTACTAAGAATCTTAATTGGTATCCCTATCTTGATTTGCTAAACATAAAGCAAACTAAAGAATCAGATTGTATATCCTCTCAGGAAATAGCTTAGGCATGCCTGGATTACAAATAAGCAAATAGATAAGAGAAGACAATGTTTAGTTATGATATCCTTAGAAATCTGTCTACACAAGTAAGAAAATGGGGAGAGGGGAACTGGATACAGCTTACATATAAAGGAGTAACAGCATAATTAAAACCTGGACTAAAGACTCCATAAAAAAGGTGTATTTTCAGTGTAAATATACTACATTACTTAAAATTACTTTGCCATCAATCTTGGGTTTTTTCCATACATGTTTTAGTGATTTATTCTTTCAAATGTTGTGATAAGGAGACCTACCTCATAGCCACGTTGCTTCCATCAATGACAATTGGCCTCAAGTTGTCACTGTTATCCACAACTTCATCTTCAAGTGACAATTCAGGGCTTGCTATTTCCTTTGGGCAAGGGCCTCTTGGCACCAGAGTACTGGTGGTACTGCTGGCACTGCTTTGTCCCTCCGATTCACTTTTGTTGCCAAGTCTCACAAGCTCTGCCAGAACATCATTGATGAGTGCATCTGCCCCCAATTTATTCAGTACAGCCTGGATCTGATCTCCTGCATACCCAAGCTTTAAAGCAAAATCCATTTTAGCTTGGTATTCCTTGTCCAAATTTGGTTTGCATTCGTCTAGCTTCAAGTCTTGTGTGATACTGCTCTGCGAAAAGCTTGGGCGATCCAAACAAGGAGACCGACAGAGTGGCCGATGGGGTTTAGTGGAAACCTCCTTTTCTCTCCACTGAGTATTGCTACAGCTGCTCCTGAAGTATGGTTGCTCAGGTTCACTTTCTGAGCTCGTCCATTCCTCAGATTCAGCACTGCATTCCCCAGCATCTTGTTCCACATTTCTGTCTTCTCTGGAGCGCCTCTTCTCCATTTTCAGCTTTCCTACCATAGACCAGGCCGTCATCACGTTCAGCTTCCAGCCAAAGAGCTCAGTTCTCTTTCATTTCCAAAGCCACCTGGAATTCATAGTCAGCTGCATCGTGTTGGCCAAGCAGAAGTTTCCACGAGGTGGGAGTTAATTTGCCTTGCTTACTACTATGTTCTGGCATAAACAACACCAACATGAAGTTCCTTTAAAAAAGAAAAGAAGAAAGCACAACACAACCATAAGCCAAACAATTAGCTTTAGACAAATTCTGTAAAGTATTCCACTTTAAATGATTTTTGTTTACAAATCAGTAGAGGTCCTCAGTCATTCACATTTCTGTGTAAAAACTGATCATAATACAGCATATAATTATGCTGTCTCTTTCATCAGGAATTAAACTCTTCCCCCCCCGCCCAGCTACTCTACATACCTTAAAAAAAATTACACTTCTCACGCAATAAACTCCCAGCTAGAATTAATGAAGTAGCTCACTAATACTTAGAAGATAATAAACCAGAAAGGGGTGAGCCAGCACTTTGAGTAGAAACCTGTCTTTACAGCCTTCTGCTGCAGAAGCAGCCTGCCTGGGTCAGGAATGGTTATGTGGAGTTTCAGTCTGCATGAAATTTAACACAAACCATTTTGGCCTCCATCTCTCAAGGTTTACTCTTGGAACTGATCAGTTAAATCGACTGCAAGCTTCCTGCTGAGTATAAAGGTCAGTTACAAGATACACAAAGGTTCTACACAGCAATCATCTTGTGCTCTGTTTACTGTACATACTGCACCAAATATTCAAGGATGGATATTAGTGCACTTTGTCAGAAAGCTAGGACAGACACTCAAAATTTTTGTCTTACACCAGAAGAAAAGTTGTTCAAAGAATTCTAGAGATAGGTCTGATAAACTAGAAGATTGAAGCGACTCGAGAAGGGCCAAACTGGCATCATGGAGACTTTGGAAATAAGTTTTTAAACATAAAGAAAAATCTTTTCACTGTGAGGGTGACAGAGCACTGGAACAGGCTGCCCAGAGATGCTGTAATGTCTCCAGAGATGGAGACTCTCAAAACTCTCCTGGATGTGTACCTCTGTGACTTACTCTAGGTGATCCTGTTCCAGTAGCAGGGCTGGACTGGATGATCTTTCAAGGTGCTTTCCAACCCCTAACATTCTGCGATTCTGTGACACAACTATGCATGTTTTAGACAAAATGGTAAACAAAGACCTAGATATAAATGCAGGTAACTGCAGAAATCAGATTATCAAAATGATTAGCTAGAGGCCTGCTTTCAGAAAGCTGCAAGTCCCACTTGCCTCTGTAGAACAGTAAACTTGGGAATGGAGAATCCAATGTAAGGAAAAACAACAAGGTAACAGTCGGAAGAAGCCACTCATTTATTTTAACTCCGCTTTCTCATTTTGATAAATCTTGCTTTCTTAAAGTCACCTCTTTTAAATGTAACCACGGGCAAGAAGAAGACTAAAAGAAAAGGTACTAAACCTTTGAAAGAGCACAGTTTTAAAGCTACACCCACTGTCAGCAAAAATGTAGTCCAAAGAGGCACGAGTGCGATCCTAGGTTTAAACAGCAATGTCCTAAGAACCGCCTAGCACTGGAAGCAGTTTTCCAATACTCCTTTGCTTTAAACAGTGCATCCAGTTGCCTTTGTGTTCTGACAAACACTGCAGATACAAGCCCTGGATATATGAAAAGCTCTTTCCCAGGATTTCTATGAGTATCTCTCTGATACAAAATAGGTACGACTTTGGCACTGGAAGAGATTGGTCAAAGATATCCCTTCCTAATAAGCAACTCATGCATCCAAAAAGAAGTTAGAAAACCACCAAAAAAATCAGACATCTAACTCACGCTTTTGAGGGGCTGGTCACTAGTGTAACTAATAATAAATTCATATCTTTTTCAAGCCCCTTTTTCATTTCCTCTCACGTCTCTTCCACTCCTTCAGACTATGAGTAATCATTAAAAGAAGACAAAAATTTCCTCAAAAGAGCGTAAGCACTCTACCAAGTCTGTGAATTATTTATATCCAAGACGGTATCAAATACATTTGTATTGAAAAGCTTTCTAAACACATGACTCCCATCTCCCCAAAAGACCACAGTGGCTCTGATTTAATTACTGTGGTCTACCAAAACAGCAAATAGCAGGAGAAATACTCCCTTAATGTACAGCAGGGTAGCTCTTTTGATGTACAGCAATGACAAGTCTAGGGACTAAAAATAAGTATTGGAATCTGTCTTGGGGAGAAAACTGTGTCTAGTGTAGCCAGAGCATCTCTGATATTGTTCATTTTATTATTTATTTTTATCCTTTTAAATTATTCTGTAGAATGAAGTGGATACTGAAATCAAGAGAACAGTAACAGAAATGCTGACATGCATGAATATATTAATTCAGTGATGTAATATTTTGGAGGCAAAATATTACATCCTAGACATATTTTTAAAATTAAACATTTACTTTGTACTATTTTTTCCCTGAAAAACAGTACAGACATTTTACAAAGCAGAAGCCGCAAAAGAAAAATGAAAGAGCCACAAGCAGGCATATAAATCAGAGCTTATTCATTCCAAGTTTTCATATCCTTTTGGTTTTAGATAGTAAGATGCTGAAAATCATAGCCCCTGATAGACCACTCATCCCAAAAAGCTTTCTGCCTTGACTACTTCCCTTCGTTAAATGTTGTCTTTCTGTTCCCGATGGGACTGTTTCAGAGAACAGGTCTAGAAAGGTGATAAAATTTGATCATCAAACCCATAAAAATGTCAGAGGGTCTCCAAGGCAGACCTCTATCAGCCCAGCAACAACAAAAACGTGAAATTGCCTCAAAGTGAACCAAAGATTATCAAGCTGTGAAACACTTGGACAGCAATTACCTTAAATTGGCCAAACGAACATTCTCTACTTATGTATCTCACTTGGCTGTGGTAATTTGCCATACTGGGAGAGATGGCAGACACAATCTGGAACACAATCAACTTCAACCCACGCTTTCAGGGACACTGGAAAGTACCTCCCTACTAAAGGTATGTATTTTAAGAATATGTGTGTTTACAAACGAACAGTTTTAGGTAAATGTCTTAGCCTGAACTTTTATTTGTGTGCTTTGTTTCCTTTGGGGATAAAGACCTTTTGCATTCTGCTTGAATCGCTCGTGACATCTTTAGAGCAGCTGGGAGAGAATTACTCCTGTCATTAAATGTACAGTAGGAAGGGGGAAAAAAAAAGAGCTAGAATTTTTAAAACCCACAATATTCTAAAATATAGGCCTGGTTCTTTAGTGAAGCACAGGTCGAGTTACAATTTATTTTGATGAAATGAACAGCCACAGCATGGCCAGCAGATGGAGAGAGGTGATTCTGCCACTTTATTCTGAGCTGATGAGACCTCACCTGCAGTACTGTCCCCAACTCTGAAGCCCCCAACATAGGAAGGACATGGACCTGATGTGCTTGTTTGAGGCTAACTGGAATATTTTAATGAGAAAAAATAGGTTATAGGCTGTGAAGAGAAAACAATGGTGATGTCTGCTTCACTCATAGGTTTGCTGAGATGTATAAAAGCAAGGACACAAATATAGATATGAGAGCCTGTCTGTTGGAGCCTGTTGGTGTCTGTGTCTCTCCCTGGCTTCTAGCTGGATCTGTGCAACCCAACTAATCATTCTGCTTCTAACCCCCCTTGCCAATCCTTCCAATTCACCTTGCACACAAGGCAGATTCTGGGATAAGGTTGGGGGGGGAAAGAAAGTGGAAGAATGGTTGGGAGCCCGTCCTGGGGACTCTGATTTCTGAGAGGGGTATTGTGTTTCTGTATTACTCTTAAGTTGCATATAACTGCAAATACTTGCAATATATTGTAAATATCTGCTTGTATATTGTGCTAAGCTGTGAATATAAAACTTCATTCCTTAACTTCCAGCCAG
Organism: Psilopogon haemacephalus; assembly: GCA_013396835.1. Taxonomy (NCBI): domain Eukaryota; kingdom Metazoa; phylum Chordata; class Aves; order Piciformes; family Megalaimidae; genus Psilopogon; species Psilopogon haemacephalus. The sequence continues at coordinate 1,614,947 of VWZI01008852.1, read as the reverse complement.
CTGAGTCTACTCTGGGTGAATTCATTGCAGCGACAGAGAGGGGGCAGGTAACTCCCAAACCATCACATGTACGTTCAGAGGAGGGCCATAAAAACAATCAGGGGGTTGCAGCACCACTGAGGATAGGCTGAGGGAGCTGGAGTTGCTCAGCCTGGAAAAGATAAGGTTTCAGGGAGACCTAGTAGCAGCCTTCTGGTTCCTGAAGGTTGCAGAGTGACTGTTTGCAAAGGCCTGCAGGGACAGGAAGGTCAGGAACAAGTTCTGCACCATGAGGGTGGTGGCACACTGCAACAGGTTGCCCAGGGCGGTAGCTGAGGCCCCATCTCTGGAGATAGCAGGCTTGAGAATGGCCTGAGCAACCTGCTCTAGAGGAGGATGTCCCTGCTGACTGCAGAGTTGGACTGGATGACCTTTGGACATCCCTTCCAATCCAAACCATTCCATAATTCTGTGATTTTCTGCTACAGTTTGGCAGTTCTAAAGTAAGCACAAAAAGCAAAGGTGTCTCGCTTGATCAATAACCATTAATGGTCTTAAAGTTACTCCAAGCAGTGTCAAATGTAACAGCTGTCCCTTGCTCATGCCCTTGTTGCGACACACACATGCAAACACAAACACACACTGCAGAGAGGGCTACTCGATTCCTAGTTTCATTTGGAAACCAAACTAATTATAGAAAGTACTTCCACGTTCTGTCTCAAAAAACCACCCTAAAGCTCTGTCAACCAACATAATTTTTAATAAAGAAGAACCACATTCTGGGTCTTTTATGCAACATGGAATACAAATCACAGTTTCCTTGCATTTTAACAGAAATTCCAATGTTGATTAATAAGGCTGAGGCTAGACTCAGATGGGGCAAGTTCTACATAGTTGCTGTTCTTTCATATTATGCAATCAAAAAGTGTCCCTCTAAATACTTCTCTATCATTATTACAGTACTCTCTATTTTCATTTGAGATTATCTTCTCTCACACAGCACTAACAGCAGTACATTTACAACCCAAGTACTTGCCAACATAGACGTATTAATCAGCTTAAGATGGAACAGATTTTAATTAGGTCTCACATATAACCTTGTACCTTGCCAAAACTGAAACTGTGGACATAAAAAAAATTACAAAAGCTTTAAACCCCAGGTTACCAACACACTGCAACCCTCAGCTCACAAAATACTGCAACTGAGGAACACTTTATGATACCTGCAGTAAGACTCAGTTTTCCAGATTTATGACACCACTGCTTTGGCACTGGACAGAGAACAGTCTGATCCCGTCGGTCCAGGTTAAAAATCTCCATTTTCCCCAAAATGGCACAGGAAGATTTTTGGGCTTTTGTTAAACTTAGCATGCCTGGTTTCCCATCTCTAGGAAAAAATGCTGTCCCCCCCTTTGCCAATGGACAGCTCATAAGAATGATCAGCCAAGGGTTCTTAAAACCAGAAGCAGCCTTGAGAGTATGACAAAGAAAAAGGAGGTTACATTTTCAGATTTACTGTTAACTTCCCCCTTTGGTTTATTTCAACAAATGACTTAAGCCATTTTTTAGAGGTCTTAAAGAAAAAAAAAAAAAAAGACAGGAAAAAAGAAATTAAAACTACAAGCAAAGTATGTTCCTTCCCAACTGAAAATTAAATTAACTGGACTCATCCAGACACTATGATTTATTATTTAACAGCAATCATAGAATTTAGATTTTTCAGCTTTTTTGTTTGTAAATTACAACTGAGCAAGTTTTGCTGTTAGTTTTTTCCCCTCTTTCTCAGCTGAAAATTAATATATTTTAAGTGCATACAAACTGATTTCAACATCTTGCATTGTCCCAGTTCCACATACACATCTCTACTTTTCTGTTATTAGCTAGCAATTTATCTTAAATTTAATTTGTTTTTCCCTGAAGGTACAATTTTATTTTAACAAGAAGGCAGTTTGGTCATAGTCAGATCTAAGTCATTCTGAACTAAAAAAAAAAAAAAAACAAAACAAAAACCCAAAAACAATTAAACATGAAGAAATGTAATTCTAAGAACAATTTCTGTCCCTGCTGCTGGCATACTCACTTCTATAGCAGTAATGAAGAAAGCAGCTCAAGTACAGCCCATCTTAGGAAGCGGCACTGTCTCTCTAGGACTGCTCTCTGCCAGCCCTCTGCTGTGGTTTACTATTCTTTGGTTGCAAGTGATAGATTGGTGAATCTGTTGTGAAAGCTCGCTCTGTGGAAACACCCACTTTTATGACTCATCTTGGAGTTTTTTGCCTTTTCTTTTCATTCATGTCAGGCTTTGGTTGAAAGCCACTAAGTAGGGAAATTTTAGCTGTCTCATCCCTCTCTTGCATAGCAGTGGAAAGTATCGGGTCTGTGACGAAGTCATTACCATTACCTTTGAAATATTTGAGATGGGCATTAAAAAACTGCCCAAAAAGACAGAAATGCCTGGAGCCCCCCAGCACAAGAAGGACGTGGAACGGCTGGAGAGAGTCCAGAGGAGGGCCACAAAGATGATCAGAGGGCTGCAGCACCTCTGCTATGAGGACAGGCTGAGAGATCTGGGGCTTTCCAGCCTGGAGAAGAGGCAGCTTTGAGGAGACCTTATAGTAGCCTTCCAGTATCTGAAGGGGGCTATAAGAGGGCTGGGGAGGGACTAATTCATAAGGTCTTGTAACGACAGGACGAGGGAGAACGGGTTTAAACTGGCAGAGGGGAGACCGAAATGGAATGTTAGAAGTAAGTTCTTCACAGTGAGTGTGGCAAGACACTGGCACAGGTTGCCCAGGGAGGTTGTGGCTGTTCCCTCCCTGCCTGGAGGTGTTCAAGGCCAGGCTGGATGAGGCCTTGAGCAACCTGATCTAGTGGGAGGTGTCCCTCTCTATGGCAGGGGGTTGGAACTGGATGATCTTTGAGGTCTCTTCCAACCTAAACCATTCTATGACTCTATGATTATCTTCAAACTACTTAAAGACTAAGTTACAGTGTTTTATAAAATCTCTTTATATCCATCTAGGATCCTGTGAGGAAAGCACTAGAAGTCAAAAGGTCCTGTCTGTATCAACTATAAGCATTTCTGCCAAGACAGATCACAGCTTGTCCACAAAAAAAAAGACAGAGTATGTAGATATTTTAACTTCTGGAAGAGGAAGGAGTTTGTCCTTCATATTCTTCAAACACCCAGCACACAATTTCTGGAGAGGCAATTTTGTGAAATAGATAATCTGGTTTAGCATCAGCTGCCATGCTGACAGAAAATGAGGCAGGCAATCTCCAGGGACTATCTCTGTGACCCTGTGATTTTACACATGGAGCTCTTAGGAAACGAGTCAGCTTGCACTAGAGCCTCTCCATCCTTAGCTATTTGTTCCATCTATACAACTTAACAGTTCTGCTGCTTTCACATATTCAGGACATTGTAGGATTTGTTCCCAAATGCGCGAGGTTAAGATTCTCGGGCAGTGAGGGTCATCTGACTGCTTTGGTGCTCCTGACCCCGCATGCAAGAAATCCAACAACCACAAAAAATACAAAAAGTTGTTTTCCCAGTGACCATTGAGAGAGGGCACCTAGGGTGGAAGAAGTGTTGTGTTTCTCCTAAGTCAGCAAAAATAATGAAGAACTGGGCAAGAGACAACAACAGCAGCTACCACTACTTTAACACAGCATCCTTCTTGACACCCTCTAGATTAGAAATGAGACTTGTACTACCATGTTTCAGCTACAAAAACAGGACTATGGTCTTTCCCTCATTTCTTCACAGCCCTAAAGAGTCCATTCTATACACTATTGGAACTATCTACAGCCCTACAGTTACCACTGTAGATACACTATGATTCAGATCCCTGTGCCTGAGCAAGCCAGCTTCTCTGGGTGAGAAAAGGTACAGCTACAGAAACTGGCTGCTGCTTATCCTCAAATTGCAATTGCTGTTGTTTGCTCTTTGGTTTTTTTCTTAATAGATCTCCAGTCCTGCTCTGGAGCCCAGACCAGTCCTGCTCTACAGACCAGATAACCTTTTTCAGTGGGTCAGTATTGTGATCTAGGAAGCCTGTTAGTTACTGCTTTTGGCAATGGCAGTGATGTAGACTCAATCAGTACTACTCTGAAAAAGTTGAGATGCCCTGTTCTTGAAAGGCTGAGGTCTCTGCTCTGCACCACTCAATATCTGAAACCATATTTGGCCTCAGTTTATTTCTGAATTCTAGTTAAGCACTTCAAATACAAGAAAGGCCAGGGAGTAATTGTATTTTATTCATGCAGAATAAAATGACAGCATCCAGGCGGTCTTTGGACACAAGTATCATAGGTGAGCCCTATTTATGGAAGCAATAGCTGATCCATTACAAATTCTCTATTGTCCTCCTTTCTTTATGCTCACCTTGTCTTTACATGCACACACACACACACACACACAAACCCAGTTAATAACCAGTTTCCAAAACTATCCTTGCAGGTATTTTTCATTACTGCTTATATTGTACACCTTTTAAAGGTCATACAGATGTGTTAAGGAGTTATCACACTCCTTAATAGGCTACATTTTAAAACCCCCTATCGTCTGCAAGCAAAACCAGAACAAACATTAAAAAAAAAACAAACCAACAACCCTCAATGCATAAATAATTTGACTAACACTTGATTTTGTTGATAACTACAAGGTTGAGAAATGAGTCAGTGTGCCTCCAATTTTTCACAAAGATGGAAAAGCTCATCTCACAGATCATAAACAATGAGATTGCATCACTTTAATGTCAATGCTTGCTTGGTCTGAGTTACATTCCCTCCAAAGACAACTGAATATGAACACACACTGCAGGAGAGAATAGAAAGCTGTTTATCTATTTCTGATTTTAAGATACTGGAACTCAGAAACACATACACTGCAGCTTTAACATTTAATCCTCACGATGCTCATTGCTAAGCAACCAAGTTTTACTAAGCACCTCTTCCAGCACAGTCACGACCGACTAGTAGAATTGATAATGTGATTCAGAGAAAAGAGGCAACCTTATCTTATATTTTGTTCATAAAGGACCAAACTGAAAGCATCTATTTAATTTTGCCGGCATTAAATCAGAAGGAAAATGCCTGCTCAGCCCTGTCATATTTACAGAAAGCACTTGGAAATTATTTAATAACAACTATTCAAATTACAATGAATAGTAAAGAGCTGGTGCAAGAAATACTCTGTCCAAGGCCTGTTCAATTCAGCAAGACCAAAAGAATCAGAGAAAACATTAAAGAATGGACTGAACAACTATCACACAATCCTGTCACCATCTCAATGTGCTCTGAGCCATGCCCTTCAAAGGGGCAAATATATGGTGCATACATCTACTAAAAGGAACAGCCTTTAAATGAACCAACATTTGCTGAACTCCTTTTGTCAACTTTTAAGTAGTTTTACTTGCTTTCTGTCACTGCAGATACTAAAATACAAACAAACAAAAAAAAAATTAAGCCTTTTTTTTCTGAAATGTATTTCTGATCTGAATAATAAATACATATGACAATGATTCCATAGTACTTATTGTAAGGAGAGAGAGGATTGCTTGCTTTGCACTGCATATTTTTGAGATGCATGTAGTTTAAAAATTGAGTCACTTATTAACAGCATTCTATGGAAAAAATTAAAATCTGAATACCAACACATGAAATGGTAACACCCCAGGGAGTTCCATGTGCATAGTGAAGAATACTGCAAATTTATCCTTTTGTATTTCTTAATCTGTTGAATAAAACTCTTCATAATAATAAATTTTTAAAAGGCATGTTTTTTAAGAAAATGGAGATGTTCCCTCCGTGGCTTCAGCATGAATTTTAACATCTTAGTATTCCTCTTTTCACTAACTCACAGTTAGCATGCTCCTCTGTATAGATTCTTTCCTGCACAACAGGTATTAGAAGAATAGCATTCTGTCTGGAAGAATGCTCTTCTAAACAGCCAAGTATTTGACTACTGTGGCTGTTTCTACAGCATCAGAAGCTGACTGAAATACACAAAGGCATACAGCCGAACTAATTTTCATGTAGCTGACTTAGGCACTAAGAGCAACTAAATCATACCAACATGGACCTCAACACAAACTGCACAAACCTAGCATGATCCCAGGTTACTTGTTCTACATCACAGGAATGAACGAAACTCATTCTATCATCTACTGTAAGGGGAATAGAGCACTGGAACACGCTCCCAGGGAGGCTATGGAGTCCCTTCTCTGGAGGCCTGCAAGACCTGTCTTGATGCGTTCCTGTGTGACCTGCACTAGATTCTGTGGTCCAGCCCTGGCAGGGGGGGTTGGACTCGAAGATCTCCAGAGGTCACTTCCACCCCCTAACACGCTGCAATTCTGTGATCTTCACAATTAGGGCAGGTAGTGCTGATATACTATATACCTACTACAACTATGCCTCATGATTATAGCTTAGCGAGTGTATAAGCTTACTATGACAAAAGCTGACACCTTCCTGGTTACACACATACTGATCACGGTAAATTAAGAGTCTTAAAACCATGGAAACAATAGGAGCGAAGAGAGAAAGAAGTCGTAACAAAAGATTTCGTGCTCAGAGACATAACCTAAGCAGAGCAGAGGATCTCCAACGCTGCGGTGTGCTGCAGCACAGACTAGTGGTTACCCTACAGACACCTCCTCAGGGTGCGCATTCGTCGTGATCACTTCCCCGGCACATGACTAATTGCCAATTGAAAGAGGTTACAATAAAACCCAAAAGCCGCAAAGCAATGCGAAAGGCGTTGCACAATTCTTCGGGAACGTGGCAAAACACCATCCATTAGGCAGCAGTTATGGCCAGAGGCCATAAACAGAGAGCAACTCAAGGTGCATTGATGGCACTGGAGTTTGGATCAGCCCTTACCCTTGAAACCCACGGTTCCTACAGTGCTCATTAAAAGACAGCACAACGTCGGTGCTTTCATGGCACCGAAGACAGCCTTACTGCTGAATTCTTATTTCAGGAACAGCACAGATACTACACATTACCACTTGCTGCTTTGAATATTTTCCTGAGGTAGTGAACTATTTTATCTGCTGAGAGAGAAGCACTTAAAAGAGCTGACAAAGCCTGTGAGTCACAAATAAAAAATGGTAGCCTTTTCTCATTGTAATTATACACTGAGGTGGTACACATCTGCTGGGGCAGATTCAAAACTGAAGAAAAGCAGAAAATATTCTAAAATTAACATCTGGGTATTTTGGAATGGATTTTTAAAAATAATGATCAGACAAAAAAGGTGGGGGGAGGGGGGAGAAGTTGTGCTGCGTGACACTATGTGCAATTATCTTTTGTCCTTAACACAAAGAGAAAGGGCTGGTGATTTGTAGTGTGTTGTCTGTGTGTTTATACACCTTGAACCACAAGGTTTCTACTACATTTATCATCATTTTAAAAGAGAGATCACAGGAATGCATTACAGTTTACACACACATGCTGTAATAATACGTATGTTGTATTTCAGCAGGAGTTCAACGCTTTCACGAGTTGATTTTTTCTGAACCTTAGAATTAATTCTTTTCAGCATGCAAAAAAGAAAAAAAAAAACAACCTGTGGCAGCTTAGCTTGTTTAGTTTTATTGTGTCAAGTCTTGCAAAACTGTAAGAACACATGATAAAATAAGATTTGTGGGAAAGAATTTCCTTTTTAAGCTGAGGAGTTTTAAATTAAAGTGACTCCAAAAAATGCAATATTCATCATTTCTAGTCACGGCTTCAAGTGCACCTCTCAGTAATGTCAACAAGCACTCTGAATTTATCTAGCAGCACCTGGGATAAAGAATTCTGCCCTTTCATTATTTTTTTTTTTTAAACTGTATTTCACAGCTTTATTAAGACAGTTTTAAGAGGTTTTGTACTTAACAGCACTCATCTAAGCATCAAATCACTGACAGATGTATAGCATATGTATTCTGATATAGATTCAATAAAAAAGTCAAAACAGTTCCAGCAAAGGAAAACAAGTATAAAAGGCTTTACTTGAGATAAAGGTAGCTAGCTTTTAATGGAAATATCTGGCATTAACATCAATTAGAATCATATAATCATAGAATCAGTCAGGGTTGGAAGGGACCACAAGGATCATCAAGTTCCAACTCCCCTGCCATGCCCAGGGACACCCTACCCTAGATCAAGCTGCCCACAGCCTCTGCCAACCTGGCTGCAAACACCTCCAGGGATGTGGCCCCAAACACCTCCCTGGGCAACCCATTCCAGGCTCTCACCACTCTCATGCTGAACAACTTCCTCCTCACAGCCAATCTGAATCTCCCCACCTCCGGCTTTGCTCCATTCCTCCTAGTCCTGTCACTACCTCAAAATTCCCTCCCCAGCTTTTTTTTAGGCCACTTCAGATACTGGAAGGCCACAAGAAGGTCACCTGGGAGCCTCCTCTTCTCCAAACTGACCACCCCAAGTCTTTCAGTCTGTCCTCACAGGAGAGGTACTGCAGCCCTCTGAGCATCCTCATGGTCCTTCTCTGGACACACTCCAGCATGTCCACATCTCTCTTGTAATTAGGGGCTCCAGAACTGGATGCAGTACTCCAAGTGGGGTCTCACAAAGGCAGAGTAGAGGGGGAGAATCACCTCCCTCAACTTGCTGGCCACACTTCTCCTGCTGCAGCCCAGGCTCTGGTTGGCTTTCTGGGCTGCAAGTGCACACTGCTGGCTCATGTTGAGCTTCTCGTCCACCAGCAACCCCAAGTCCCTCCCCGAGGGCTACTCTCCAGCCAGTCACTGCCCAGCCTGGATTTGTGCTTAGACTACTCTGCTTGCTGAGGAGCACAGAATCTTATTTAAAAGGCATACTCTTATTTTAAGATACTTGGAATGAAAAAATGTTCTAATGGGTTTAGTACTTCTTAATCTTAAGAAATTAAACCAATTCACTTCCCCGTTCTAAAAGAGGTGGTCCCAAGCAAAGACCTGCAGCTTGTATATACATTTGGGAACAGGTAGAATCAGTATTCCCAAAGCATGCACTAAGTCAAACAGCACTTTTAACACAAGCCTTAAAATGGCAAATCAGAGATTTTAGTCCCTTGCTAATTAGAGAGACAGAAATGACATTTTTATGCCATTTAATGGATTTTTTTTCCAACCTCACTGCAATGTCAGTCTCAACACATTAACAGCCAAGTTTCAACACTGTCATTCTGATGAAAAGAGGAACCTTACATTCAGACCAATCTATGGGCTGTATATTTTATAGTTTTTTTATCACACAGAACTCAGAATGTCAAGAAAAACATTTTCCTTTTTCTACTCATAATGACTTCTCTGATATAAAACACTGATATATATTAAGTTTAAAGTAAAGCACTAGCAGGTAACACCGGAAGTTAATATCTTGTCCTCAAAATTAATATTGAAACTGTAATTGTAAATAGCCTGCTGGTATTGTTAGTGATAACTTTTATTTAGAAGTTTCCTCCTTTCTAAGTTAATTCCAGTGTAGCATTTTAAAAGAAAAGCAAATTTGCCATTTCTCTTTCTGCATCTGTCTCTCAACCACCTTTGGAGCAGAACAATAAGGAATATGATGTAGCACACTTCTGTCAGAGAGGCAAAGAGCAGAGATTTTCAGCATTGACTCACCAGTGAAGATGAATGTAATCATCATCATCACCCGACCTTGAAGGGGATATTCTGCTTAACAAATTCTGAGGGAACACTTGCAACGGTAGAAGAGGTTCAGCTGTGCAGAGAGGAATGAATTTGAGGAATCCATACACAAGAATACAATGACTTTACTCAGGTTTACCTTTCTGATCCCTGCCTAATTGCGCCTACAAGTGTTCTGCCTACACAGATGATGTGAGCGAAAAAGCCCCACCACATGCACGCACACAAACACAGATAGGCAGATATGCCCCTATATATACACACATAAATTCTGAATCTCCCAATGTATCACTTGATACATTTCACAGACCAATTTAGAAAAGTGAAACAGAGCTCTTCCTTGCAAATCCTGCAAAAGCTGAGGTCACACAGTTGTTCTTCCTCACCAACTTCCAGTACCTCAGAGTTTGAGGTTTATTCCAATAAATACTTTGCATGATCACTGATACCACAGAATCATAGAATCAACCAGGTTGGAAGAGACCTCCAAGATCATCCAGTCCAACCTATCACCCAGCCCTATCCAATCAACTAAATCATGGCACTAAGTGCCTCATCCAGTCTTTTCCTGAACATCTCCAGCAATGGTGACTCCATCACCTCCTTGGGCAGCCCACTCCAATGGCAAATCACTCTCTCTGTGAAGAACTTCATCCTGATATCCAGTAATAGACTACACAGAAAAGCAAGCTGTATCTAGCTTGTCATACAAATTACTTGTGAAGGAGTAAACTACAAATCAAGTGTGAACTGAAGAGAAATGCAGAGGTAGCATAGAATTTAAGCATCTTACCTCAAACTTTATTCATTTTGTCACACTCATAAATATGAATTCAAAGGGGCAGGATGGATGATACAGTTTGAATTCTAAATAGATCAGAGGCATTTTAGCTGTTTCTTAAGATTCAGGCATGGAGTTAACTGATTTCTTGACCTAGAAGGAAGAGCTAGTTCTGAGCACAAGCCAAGTATAAGGCAGAGGCCAGACTTCTGAAGGGAAGGAAATGGAATATTTCTGCTGCATTAGGCATTCAACCACACTTCCTAAGACAGAAAAACAACCCAAAAAAAGTAGACAGCAAATACAGACTCGGGAAAAATGGTGAACTAAGAATAACATATTACCTCTCTCCACTAGTTTTCCCTTTCTAATTATCTTAAGCAGTTACAGTTAGCATTGTTACTACTCTGAAAGTCAACCAAAGTAATATTTACACTCTGGGTGACATTAGGCAGAATAGGAGCAGGAGCATCACCCCTTAAAATATCAAGTGTTAGCAGTTCCTTGCAAAATGAGATCATGTATTCAAGTCTGAAACCAAAGCAACACACTGCTTCTCCTAATCCCCACTCTGGTAGGAAGGTGTTTGATATTATCTATTCTGTAGAGCCAAATGACTCATTAATGGTCTGGGAAGAGAAGAAGAAATAACAAATTGTAATTGCAGCTAAGTCAAAGACACATCAAGGATATGATGCATCTCGTCATAACTTAGACTAATGCTAACTCTGTAACTGAACATTTAAAACACTGAATCTAACTCAAATCAAATGTTTAATTAAAAATCTCATCCAAAAAAAAAGCAGGTTTTGAAAAAGCTGAAAACCAACAGACATTCTCTTTCCAAAGTCTCAATACACTGGATGGATGCTCACATGCTGTGCCACCCATCAAGAGGCTGGATGCACTCAGCTGCTAGGACACAGGCTTTCCAATAAGCTTTACCAACCAGATTNAAAAAAAAAAAAAAAAGAAGCCAGAGGCAGAGAGAGACCTTGCTCAGTAAGCATCAAATAGCACCTTTATGGAAAGCAGCAAGGGGTCCTTCAAGGCATCTTGTGACTTCAGATTTTCACACCTGTTATATTGCTTTTACAAAACCAAAGTCAGTCCATCGTTAATTGGGTCTGTTTGGAGCAACGTGTTGGACTGGATTATCTCCTGGAGTCCAATTCAAACTAAGTACTCCTTTATTCTAAGATTCATTCTTATCATAACAACATTGCTCATTTCCAAGGTAAAGAAGCTGGAAAGTCGTCTTCAAGAAGACAAGAGAAAAAGCCTACTACTTTGCTTTCCAAGATGAAAACAGCAAATCTCTATGCTCCAGCAACTTCATCTCCCCCTTTCTAAAGGAAGATCTGCATGAGACACAGCATGGCATGGAGGGTTATTTTGGTTTAGGGGGTGGTTTTTTGTATGGTTTTAAAATGAGGATGCTTTAGAAATCAGAAAAGAGAGTGATTTGGCACCAAGTCTGAAAATAGTGTTTAAAAAAATAAATTAATGGGAGGGAGTAAGAGATGTCCGTATGGGTTTTAGTTTAAAATTCGCAGACTCAATTTTGACTTTAGGTGATTAGGCTGAGGTGTCTGTGCAGTCCTTAAAGGACCATACATGTTAAATTTCTTGTAGATGTCCTTACCAAAAGTAATTGGAGCCTAAACTTTTGGGTTTAGCCCTAGGTTGATACTCTCTCCCTGGTACAGGACTCCTGTCCAGGCAACTGAAACAGAAGCTGACTCAGATAATCACAAGAGATATTAATCTTCATGAGGGGACTCTGTCTAGACAGACTAAAAAAATGACATAGAACAGCTCCTTTCCCACAATGTAACCAGCAAGCACCTTGGCCTATGCTAGGATTTGTAAAAGCCTTTACTTACATTGTACTATGATATCCCCATGCCATTCTGGAAAAGGTCTACAACAAACAACGTAGCGCCTAAGTTTTATTTTGACATGGTGATTCAACCTGCTTTGCCAGCAAGCAATGTCAAAAATAACTCTTGTAAGTAGATGAAATACAATAGCTACCTTTAAAACTCAAAGTCACTTAGCTGAAGTACTCGTTTAAATATAGAAAGAACATATATATTTCAACATAAAACTGCAAGATAATGACAAGTTTTTCTTATCCGGGCCAATCACATGAATAAATTTTGCACCTCAAAACAATAAAACTACATCTTAGGGGATGCTATACTGCTTAGCTCTGCACTTCCAAATATGCTTCTTAATGCTGAGATCTAACAAACACAATGCTACATATCATGGCACCTGAAAGCCTACATCTGTAAAAGTGGCCGTAGTATTCTTACTTCCAGATGAGCTTACCTGCTGCCTGCCTAATTCCTATGAGCCCCCGGGCTTCTGCTCGTGATTTAAACAGTAACAGAGTGCAAATAACGTAAGTAATTTGTATTGTTTCTGTTATTCACGAATCTAGAATCATTAGTGTTTAACAAAATTACATTTCAGCTGCAAGCTGTAAGTGGCTAGGAAAGTCAAAACCGGTAAATGTCTACAACGGAATAATTTGCATAGGAAAAGACATCCAAGAAAGATCAAAGAGCAGAAAGACAGAACTTACCTCATGCTAAACAGCAGACAATAAGAATTTACTTTCTCACTAGTTCATCTGCATAGAAACTGTCATTTGTATCCATTCACCCTCTTAACACCTTTTGTTTCCACTCCATCTGAACTGTGAGTTGGAATTTTCTTTGTTTAAAATACATCTTAAAGAGGTCATTCAAATGAGAGTGCCTCAGGAAGCTTTTCAGATTGCTCTGCTGAAATTCACTAAGGATTCGATCATTTCAGAAGACAAACGGGATCACAGGTCCAGAAAATGCCAACAGCCACAGGACTGATATATGGGCAGCGAAATATGGACAGTGAAAAAGAAAATACATATTCCAACAAGAAGTTAAACTGCTCTAAATTTGAGGATGACCTTGACATACCCACTAACCCATTTTTTCAGCAAGAGGCAGAGATAATTTTAAACGTGGAATTAGCTACGCTTGTGAAATACACCTTTCAGTTCTACATACCATAGTCCATTTATAACATCCACTAAGCAGAAGATACAGCTCATCAATAAAGGATGCCTCCTATACCAGAGTGACTGCCTGACAGACACATCCATTCCACCAAACAAACCAAGCATGAGAAATCGCCTGGATCTGGAATTCTGCACACCCCCAGGCACTCAGAACTACTGATATGTATAACTGAAGTTCATAAATAATCAGTATTTTATTATTCTATTCCTGCTTCCCATTTATGGTAATATATGCCGGTCACTGAAAGATTAACAACGACAACTAAACTATCACACGTATCTCAACAAAACCGATTAATTTAGATCCACATATACCAAGTTAAGAGACAGTACAGCTTTTGATTCAATGGTACTGTCTGCTAACTTCTGGAGGATATACACGGTTTTTGTGAAATACAATCTCCAAAGGATTAAATGACAATAAGAAAAGCAAAGAGCTAAGAGAAACATTTTTGAATGAACTGATCAGTACCTCAAACCTCATCTATCCTGCAGTAAGCGCCCAGATCCTTATTCGCATTTGCACTACAACGCAAAATGGAAGGATGCTCGTGGTAATCATCAGGTATCCACTACGAAAGTGATTTCCTTATGTCACCACCTTGCTTTTGTTAGTGCGAGTTTCTTGCTCCCCTTTGCATCTTCGGATACTACACACCTTCTTAAACAGCGCGCTAACGCAGCCTTCCCAATCCCTCCTTGGCACTTACAATTCCCAAGTGAAACCAGGCGGCTTTCCCGATTCCGTACCACACTGTCTAGGCCATTTCAACCGCCCTGCCACAACAGCCTCCTGCACCCAAGGCAGGCTTCTGCCGGCAGCTGCAAGAACAACGACGCCGGGTCCCCACGCAAGCCCAGCGCTCCCTTGCCCAGGCAGCACCTGATGCGGGGCGGGCCGCGGCACGCCAAGGGCAGCAGCCACGCTGGGCGGAGGCAGACGCCGGGCCGAGCCNCCAGCCACGGGGCAGGCCGGGGGGCGGCTGAAGGCCGCGCTTCAGCTGCTGCCAGGCCTGGAGAGCGCCCGGCGGGGCGGCAGGGGGCGTCCTACCGGCCCGCCCAGCGCGCAGGCCCCGCCGCCGCCTGACAGAGAAGAGGGGAGGGGAGACGGGGAGGAGGGGGCTCCCACAGGGCACTACGCTGACGCCCCCACCCCGGGCCGCCCCTCGCCCTCCCTCACCACCCCCTTTCCCCCAGCTGGGGCCTCACCCGCTGTAGTCGCTGCAGATGCCGCCCGCGGTTCCCTGCGGGCTCTGGCAGCGGAGAAGCGAGGGACGTCGGGGCTCGGCGC